>CM044018.1:34242354-34567493 GCA_024085815.1 Flaveria linearis
CCCCGCCCGGGGATTAAATCAATAGTAAACTCGACTTCACGCTCAGGTGGTAACCCTGGAAGTTCTCAGGAAAGACATCAGAGAATTCCCGAACAATAGGAAAGTCTTCAATACGAGGAGTATCCGCTGATGTATCTTTTATAGAAGCTAAGAATCCCTCACATCCACGGAAATATAAGCTTTGGGCTTTCAGAGCAGAGATAATTTTGAGAGGTTTCCGAGGTAGGTTCCCTTGGTAAACTAAGTCAGGATTCATAGGATCACCAAATAGCACACGACGAGTTTGACATTCTATGGTAACTAGTGTCGTGTTAACCAATCCTGCCAAGGATAATATCGAAATCACCAATGTGCATAGGAATAGGTCAGCCTCTCTAATGATGATTCGATCTGATAGGACAGTTTTGGTACACTTGGGAAATAACAATCGATTCTCCAACAGGAGTAGAAATCACTATGCAGGCTCTAGAGCAGTAGGCATGATCGTAAGGTGCTTTGTGAATAAATGAGATACTATCGAGTGGGTGGAGCCAGTATCAAACAATACAGAAATATCATAGTCACCATAACGAAGTATACCACAAATCGTACCTATATATTGATAACTAATGAGATACTAACGACGGTAAAACTAGAATCAATGGAAGTAGATTATGATTATTAGAATGAATTTGTACGGGAAGATGTACCTGGAGCATTAGCAGCTTCCCCTGCAGTTAGTGCGAATACTCGACCTCCAGTAGTGGGTGGCACATTGGCTCCCTTAGCATCATTCTCTGGTCGGTTCCTCGCCTTTGGGCATTGACTAACCCTATGCCCCATATCTCCACAACCAAGACAAGCTCCTGTAAGTCGACGACAAGTTCCGGGATGATGCTTTCCACAATGAGTACACATCGGATGTTGGAAGGATTGCCTTTTGATTCACCGGTTGAGCTGCAATTGGTTGTTGATAGGATATCATTTGACCTTGACTCGAGTCTTACCATGCCATGGCTTAGTGTTCTTCCCCGATCCTTGATTTTTGACGATCATTTCCATTTCGGTCAGATCCTTGAGATGACTCACCGCCAGCCTGAATACGAGTCCCATCTCTACTGCGCTTCTTATATCCTCAAATTTAACAAAAATTCTTTTCTCTCCAGGTCCACCCTTTTGCAGCCCTAACTGCTTCCTCAACATTGTTGAAAGTGGGAGTGAATAATAGCCTTACGAATCCGATCACATACTGCCCATGATACTTTTCAGCCCGTTCCTCAGGTGGTCCAGCAGAAGAACCTAGAAATCCCAACAGTCGATAAAAACCGGTCTGTAAAATCAGTGAGTGATTCATCGTTTCGTTGACGGATGTTATCATACTCCCGCTGTATGCTGCTTTATCCACATTCGTAAAATACTTGTCGAAGAATATGGAACGAAAATCATTCCAAGATAGAGTCTCCACGAACTGTTCGCCTCCTCTTTCAGCTACCACATTCTCCCACCATACTTGAGCATCTTCCTCCAGCTTATAAGCAGCTAAACCTGCCCTGTACTGCTGATCAACTCTAAGCACGGTAAAAATTTTCTCAATATGAGCGATCCAGTCTTTGGCCACTGCAGGTGTAGCCGCCTTAGTGAATGATCGTGGTTTTTTGCTTTTGAAATCACGCTAGCCAAACGTCTGCAGCAGTTGGGTTTGATTCGGGTTTGGATTTGGGTTTGGATTCGGATTCGGATTTGGGTTGGATTTGGATTAGGATTTGGGTTTGGGTTGGATTCGGATTACGTACCGCATCAATCAAAGTCGGTAGTATAGCAGTAAGTGCTTGGGTCATAGCACCAACAAGGTTTGGATCAGGTCCATTCGACCCGCTAGAATTTCGTGAATTACGGCTGGGAGGCATCTAAAATGAAAACATTTCACATCAATCAGAACAACGTGAATTAGAAAGTAGCCCTATAATATATAGAGAACCTAACCAATGTCTACCCAATCTCACATGTCTTAATTATTAGTTTAAGTTTTCCAGGAAGGAGCCTAAGCTTGATACCATAACTGTAACACCCCAACCGGGTAGGGCTGACGTGTCACACAAACAGTAAATCAGGGGTTCATGACGATAGAATTAAAGTGCTAAGGAACTCACAAATCCTACATAGGGCCAAATAAGTTAAATAAAGTCTTAACATCAAATACTATTAAATCTTATTAATCCAAAGTTCTCATCCTAACTTCTTGAGTTAACACTCTTCACTCGTTCCCTGAGCCTTGAGTACCTGCTATAAAAATAGAGAAAACAACAAAAGAAAATACGGCTGAGCCAAAGAATGCTCAGTAACGGAAATAAACAATAGCAATACAATGATCAATAACGATAACAATGAGATGATCAAGTTGAAAATCAAATGATAATGATCATCTAAAAGGAATACCCATATGAGCCAATAACAATAACAATTAACAATGTGTACATTAGCTGCAGTTCTAATACACCAATATGTGAGATAGGAATGTGGGCACACACACCTAACCATCTCACCAAAACAATAACAATGATATCCTAGGATCGATCCATACGCCTCCTTTAACAATAATCAATATGTGTCACAACTTAGCACATAATAATAATGTAGAGACGTTGTGGTCTAATCGCTCTGCCACAGATAGAGCACGTCACTTGTGCCACAATGACGCCCTATGTCCCCATAGGTGGATGTGGGGTATGGAGGTCAATGATACAATCAACAAGCCAATATAACACAATAAGTTACACTAGTGCTCATAACCCTTAATCAAGGCCACTAGCTATAATCAATCATTTAGGAAGCATGTGACAATGAGTACAAAGCAAATAAAGGCTATCACATGAAACAATATCAATTATACAATAAACACTTATAACAATAATCTATGGATTTAATACCAACAAGTCAAGTTAAGAATTCAAAATACCGATCAAGAACGAGAGGTATTCATGCTACGAGAGGGAAAGGTCGGAATCCGTACCTTATACACGAATGACAATAATCAGAAACAAAGTCTAGGTTCGGTTAACGCCGTGAGAACCTACGATAACGTAACGCAAATTATTGTTTGAAAAATTCCAGTTCTGTCTCTGTCTTTTCGCACTCGTTAAAAATACTAAACGACGTCTAAAAATTCTGAAAATCTCCAGTTTACTAGATTAGTGAGTTCTGAACAACTTTCATTTAGAAAAGCTTCTGATTTGGATTACCGAAATATGAGAAAAATGTTGATCTTTACAGCTGCGCAGAACTGCTAGCTGTTACGAAAACGACTGTTTGGAGGTCTAAACGAATGAGTTTTTCGATGTTTATATGCCAACAGATTCGTCTTTCGACGAACTTCGTCATGGATATAAAGTTTTAACTGATTTGGATCTGTTATGATAAAGTTATGGCCTCCGTAAGTTGGCTGTAAAATACGGAACTAAATCAACTATTTAAAGCTTATTTTTAAACCAAATGAACTATTTATAAGTTTGTTATATTATAAATATAAATTGTTAAGGTTTTTACAAACTAATTTACAGGAGATTAATTGGGTATTTCATAAGAAGTTTTATGTTTCATCATATTTTACCATTTATTTAAAAGAAATCCATGAAAAGAATTAAACTAAATGCCTTTGTTACATTGTTTTATAAAGGTTTTAAAGAAATAAATTTCCAGGAATTAATATTTAATAATCTTTAGAATAACAGAGTTTACAAAAATTATTTTTATAATTTTTAGGAAATTTTCTGTAATTTTTAAAAGTATTAAAAAGGCTAAAAAAAATATTGGGAGAGGGCCGGGTTCGACCCGTGACCTCCTCCCATAATCCCACACCAGAACCAGTGAGCCAAAGGCTCCAAATCGATTAGAACTCATCCCCAATTCCTTTTAGCACTTAATCCCAGTTTCCCCAAATCTAAGAACCTAGTTTTCGATTAACTCAAAATCAAACCCAATTTGATATTGTTAATCAGATTATTGTTAGGGCTTTCGATCCCCATATGAAAACGAGCATGTAGGTATGTTCAATTACCGGTTAATCAATCCCGAATCCCAAAATCCCCAAATTCTAACCGTATAAACCCTAGAAACAATTTCACTTCATTGAGCATCAAAACGATGTTAATAACCAAATAATGATGGGGCTTTCATTCCTAGTCTAGAATCGAGTATGTAGTATGTTTAATTTACCTGATGTGAAGCTAAACGAGAGAAACGATGAAGAACAGGTCGCGGTCACGGTGATGATCAAATCAAGCTCAAACGATGATTGTACCCAAATTAAACTTGTAGACAGCTTCGTATGATGATCAAGAGCAATAGCCCTTATCAAACGCGATTGAAATCGATCGGAGGTTGTCCTAAAAGTGAGTTGCAGGTCCGCGATGAGGGAGATCGAATGGTGGTTTTCAAATTTGTTTTCATGTAATTCGATTCAGTGGGTGATTATAAACAACTTAAAGCTTGTTAATGCGTGAATGATTCGAGTATTAAAATCCCGAAGTGCCCAATTTAGGTGTTGGTCGGCCGATGGTGGTCGACGGGTAATGGGGGGGTGGGGTTGGGTAGTTTCGAAAAATACAGAATAGTCCCTGTGGTTTACTATTTCTTTCTCTTGAGGCTTAAACTTGTTAATTTAAGTAAAAAAAAATGCATAATACCCTGCACTATTATTATTATTATATTTTATTATTATATTACGGGTATTATAAATAACAATAACAATAATATATTATTAAAATAAAAAATAATAATAACAATAATAATAATAATATTGTTGATAGTAATAATAATGATAATAATAATAATAATAAATAATAATATTAATATGAAGTCCAGGGGTTGAATTGCCAATTCTGAAAACTTAAAACAAAGTTTAAGGCATGAAATAATAACAAATAAACCGCAGGGACCATTTCTGTATTTCTAAAACCCAACCCCCCGATCCCTCGGTTTTCCGGGACATCTCCGGCCGGCCTCCGGCGGACCTCCGGCGAACCCCAAAACAGCTTCAATACTCGATTAAAAAAATTGAAACCGGTCCTAAATGATTCATAGACAAAAATCGAACACAATACCCACAATAATTTGAAAATTAAACTGATAGTGCGATCTAACAACTCCATTTTCATTGTCGGTAGCTTTACAGGGTCGAATCGCACTAAAACCTCAACAATAATAGAATTAATCAAACCTAAACGATGCTATAAATGTTCCTAATCGGTCTACAATTTCAATTGCACCAGAAAACACACAAACACCTCAATTCGAATCCTTTCTTCTTCGCGGACTGCAACTAATCGAACACCCCTGTCCGAGATTCGAAACCCGAAATTGATAAAGGGCTTTCGATCATTAACCTTGTTAGAAGCTACCTGTGAATTTAATTTTATTAATATCACCATTTGGGTACTAACCAATACTACGATAGCCGCGGCTTGTTCATCAAGTGTCATCATCAATTCGACTTCTTTCTGGTAAATTAAACACACCATTTTGTTCGATTTATCATGGGAACAAAAGCCCCATGAATCCATACGTTATCATGATCGAATTAGGCATCAATTTGATTCAATTGGAATTAGGGTTCTACGGATTTGGGGATTGAATGCGGTTTATTTAAAAGGAATTGGAACCAGCTTATACCGCGACCGCGGCCTTGGTTCACTGGTTCCCTGGTTACATACAAACTGTGGTCCCGGTTCGACCCGGGGACCCTCACTTATTTTTAAGGCCTTTTGACTATTAAAAATATATAAAATTCCTAAAAATTATAAAAATAAATTTATAAAACTTTCTTATTTTAAAGGCATCAAGTAATTTTCTGTAAAATTAATTAATAAAAACTCTTTAGTAGTTTTTATAAATATTTATATAAATCTTATATATAGTCATTTTTATAAAATAAGATCCTAAATAATAATTTAAATTATTAATTTATATTTGTACATATGGATAACATAAAATAATTAGATAATATATATTATTTGTTGAACATAATATTATGTTATAATTATTAATTATTGAACATAATAATAAATTCGATAAATTATATTATGTTTATCATGTAAATATTTATTATTTATATGTCTGATTAAAAATAATATTATCATATAATCTAATGTTTAGACAATTTATGTTATTTTATAAACCTTACAATTAGATTTTATAAAATAAATTATGAAATATTAAAGTATCCTATTTGTGTTTTAAACATAATAAACACAAACTAGATTTTATAAACTAAATTATAAAATCTTACAAAATTAAATATAAATTTACATATTTAATAACGTCTAAGATTTATTTGGAACATAATGATATGTAAAAATCATTATTAAAATTTATCAAATTTTATGAAATATAAATCTTCAGATATTAAAGAATGAACAAGGATAAATAAATGATTAGCTATACGTTATAACAAATCCCCGAAAACCAAACCCTAGATCAATTGAACACCAGGTTCAAGATCTAACTTATTTAGGTTTTGGATTTGTATGTGTTTGCTTACGTGAAATATAATTCCTTAGCAGGAATTTACTAGCTTGTCAACACTACACAAGAAATGAGGTGAGTTCATACTTAACTGTTCCCCTTTTAATCATTTAAATATTTGGGGCTGGAATACATGTTGTAATTGAAATTACAAATTATTTTGTGTATTATGTAAATAATAATTGATCACATTTATGATTACATATGGTTACTATGAAAATCTTCTCTGTAAACTGGACTATAAACTAGCAGGGATCTTTTGGATAGTACTATCGGGAGTGACTTACCCCGTAAAGGTTTGGACATGTGGTCCTTATCAGATGCATAAAGATCTTATTGTCATTCGGGATGACTTGTTCTGGTGTGAGAAGGCAGATGTGCATATATTAAGTTTGCCATTATAGTTCCATTTACAACCCATATGAGGATAAATGTAAAGGAGGATTTGCTCCCTCTGATTTGAAATATTATGATAATATAATATACACATGAAAAGAATATTAAACTATGGTACATGAACAAATCCTATGTGAAGGACTTGTGGGGCTTGTACATAGTGGGTATGTGGGATAGCGGGTTCACCTTAATAAAAAGGGTTCCGACAGGCTATTTATATACCGGTGAGTAAATTAAACTCACACTTTTACTGTAAATCCTAATTGATGATAATTGATGATTTATCAGTATGTTTTACTTACCTATGAACTCACCAACCCTGTGTTGACACTTGATTTACATGTATTCTCAGGTATCTACTAGGAGCTTATGGACATACACGTAGGATCATATAAGAGCTCAAGATACGTATTGATATTATCTAAAATATGAATAAGACAAGTTGTCATGAAACAATCTATATTTATTTCCGCTACGCACAATATTACTCTGAACATTATTGTAATGATTATCTAAATCCATCATATAGATATTTGCATCTCATGTGTAACTACTGTGTTCGATCCTGTTTGTTCACCCCTCCGTGATAGATTCCAGACCCGGAATTTGAGGGTGTGACAGTGACCATCTCATGAAGAAAAGGATGGTCATCATCATAATGAGGACTATTAATATCTAGTGTCTTAAGTGTTTTGGTAGCATCAGCCTAAGGGAGTTGTAAGGGTATTAGTAAGGCTGAGCAACCCAAACACTTAAAGTCTTTCCTACATGCATGCACATGTACACTGAAGCGGAATGCTTTGGAATATTCACACTGACTTGGAAATTATTCTAAGTGTGAAATCTTCTGAAGCCAAGACCAATATCTTCGAAGCCAAAATATGAAGTCTTCCGAAGCTTCAAGGACAAAGTCTTCCGAAGCCCAACCATTGAGACAGATTCTCGAAGACTTTTATATTTACATACTTTATCTGATGTACTTTTCTAAAGCTGAACCACTTTCCGCTGCTACTCTGATAGTCACAACCTTTTCATGAGTTGGTGAAAAGGTCCATGCTTTTGATAAACTGTACATTGAGGTCTGAGTCTGTACTTTTCACTTTATATACTTTATCCTTTTTGTAATATAATAGGATGTGAGTTATGGCATGTCATAGTCACTAGTCAAAAGGCAATCTGCCTTTTGACTCTACATGGATTTTATTGTCTAGTTCATGTATCCAGCTGGCCTTCAAGTATGGCCGGCTATAGGCTTTAGTATAAGTATTTTCTAGTTCTTGTAACTAGTAAGGTTTGAGTTGAACTTTGTAAACCACTTGTAAGGAACTAGAAGATCAATATACTTTAACCTTGAAAACCAATGCTTGTGTATTGCTCTAGTTTTCTGTCTCATTTTTATATCTTGTGTTTCCAAGTTCTCTAAACTCATTACTGATCAGTTCCCCGTTTGAATTGTTAAGTGTTGAATATACTCTCCTCTTTGTGTTATTGTGTTGTACAAGTGCATAAAACCCTTCCCCGGTCCTGCAGTTTGATATTCATGTTTCATGTATGATTATCCTTGTGATTTCATCATAAATGAAATCAAATTAGTTTACATCATCTATTCCTTTGTTCTTTGATTCACACACATAAACTCATCTTAATTTTGATTTCTAGATAATAAACTGATAATCCTAAGATCCAAGCTCAATGAATCTAAAAATTGATTCATCAAAAATCTCAAATATGCAAACAATATAGTAAACAAGAAATAGGGTAATTATGTGGTCAATCAAGTCTAAAACTAATGAACAAACAAAGTGATGTGTGAAAAATCAGATACACAATTGCAATGTGCAAGAAATTGATAAACAAGAGTCGAGAAATAGGCATATTAGTTAGAAATAAATACCAAGAAATGAGTAGACGTAAATCTTCACTAGGAAATAGGAATGACCTCTTGAAATATGTTGATTTCACCAGAAATATGTTGATTTCACACAGCAATATGAGAAATGAGTTTATCTTTGTAGCGATTGTAAACTCCCACTACATATACATAAAAACACAATATAACAAGAAAAATATATACAATATAACATATATTTTCTTGAAAATGGAATAATAAACATATACAATATAAATTTCATTGGGGGGGGGGGGAGAGGCCGGCGATGGAGGATGGGGGCGGTGAGGTGTAGATCCGATGGGGGAGTATTGAAGGGTGGTGTGTTTAGGTTTTTTTTTCAATATGAAGAGGTTGAAAGAGAACAAAGTGGGTTTGGGTCTTCTCCAAGAAGAGGACGGGGATATATTTTTTAATGAAATGTCTTTCAAAAACAAACAGTCTGCAACCTAAAAAGTCTGCCGGTACTCTTCTGGTGAAAACAAAAGAGCCTAAGAAGCTCTTTTGTAAAAAAAACAAACACCAACTAAATCTTAGACGATAAAAAGGCTCTTCGCTCATGTCAAATCATTTATAATCATCTAGACAATAAGAAGGTTCTTCAAACTCACATTATATAATCTATAATCATCTTTGATTTATAATAGTTTTAAATAAAGATCAAAAAAAAGAAAACAAATAACAGTTAATATCAATTTAAAATAACATGAAAATGCATATCGCATCTCTAGTTACAGAATTTTAAGACGTCGCTATTGGTCCTTGCCTCTCATGATAGAATTGACATCAAGTTACACATACAACTATTTAGATTTTGTTAACAAGTTTGATGAACTCAAGAGTTCTCTACTTTGACAACAACGATGGAGTTCACATTAACATCCACTTTGTTCTTCGATCGTCAATGTTGGCATTACCTTATCTCTTATTGATTCAAGGTCATGTCAATGCACTCAACAAATTTATGTCAATGTTGATATGGGGATGACATGGTTACTAAACTAGTGCTAGATGTGATTTGAGGAGCATCTCAATTCAAATTCTAAACTTGCTTTCATATTGTGTTATGAAGTGTGAATTTGTAAACACCCCAAATTTAAATAGAGCTAAGTGTCACTGTACAGTAATCAAGAATAAAAAGGATATAATTAAAGTACTTATAAACATTCAAATTCTACATAGGTCTAAATAAAATTACCTAAATGTCGGGAAATAAACTTATGAGTGAATTTTAGTCCATGTAATTTTATTTAAATCTTTGATTGATCCTTAATATTTAAACCTAAAATCATGTCTCCAATCTTCAAATTCTCTTTCTTTCTTAGCCAAAGATCCCAACTTCTATTAAATACTCATGTTAACAATGGGGTTTTCTGTTTTTCCCTTTTTACCATTCTTTAAAGTTTTATAATATAATCCTAGGTTAGGGATGACAATTGAAGTTGAACCTGATAGGAATACTTAAAACCTGAGACATTTTGGGTGGATTGCGTAAGGGGTATGGGTATCCAAATGACAATTTTAGAATTTTCGGAAGTTATCAAACTTTCGGAATTTATGCATAAGCAAAGAACACCACCATGATTGTTATTCGATTCTAACTTTATCCACAAAGCAAACTATTGTCGATTGATTTACGAATCAAAATGTTGATGTATGATTTAAGATTTTAAGATAGATCGATTACATGGCTGGATATATTAATTGTTCAAAATATCATACAAATTTAAAACAGAAATCATTTATGTTGTTTGGATTAGATATAAATTGTAAAGTTAGAATTGCTACGACTTAATTCCTAACGTGTTGAATATAAAAGGTAAATTGGAAATAAATAATCCATCTTTATCAAATTGGCCATTAATAATCTCACCTCAAGTATTATCAATATTGGTTCAACCTTTTCATCTTTTTGTTTTATGGTCCCCCGTTTAAAAAACGCTAACAGAGTTAACTATCTCCTACGTGGCTCGGTGACTTGGCGTTTTTTTATTTGGCAAATTGGAAATAAATAATCCAATCTTTATCAAATTGGCTATTAATAATCCCACCTCAAGATATTTACCATACGGAGTTAACCGTTAGGTTTTTTTAACGGGGGACCAAAACAAAAAAGATGAAAAAGGTTGAACCAATATTGGTAAATACTTGAGGTGGGATTATTAATGACCAATTTGATAAAGATTGGATATTTATTTTCAATTTGCCAATATAAAACACTATTAACTTTAGAGAATTACTCAAAGTTGACTATGAAAGTATTTCACACAGTCTTCGTTGTAGTGCTGCTACTCTTCGTCTGAGATGAAGACCCTAGCTGCCTTTGTTGAGCACTTGTACATGATGATGATGGTTTAAAAAGAGAGAGATATATTATCTATTATCTATTATCTATATATTAATTTTGAAGTAAATAAATAGTAGATTTAAGGGTTTTTTTTAATTTTAGACACAAGAGTTTTATTTTTTTTGGTTTTTGACCCCTTTTAATTTTAGGCACAAGAGTTTTATTACTTTGGTTTTGATCCCTTTTGATGTTGGGGTTTAACAAAAAACTTCTTTAACGGTTGAAGCAAATTGTGGTTTCAAAATGCGTAAGGACAATTGAGAATATACTTTATCAGGCAAACCAAACGTGTTTATTTTTACGTACGTTTCAACATAAATTCTGTTTGGAATCATGTGAAATGTAATACGTTTTTGATCATCGGTATAAGTTCTAATTACTCTGTGTTTCAATGTAATTTTAGTTCGGAAACGAGTTAGGTCAATTGTACTCTATACTTTATCTAGCCGCATACGTTGCTGCCGCAACGCGTGGATGGTAAAATGCCTAGTTATAAATAAAAAGCTCAAACTATTTAGTACTTTTTTAAACAACAGCTAATTGGTAAATAAATTTCTCAAAAATATTTTTTGTGTAAAAACTCGACAAATGTTTAAAACTAAAAAGAGAGAAATATCTTTTGGTAACATTTAGATTTAACAAAAATTAAGTTCATGGACCCAAAAAGAAAAGAAATAGAAGAATGTCAACCATATCTATAAGTTTTAATGATTAAGGATCAGATCCAATATTTATATACAAACACATGCAGGGGCGTCTTAACGTTTTAGAGGCCTAAAGCGAAAATTAAAGCGGAGGCCTTTTAAAACTTTATCTTTAAAACCTTCTTATGTTTTAAAGCACAAGCACTAGTTAATTCCTAAATCAGTTTATTCAAAGCAAATCCTAATTGATTTAATGATTTTATATTCTAATATAAACTATAACAAGTAAAAAAGTAAAACAAATAAACAATTAGCAATTTGCAAATCAAATAAATAGAAGCATATACAAAGCTAAAACAAATTTAGAACAATTAGAAATTAACAAGTTGTCCCTAGTACAAAGAATTAAAGAAAAACAATTAGCAATACATGAAGCACTTTACCTTATTAGGGAGAGAATCAATCAATCAGAGAACCCGCTCAGCCTAATACCTAATCGTGAGTCCGTTACTCCACTAGATGTCCGGATGAAATCGAAGATTAAAGTCTTCTTAATTGCAACGAAATCAAAGAAGCAAATCGTGATTCCACCGATGAAATTAGAGAAGCAAACGAAAGTTAGGGGTTTTTATTTGTTACACGGTGAAGAAATCGAAGTTTTGCGTGGCTGGGTTCGCTTGGAGCAAGCAAAATCATAGGTGAATGATGAAATCGAAGGTTTGCGGTTGTTCATCTTAACCTTATGGCTTTGTTCGTCTCTTCGTTTCAACTTCCCCTCCCCAACCCGCAATCAGGAATTGACCAATAGCATGTGTTGAGATCTACGACCTGCCGACCTAGGTTTCCTTCTTTCATTCATTCAGTTTTTTTTATTAGTTTATTCTGGGATTAGACTGAGAATTATATAATAAAATTTATTTTTTGGTGGCCTATTAGAATGAGTGGGCCTAAAGCACTAGCTTATTTTTTTAAACTGTTGAGCCGCCCCTGACAACATGGACCGATCTTGAAATTTACTCAATAATAATATTATGATGATAAGTTTTCTCAAATGCTAACGTCCTAATTTCTTGATTTACGTACCTCTTTTACACATTCCATGACCCCATCACTACATGTCGTGTAAGCAAGAAAACAACAAAAGCAACAAGACTGAGCCAAAAATTGATTAGGAATGAGAAGAAGAATACGAGTCGCCGTTTGGTAACGATGAAATGAATGAGATATATGCAATGATTCAATGATACAATGTTAGTAATAATTAGAAAACAAGTCATATAATAAGAAAATACTCATTGAGCTGGTAGCAATCGTGATATTCAAGTAATAGTAAACGATGTGTGTGTATAAGGCAAAGATCATTCACTTGCTCATGAGAAAGTAAAACGTCTTCATATACCAAAGACTTGTTACAAAGGCATAACATGGCCGTACAAATATTGTCATGAAGAAGTGTCTCAGTATGCCTTTATAAATGTTATGTAGAAGACACTCGTTAGTCTATGTCGTTCAAGGACGCTATTACTTCATTATCATAAAGATAGGATGATACATGAGATGAAAAAGGAAAATGTAATATTTATATAAAGTAATACTTATGATATGATACTAGAAGAGAATATTTATATTTTGATGAATCTCATAAAGTATGAGTTTCAAAAAGTCCTTAGTACATTCACAGTAGGTTTTCTATTTTTATGTGAGTTTGGACTCTATATTACGGGGTTGTTTGTGAGTGGTTATGAGTGAAGGAGAGATAGAATTTATGGGGATTGTAACGTGATTTTTCATATTTGGGGAAACACGTTACAACCTCCGTAAAATTTTAATATTTTTAAAAGTAGTTGTGAGTGGAGTAGAGAGAAAATGTAATAATAAAGATATAAAAGTATTATTTAATTGAAAGAAATAGTAAAAGTTAGTGTTTTTAGTGTAAATATAGAGATGGAGACGGGGAAGCAAGTGTGAATGCTCTTATATGAACTTAAGCAATCTTCCACACACTGGTGTGCTAGATTGTTTATCAAGAATACTATCATGGTAAATGTATATATTCTACTATATGCAGATAGGAAAGGGTTCCTGAGAAAACCAATAGTTATGTGAAAAGCAAAGAAAATCACGTAAACCAATAACATAATTCATAATTTTGTTGTTATTTTAATTGTTAAAATGTTATTTAAGTTTTTGTTACATATATGTTGAACATAAATACGATAATGAGCAATCTTACGTATACGTAACAATATGTCGAATAAAAAACGGTTACGTATGCGTAACCTACATGTGACGTATATGTAAAACCATGTTACAGTTTTTCATTTGATCCATACCCTTATTTATATATACACACATACAAATATAAAGGGTAGTGATAAAAAATTTATAAGTTATGCGACTGATTTCATTGATTTTCTTTGTTTTTCACATAATATTGTAGTTTTCTTAGTATCCATCCTCCATGCAGATAATACGTAAGTTGTTAGATATAAACGAGATCAAGTAATAAAAACACATTAAAGTATGAAGTTTTGCAAAATAACATTCATGGATTATCGTAAATTGAATTTTACATTTTTAGCAAGTCAAGATATATCCATAGTCAAAAGTTAAGCTTTACAAAATATCTCACCAAAGATCTATCTAAGTTATTATGCCTATTATATTATTATTATTATTATTATTATTATTATTATTATTCTCTTTAATTATCAATAACACTTTTAAACCACGTATTCTCCAACAAACCTTACACATATCGTGTGTATATATACATACACCTCTGTGTATCTATCGATCAAGGTATCTGTTGCCACTCCTCGACTCTCGCGATAAATTTCGTGATTTCTACTCAAAATCACCATTCGATCGAGATCTTTATCTCTATCATACGCACAATCTGCCATTGATCCCGATCCGATTCAATTTTACGTAAGTTCAACGTTTCTCTATGCTAATTTCGCTTCAATTGTAACTAAATGTGTTGATTGTTGATACGATGAACTTCGGTGTTGTTGTCGATTGATTGGGTGGTGATTTGGTGTGTGTGATGCCGAGAATTGGTTGTTTTCGTTAGATCTGGTTTAGTGTGTGATTTGCCGGATCGAAGTTGCGTGAAGCTGGATTTGACGAAGGAGATTAGTGATTTGATGTAGATCTGGTGGTTTTGATTTGTTTTTAGGTTTGATTTGTGGTTTTGAGTTGTAGGTTAGTTGACATTTTGTTGGAGTTTGAATCTGGTAGAAGTTTGGTTGAGATGCTGCTGGTGATCTCCTTTGATTAGTTGGTTATTAGATGTAAACACTGTTCTTTAGGTTTATTGTAGTTTTTGTGCTTTTGGAATCCAGTGTAAATGCAATAGCTTGTGGGTTAGTGATCAATTAGCTTGTGCTTTTTCATATGTAATTATAGATCTTATGTTTCTGTTGAAGTTTATTTGGATTTGGCAATTATGTGCTTTTTATTCTGTGGAATTATAGTGTGTTAAATTATCATTAAGGTTTTTGTCAAGTGGATCTTTAATTGAAGGTTTGATTTGTTTACCTTGTGACAGCTCCAGTATGGCTACTTACGAGCCAAAGAACATCCTTATCACGGGAGCTGCGGGCTTCATTGCCTCTCATGTTGCTAATCGGCTGATCAGAAACTATCCTGATTACAAGATTGTCGTGCTTGACAAGCTTGATTATTGTTCCAATCTTAAGAACCTCAACCCCTCGAGATCGTCTGCCAGCTTCAAGTTCGTTAAGGGGGACATTGGGAGCGCTGACCTCGTCAACTACCTTCTGATCACTGAATCTATTGATACCATAATGCACTTTGCTGCACAGACCCATGTTGATAACTCATTCGGCAACAGTTTTGAGTTCACGAAGAATAACATCTATGGAACCCATGTGCTTCTTGAAGCCTGCAAAGTTACTGGCCAGATTAGGAGATTTATCCATGTGAGCACAGATGAGGTCTATGGAGAAACAGAGGAGGATGCTGTTGTTGGTAACCATGAAGCTTCACAACTTCTTCCTACAAACCCGTATTCAGCCACAAAAGCGGGTGCAGAAATGCTTGTTATGGCTTATGGTAGGTCATACGGGTTGCCTGTGATTACTACCAGAGGAAACAATGTTTATGGCCCGAATCAGTTCCCAGAAAAACTGATCCCTAAGTTCATTCTTCTGGCTATGAGAGGAAAACCACTTCCGATTCATGGTGATGGTTCTAATGTAAGGAGTTACCTCTACTGTGAAGATGTTGCTGAGGCTTTTGAAGTAATTCTTCACAAGGGAGAAGTTGGTCATGTTTATAACATAGGGACCAAAAAGGAAAGGAGAGTGATTGATGTCGCAAAAGATATGTGCAAGCTTTTCAATATGGATCCTGATTCAAGCATCAAGTTTGTGGAGAACAGACCATTTAATGATCAGAGGTATTTCTTAGATGATGAGAAATTGAAGAGCTTGGGTTGGTCTGAAAGAACCACATGGGAAGAGGGTTGAAAAAGACGATCGAGTGGTATACCAGCAACCCCAATTGGTGGGGAGATGTCTCTGGAGCACTTCTGCCTCATCCAAGAATGTTAATGATGCCGGGTGGCGTTGATAGACATGTTGATGGACCTGAAAATGCTGAACTGGATTCAGCTGGTGTGGCAATCAATACCTCTCAGATCGGTGTCCAGATTCCTAGCTCAAAAACCAGTGGCGTTTCTGCTAAGAAATCAGCTTTGAAGTTTCTCATTTATGGGAAAACAGGGTGGATCGGTGGTTTACTTGGAAAGTTATGTGACAAACAACAAATTCCATATGAATATGGACGAGGTCGTTTGGAAGACCGTTCACAACTTTTGGCTGATATTCAAACTATCAAACCTACTCATGTTTTCAATGCTGCTGGTGTCACTGGCAGACCGAATGTTGATTGGTGTGAATCTCACAAGACAGAAACCATTCGTACCAATGTCTCGGGCACACTCAATCTAGCAGATGTCTGTAGAGAACATGGACTCTTGATGATCAATTTTGCTACTGGATGCATCTTTGAGTATGATGCTAACCACCCTGAAGGGTCTGGAATCGGTTTTAAGGAAGAAGATAAGCCCAATTTCATTGGATCCTTCTATTCAAAAACCAAAGCTATGGTAATTACTGGTTACTATCCTGTGATCCTTTTTTCTTTTTCTCATTATTTTGTCAGTATAATAATTATCTCTTGTTCAGGTGGAGGAGCTTTTGAAAGAATATGACAATGTGTGCACCCTTAGAGTCCGAATGCCGATATCATCAGATCTCAACAATCCACGCAATTTCATCACCAAGATCGCTCGTTATGATAAAGTTGTAAACATACCCAACAGCATGACAATCTTGGATGAGCTTTTGCCAATTTCAATCGAGATGGCAAAGCGTAATCTGAGGGGAATCTGGAACTTTACGAATCCTGGGGTCGTAAGCCACAATGAGATTCTTGAAATGTACAAGAAGTACATAAACCCAGAGTTCAAGTGGGTAAATTTCACACTGGAAGAACAAGCGAAAGTGATAGTGGCCCCACGAAGCAATAACGAGTTGGATGCATCAAAGTTGAAGAAAGAGTTCCCCGAGTTGCTATCAATCAAGGAGTCATTGATCAAGTACGTATTTGAACCCAACAAAAAACAGTAATGATAAATGATATGATGATTCTTTATAGAATTTGTAGAACTCAAGATTCACTTGTGTTTGGTTACTAGTTCCTTCTTGTATGGTTTGGATTATACATCTGTAATGTTTAAAGTCAACTGAGTCAGTCACATTTGTTCTAGTATCACACTGAGGTTATAGGAGGCGAGGCCGATCGTCTATGGGGTATCCATCCAATAGTCGTCATCGTTTGTCTCGACTACGGTCTAGGTCTACGATTAGTTTGTTCAACAGCTGTTACGAATATTTTCCCTTTAGTTTTGTTGAAAACCGCACGCAGACTTGTACTATTGGATTCTCATTCTCTATTATTTCTTGGCTATAAGAATTATTTATATGAAATCTTGTTTTCTTCATGTATTGTTTGATAAACAAGTGTTATATTGAAGGTCTATATATTGAATACAAATTTTGAGATGGTCCATTCTACAGGCAGTTAATCCCCTTTAATACGTCTCGTTCTTCAATTGCGATCAAGGACCATGCTGGAGCGTGGTCCACAGTGGCCGCTGGCCGGTCCTTTGCAAAGGGCTCACTTGCACTCGCTTAAAAGGTGCATGCATAAACAAAGAAAAATGCATTGATAAGTTGTGATAGGCATTAAAGATTAATAACTTGATATAATTCTACAAATGATTGAGAGCTTATGTTCTTATGGTGGACATTGGTGTCTGTTTAGAGAACATGTGAGTAGTTTTTAACAAAACGAGATATAATTTTACTAATGTAACAAAAGAAAACCTAATATTATTTCCTTTAGAAGTACGAAGTATAAAATAATTGCTTTTTCCAACATGTTTTTCATTTCATAGTGTTAAAATATTGGGAAGGAGGATGTTAGGCAAGTATAAAACAAAGAGCCATAAGACATGTTTTAGACGCGTCTAGATTGGTTTGTGGTTGGTGCATATGACGCCTTGCCTCCCTTGTGCTGAGTCGTTCCTCACATGCCTCTGATAAGGGCATCGCCGTGATACCCTTGTCTCGCCGATGCATATATGGCACTTGTCTTTGACCACTTACGATCAGCTATCAAGGCATGATTAAGCACCGTTTTTATTTCAAAGTGCATTAGAAAATTATTGATTAATATTTTTTTGGGTCACCATACCAATAAATTTTCATAAAAGATAATTATAGACTAAAATCAATCTATTTATTATGGATATTTTAATGACAACCCTCATAGTTGGACTTAGAAATGGTTATTATATTTATATAGTGATATTTTAACTATTACAACCTAAAACCCTTTACCATAAAATAAGATTATCATTGTAATCATAAGAGTGGGTAGTGTGATCCCGAAAGATCCCTCCGGTACTATTGTCACTGTTGGATTATGTACGGGTTCGGTTACGTCACGTTTTCAACCGAGCTATGACCCGTAAGAGTTACACCTTGGGCAACAAATATTAAGTCCACTTAATTTGATTAACTGGCGCTTACGAACTATATCGGGTTTTTATAATTTATAATTGTTATAAATTATTTAGTGTAAATGTTTATTTATTAAGCGTTGATTTCGGTTTAATTGCGATCGTGATCTGTAAAGAAAAATGAGATTGTCTTTTAAATTTGAAGCTCAATTCACGGAAGAAAAAAAAGAGGAAAGTTTTCACTCAATTATTGAGTGAATGATTTGTAAAGGAAAAAAACATTCACCTACTCCCCTATTCCACCTACTCCCCTTATGCCTTTGGTCTCCATTATATTCCTTCACATGATCATCAGATCATATGCTTTTTATGGGCTTTTCATTATCAATAGATTGATGATTTCTTCATCTTTCACAAAGGTCATCATCTGATTCACAATTGCTACTGCCTCTTGAAAAGAAGAGGTATAGTTGGATTTTTCTACCTATTACAAACAACCGATATATTTGATTGCAACCGTGGATCACGCCTCTTAGAGCCGCAACCACTGTGTTCCAATTTAATGTTCGTTGATTCTAGCGTTAATTCGTTGTCCCTCGGTGTCTCAAACGGTTAATTATTAACCACAAAGGTATATTAGTTTTCACTCAATTATTGAGTGAATGATTTGTAAAGGAAAAAGCATTCACCTACTCCCCTATTCCACCTACTCCCCTTATGCCTTTGGTCTCCATTATATTCCTTCACATGATCATCAGATCATATGATTTCACAAAGGTCATCATCTGATTCACAATTGCTACTGCCTCTTGAAAAGAAGAGGTATAGTTGGATTTTTCTACCTATCACAAACAACCGATATATTTGATTGCAACCGTGGATCACGCCCCTTAGAGCCGCAACCACTATGTTCCAATTTAGTGTTCGTTGATTCTAGCGTTCATTCGTTGTCCCTCGGTGTCTCAAACGGTTAATTATTAACCATAAAGGTATATTATATCTCATCAGTAGGTTATTCATATTCTGTATTTGCATTGTTTGTAACCCAGATCCTGTCGGGTTCATTCTGGTATTTTATTATTACTCCGCCGCGTTAACTGTTATTAATTAGATTAATAATTATCAAAACTGTTTTGATAAATAAACCTAACGAAGATACCACTGAACCCAACAGTGGTATCAGAGCCAGGCTTACAACATGCAAATCAGATTCGGTCTGTTAACTGGTTAAAGATCACAAACTTTAAAATTATTTGAAGTTTCTGATTTATATTATTTTGGGCAACTTGTTTATTTTGGTTAAATATTTATTAACCAAAAGATTGCCCGTATTATTTTGATTGTGTTTTAATATGTAAATCTGGCTAGACCCTGTGGCTGAATGGTTGTGTTGTGATTTGTTATTGTTAAAGTTTTTTGTTTTATGGTTTTGGCCCATTTGATGGCTCAAAGTTGTAATAGATTAGAGTTTTCTTTTATTTGTATTTCTTTTGTAAATATTGTAATATTTGAAGACCCGAAGTCAAAACTGGAGACAAGACGAATCAAGGAGTCAGTGGGAGTCCATCAAGACAACTAGATGCACTTAGGTCCATCCTTGTGGTTGTTTTGTGTTTTCACTCATGACCTAGCTTGATCTCGCTATTTGGCTCTAGCGAGATCAAACAATTATAGCCATTAGATTTACATATTATTTTGCTATTATGGTTGTTTTATTTTATATCACCCAACCTAATATCAAACTAATTAAAAAAAAGAGTTTTTTTTTTACAATCAGAATAAATAACAAGTTTTAAACTTATTTTTACAACTTGTTAAATTATTAAAACAAATTGTTTGTTCTAAATAGGATAATCGGATAAGTTTTCAAATTCAAAATTAGTTTGAATTTCAAAACTTAAAAACTTGATAATTTTTAAATTAAAATTAATTATCCATTTAAAAGGATAACTAGATAAGTTTTCAAATTTAAATTAGTTTAAATTTTAAAACTTAAATCTTAATAATTTAAAATTATCAGCTTAAAAATCGGTTGTCGATCTCGCGATGAACCTAGTTTTAATAGGGTATTAAAATCTGATGTCCCGAGAGCTGAAAGGGTTCGTCATTTATTATCACGAACTATATGTTGTAAAACTAACTTTTATGACGCACGTATAACTTAATTATACGTTGTGTTTGACCCTATTCGGTAAACACTAAAATTGGATCCCATAGATAAAAATCAATAGTCTATGCCACCCTACTATAAGGGACACTTGGAACATTAATCGAAATATCAGTGTTTGAAGCCACAGCGCCGCACTTGATGTATAGTTTATTCTTCCAAGGTGCAAGGGTTTTGTTGACACATCCGGCCCTTTCACATTAACTGTTTTAGGATGACTATTACTTTTCTATCTTGTTACGTGCCACATATGTCTAGAGAGAAAAGTGGGCATGGATGAGGCTAAACGTATCAATGCATTGACAAATGTTGTCGTTGCGGCCTCATACACGAGAGTTGTGCAATTTTCACAATTGATGCTAATCACTTACTAATGTTGCGTGCCCCAGCTGCCTTTAGTGACTGACCAAGCCAGATTCTCATTCCTTATTTAAAATTACTGAAAATGGGTCATTAATTAAAATAAGGAAACAATACATCGAAAATACTAATTAATTTATTTTGATTATAGATGTCTTCAGAAACCAACAACTCCTTCATTCTCAAGTCTATTCTTGAGAAAGAGAAACTTGATAACACCAACTTTCTCGCATGGCACCGCAATCTGAGATTGGTTCTCAAGATGGCGAAAAAGCTCTATGTTATAGATAGCGTTGTTCCCAACGAGCCTGAAAACAATACGGCCGCATCCCGTAGAACTTGGGAAAAATTTAAGAAGGATGCCGATGAGGTAGCCTGCCTTATGCTAGCCACCATGTCTCCTGATCTCCAGAAGAACATGGAGGACATGACTGCATTTGACATGATTGAGCAACTTAAGGGCATGTTTCAGAAACAGGCCCGACAAGAGCGCTATGATACCATGAAGCAGCTTATATCCTGCAAAATGCAAGTAGGCTCGCTTGTTAGTGGCCATGTGCTTAAAATGAAAGGGTACATCGACCAAATGGCCAAACTTGGTTATCCTATGCAAGATGAAATGGCAGTAGACTTCATTTTGAACTCCTTGCCTAGTTCTTACGACCAGTTCATAATGAACTTTAATATGAATGCATGGGTTAAGAGTGTAGCTGAACTACACGGTATGCTCAAAACTGCTGAGCAAAACATACCAGGTAAAGCCAGTCAAATGTTGATGGTCCGATCTACTGGTGTTAGGAAACCAAACCCCAAGAAAAAAACTTATAACAATAAGGGTAAAGGTAAAGTTGTTGCTGCCAAGCCTGCGACCAACAACAAACAGCTGGCTAAAAACAAAGCAGCGCCCCCTCCTAAGGAGCGACACTGTTTTGAATGCAATAAGATGGGACACTGGAGACGTAACTGTCCTGACTATCTAGCCAAGCTGAAGGTGAAGAAGGCCAATGGTGAAGGCTCTTCTTCAGGTATTCTGATTTATGTTATTGAACTTTTCACTGTTTCCAGCAACACATGGGTATTTGATACTGGATGTGGTTACCACATCATTAATGTCTTGCAGGAGCCTGAAAAGTGGAAGAAACTGAAACAAGGCGACATGGAGCTCATCGTTGGTGATGGGAAAAGAGTACCGGTTCTAGCAACTGGAACATATCATCTTTCTTGTCCATCTGGTCTTGTAATTACTTTAAATAATTGTTTGTTTGCTCCTGGTTTAACCAGAAACATTATTTCAGTTTCTTTATTGTTTGAACAAGGATTCAAGTATGTTTTTAATGATGCTGTTATTTCTGCCTACTTGAATGATATCTTTTATTTTGAGGCTAAACCTTGAAGTGGTATTTATGAGATTGATATTCAAACAAACAATAATGTATATAATCTTTCTAAACGTATCAAATCTGGAATTAATGATACGTTTCTATGGCATTGTAGACTTAGCCACATAAGCAAGGCCCGTGTGAAAAGGCTTCAGTCCGAAGGGATTCTTGAATCCACAGGACATGAATCTTTTGATGAATGCGAATCTTGCTTAGCTGGCAAACTCACAAAGGATCCTTTCACCCATGTTGGTGAACGGGCCAAGGATCTGTTAGTACTTATACATTCTGATGTATGTGGTCCTTTCAGAACCATGTCTAGAAATCACAAAAGATACTTTGTTACATTTATTGACGATTATAGTCGATACGCCTATGTCTACCTTATGAAGCATAGACATGAAACCTTTGAAAAGTTCAAAGAGTTTCAGAACGAAGTAGAAAACCAACTTGATAAGACTATCAAAGTACTTCGATCAGATCGAGGTGGAGAATACCTAAGCCAAGAGTTCATTGATCATCTAAAGGAATGTGGAATTGTTTCACAGTTCACTCCACCCGGCACACCCCAACTTAATGGCGTGAGTGAGAGGAGAAATCGAACCCTACTTAATATGATTCGATCAATGATGTGTAGAACTAACTTACCTCACTCCTTTTGGAGTTATGCTCTTATGACCGCCGCCCGCCTTGTCAATCTGGCACCGACTAAGAAGGTAGATAAAACTCCATATGAGATATGACATGGGTCTAAACCCAATTTGTCTTACCTTAGAGTATGGGGATGTGATGCTTATGTCACTAGCGAGTCTAATGACAAGCTAGATCCTCGAGGCGAAAAAGCTATTTTCGTTGGATACTATAATAGAAGCGGGTATTACTTTTACCATCCTGATGCAAATATGATTTCCATCAAAAGGAAGGCACATTTCCTCGAGAAAGAGTTTCTTGATCGAGGAACTGGAAGTAATATTGTGGATCTTGAAGAAATTCGAGAACCACAAACAAACGCTGATGTAGTCGGTGCGTCTGAACAACAAGAAATTATTACTGATTCAGGCATAAACACAAGCGTTCGCAGAAGTAGCAGAACTCGCAAAGAACCTGACAGATATCTTTAGAATCTAGAGGGTCCTGAGGTTCTGATAGTAGCTGATTCTGGTGATGAACCTACTAACTACAAATCTGCTATCTCAGATCCGGAATCTGCGAAATGGCTAGATGCCATGAACGCCGAGATGCAATCCATGCGAGACAATCAAGTCTGGGACTTGGTTGAGCTACCTCCCGGTTCACGGGCTGTAGGGAGCAAGTGGCTTTTCAAGAGAAAAACCGACATGCATGGAAATGTACACACCTATAAAGCACGGCTAGTTGCGAAAGGTTTCACTCAAACTCAAGGTGTTGACTATGATGAAACTTTCTCACCCGTTGCTATGATCAAATCGATTAGGATATTGCTTGCCATAGCTGCGTACTATGATTACGAGATATGGCAAATGGATGTCAAAACCGCTTTTCTAAATGGACATCTCTCTGAAGATGTCTATATGGTTCAGCCCGATGGTTTTGTCGATCCACAATATCCAAATAAGGTGTGCAAACTGAATAAGTCCATTTATGGACTTAAACAGGCATCCCGTAGCTGGAATCTTCATTTTGATCAGAGAATCGTCGAATTCGGTTTTGTCAAAAGTGAAAATGAGCCTTGTGTTTACAGAAAGGCTAGTGGGAGCACTATATTGTTCCTCATATTGTATGTGGATGATATACTGATATTAGAAACAATATCTCAATGCCTAACGAAGTTAAAAAATGGTTGGGAGCTTGTTTCGCAATGAAAGATCTTGGAGAAGATGCTTACATTCTAGAAATAAAGATCTATAGGGATAGATCTAAGCGGCTTCTAGGGCTTAGTCAAAGCACATACATAGACAAAATGATGACGCGCTTTAAGATGGAAAACTCCAAGAAAGGAGGTGTTCCAATAACTAAAGGTACCATGTTGAACAAATCGCAATCTCCTTCAACGGACATTGATATTAAGCGAATGGAAAAGGTTCCATATGCTTCAGCGATTGGTTCCATCATGTATGCTATGTTGTGCACTAGACCTGACGTCTCGTATGCCTTGAGAATTACTAGCCGTTATCAGCAAAACCCTGGCTTTGCCCATTGGACCACAGTTAAGAACATTCTGAAGTACTTGAGAAGGACTAAAGACATATCTTTAATATATGGAGGAGTTAAAGAACAGCTCACTGTAAGATGTTACACTGATGCTAGTTTTCAAACTGACCGAGACGACTCTCGCTCACAATCTGGTTTTGTATTCACACTCAATGGTGGAGCCATCTCTTAGAAAAGTTTCAAGCAAAGTGTGGTGGCAGATTCTACCACTGAATCTGAATACATTGCAGCATCTGATGCTGCAAAGGAAGCTGCTTGGATAAAGAAGTTCATAGCCGATCTCGATGTGGTTCCAAGTATTCAGCAACCAATCGAGATATTTTGTGATAACACAGGTGCTATTGCTCAAGCCAAAGAGCCCAGATCTCATCACAGGGCCAAGCACATTCAGAGGAAGTTTCATTATATACGAGACATAGTGAAACAGGGAGACATCGTGATAAAAAAATCGACACAGATCAAAACCTAGCAGACCCGTTTACTAAGCCCATGACTCAGAACAAGCATGATCTGCATAGAAATGCGATCGGGCTTAGATTAGCTAGTGATATGTTTTGATTTAGTATTTGAATGTATGAACTTTTAAACAGTTATACTTTTGAATTCATTTTGATCTACTGATATAGATACAATTATGAATCCTATAACTGTGTTCAATTTTAATACGTTTAATCCATGGATATTGTATTCTAAATTATCCATAGTCGGTCAGACTTGTGGGAACAATTCTGAATTAAGACTATTCTGAATTTAGACTCAAGGAGTTGACTTCTAAATTCACAGACTTCATTATGAATGACGTTGGATGTAACTCTCCATAAACCATCTTTATTATAAGATGCTTTGATACTGGTATACTCATTTAGTATCCTATGACCTGAGATGCATACTAGAACTTCCGTTTACCGAGGGTTATTCTTTGATCACTGTCAACCGCTGTCGCGTAACTGCCAGTCATAAAGGCTTTGGTTGGGAATAATTCTGAAGTTCAGTGGGAGTTGTATGTAGTCAATAAGGGATTCTGTACTCTTACATTATATATAACAGTTAGACATCGTGGCGCCCTCGTTGATTCAAACTGGTGAAGTGTGAGGCCTCACCCAAACTGACTGTGTGTTTGATTGGACCATTTTGAATCTAGATCGAGAATTATAATGATTGAGTCCTATATGAGAATTAATCTCAATGACTCAATTGATGTCTTTTACTAGAAGGATAAATGACTATGATTACCATAAGTTTATTGTCTTGTTATAGTAAAATGATACTAGAAGAAGATATTTGGTTAATGACTTTAAAGTGTCATACCTTGTTGGGGGCAGCCATGTGCAGCTAGAGCGCCGCTGACTGTCTATGTGGAATTTAACCGAATGCCGTCCAAGTGGGAGCTTGTTGTATTATGTACGGGTTCGGTTACGTCACGTTGCCAACCGAGCTATGACCCGTAAGAGTTACACCTTGGGCAACAAATATTAAGTCCACTTAATTTGATTAACTGGCGCTTACGAACTATATCGGGTTTTTATAATTTATAATTGTTATAAATTATTTAGTGTAAATGTTTATTTATTAAGCATTGATTTCGGATTAATTGCGATAGTGATCTGTAAAGAAAAAATGAGATTGCCTTTTGAATTTGAAGCTCAATTCACGGAAGAAAAAAAAAGAGGAAAGTTTTCACTCAATTATTGAGTGAATGATTTGTAAAGGAAAAAACATTCACCTACTCCCCTATTCCACCTACTCCCCTTATGCCTTTGGTCTCCATTATATTCCTTCACATGATCATCAGATCATATGCTTTTTATGGGCTTTTCATTATCAATAGATTGATGATTTCTTCATCTTTCACAAAGGTCATCATCTGATTCACAATTGCTACTGCCTCTTGAAAAGAAGAGGTATAGTTGGATTTTTCTACCTATTACAAACAACCGATATATTTGATTGCAACCGTGGATCACGCCTCTTAGAGCCGCAACCACTGTGTTCCAATTTAGTGTTCGTTGATTCTAGCGTTCATTCGTTGTCCCTCGGTGTCTCAAACGGTTAATTATTAACCACAAAGGTATATTATATCTCATCAGTAGTTTATTCATATTCTGTATTTGCATTGTTTGTAACCCAGATCCTGTCGGGTTCATTCTGGTATTTTATTATTACTCCGCCGCGTTAACTGTTATTAATTAGATTAATAATTATCAAAACTGTTTTGATAAATAAACCTAACGAAGATACCACTGAACCCAACAGACACATCATGCTTCACGCCGTTTCGTTTTCTTTCTCACGCAGTAAAACCAACGGACATAACGATGCGCACACATCATTTTCGACTTGACAGTTTATAAAAGTGGGATGATGTTTTCGCATGATCCCGCTTCTCTTCATGTCGCGCCGACCATCCTAATAAGACCATCTTTGGAGACAAATCATAAAAGAGATGGATTAAGTTATAAAATAATGTATTTTTAAGTTTTTTTTTATTAATTATAAACTCGTATAAAGATAAATTAAGTTGGTGTACAACTATAAATAAGATCCGACCAAATTAAAACAATTTAGTATGATGCGTGATTCAAAAGTATCCAAATTAAAAGCAATTCATTATTTGGTCACGTTATAGTGTGTCATCAAATCTAAAATTGACACGAACCCAAAAACAGATAACACATCTTTTCACCATTAATTATGAGCACCCCACTTATTATTCCATTAATCATATCACCACCACCACCGTCACGGGCCTTTCACATGCATGTTCTTACAAAACAATAACACCATTAGCTGTGTTCCACGTGGTCCAGATTAGAATTTTAATATGTAGAACTTATACAATTCAATCTTACAAAATGTTTAACGAATAACATTCAATAATCCCACCACCACCGCACCACCGTCATGGATCTTAGTAATGGAACAAGTACCATTCATCTAACAAAATGTGTCACTAGTAACTAAGTCGTGCGATGCAGCGTTTGTGTAATTCGCTAACCATATAATGATAGGTGATTGTGTTCGTGTGCTGCTACGTTAATATTAGCATGATTAAGTATGTAACAGAAGATATAGAGTTACGATGGTTTGATTCTTGAGATCAAATGTAGATAGAAAAAAAGACCTCACGAAAGTCTATCTAGAAATGAAGAAAAAAATCACCTTTACTTTATGTTATGTCTGCGCCATATGAATTTTGATTTCACTCTACTCTACGTTATTCAACTAAGGAAATGAATCAGTAAACTAGACTATTTATTTTTAAATAAGTAATAACTAGAAGTAATACTACATGGAAGACTACCAAATAAGGTATAGATGTAGCTAGAAAAATCTCACATTCATAATAGGGAAGCTCTTGCTCGAAGAAAAGTGTTTATAACCTCATCCTAAAATTATACAAGTAAAAAAGAATACAGATAACAATAAAAAAACATAACTAAAAAATCTCACTCATTAAGTTGATTCGAGCATTTTTCTATTTTTACCGGTTCAAACCGAATAAATCAAAGAATTAGCTTAAAAGAAGATGGGTAGAAGTTAGATTGTTATTGAAATTTTAATCAAATCTAAAATCCTAGTTAATTGTAAGAACTAAAAATTTAGGACAAAATGTCTTTTGGATCAACCCGACCGAAACCAACATTTACACTCTGACGCGCCCAATTAGCTTTCTCTAGTGCCAAAACCGGTATTTTGCTCATAACCACATGGTCATGAGCAAGGTAAGGCACTAACTTTGGTTACACTAGCTGCTCGGACCTTAACAGAGCAGCTACCTTGTACAACATGTACAGATGCTTTTGATATCGTGGTTACACTAGCTGCTCGGATCTTAACAGAGCAGCTACCTTGTACAACATGTACAGATGCTTTTGATATCGTGCATGTATGCAAGGCAACACCGACCCGACATGTACTAATAGCAACCGGTATCGACCCATTACTAGACCCGACCATTTTTGTACCTTACAAAAGTTTCAGCCCATTCTGAGCGGTATGAGTTGTGACATACCACAAACTCATAAATGACAATACTCATTCCGTCCCTCAAAGATGTGACAATTGTTATATCTAGCAAAGTAAAAATCAAGCACATATTCGATAAAGCTCAACTTTGGTTATATTATTCGAAAATAAACAATCAAGAGTGCGGTGGGCTGGTACTAGTGACGACGACATAGAGTGCACATAAAGCCTGAAATCCAGAGAGCGGTCCTGCATACGCATCAAAATGCTCTTCAAAACCAGATAAACATCAAGAGCATAGTGTGTGTAAAGTGCAAACACAAACTAAATTCTATTGTTTTCTTGTCTAAAAAGGTATGTTCTTTTTTACTTTAGACTAGAAAACAGATTGTTAACCACTGGTGAATTGGAGCAGTTGTTCGTGACTTGAATCTTCCATTTATCCGACCCACAATTTCATCGACGTAACTCAATGAGTTTCTGATCTGAAAGTCACATAATTAGAGATCAAAGATATATCAGCAACTTTAGAAACTGCAAAGAAAAGTCATTTTTATTAAATTGCACTCAGGGAACATCGGTTCTTGTTGGTACTAAAGAAATTTATCGCGCTAATGTTGATTCTCTTCTGAAAAATTTTCAAATACAAAAATCTTTTGGGTCGATAAGAAATGTAACATGTTTTGAATCCCTTGATCATCTACACCTCCAAGACTTCAAGAGTACCTCGCATAATCATATTCATGGAAATTAGAAGAATATTCAACTAAATTAACAATCTTTTTGTATTAGACAACAAATTCTTAAAAGTTAAAAATTACCCAATCAGATCAGCAGAAAGACAAGCGCGTAAAAGCTTAGAGCGCAAACGCAAAGTCCTGTGAATTTCAGAAGACAGGAAGGGTGTATAAACAAACCAACAAACTTGTATATTGCTGTAGTGATCTTTTAAGCATTTGGAACGAATATAAGATGGCAATAACGGCACCAAACAACATCACCATCTTCATAATGTTTGTTTATCGCGTCAGCAAACATTTGATTTGCTTTCTTGTATGCTGCAAATTGAGATTGAAAGCTTCTACTTGTTGCTAGATGGTCTTCTATCCGAGATAATGAAAAAAGAGACAATAATATGTTGTTACAATAGCCGTTAAATATTAATATGAGGCAAATTATGCTGTTACGATAGTTGTTATCATATTGGCGCACTGCTTCATCAAGAAACTACGATTGGGAATGATTTCCTTGAATTCAAAAAACAAATCGGTGTGCCTGTAACTAATCCAAGAGCTATTTAGGATACAATAATCACATAGATAAATCCATGCTAAGTTGCAATAAATACATGAATAACGTTTGACTAATGCTTCCCCGCAGTCTGAGCATGGGGATAACGCGTAGACTGTACGTTCTTGAATCTCTAACGACCCTTCATGAAGATGTCTATAAATTGATAGTCAGCAAGAATATGTAGAACCCACCCAGATGGCACCTATTCGAACCTTGTCCTGCACAAAATGAATGTTAATTTCAACGTGTTTTGTGCATTGATGTTGTATATGGTTGCCCAAGAGGTATACAACCGACACACTGCCACAAAAAATGATGTTGGCTTCTCGGATAGGACATGAATGGTCAAGGAGCAAATTCTAGACTCAAGTGACCTCAATAGTTTCTTATTTGCAACACCACGGTATTCAGATTCTGTGTCTGTTGACGCTTAGAAGACCAGGTGATAAGATTATTACCCATAAATACACAATAACCCGAGGTAGTGTGTCTAGTAAGCTTATTCCCCCCAACTCATCATCCAAATATGGAGTAAGCTCAGAAGATTTAGAGGAGTGATCAAATATCAATAGGCCGTCATAAACCACACCTTTTAAGTACCTCAGAGTGCGTTTGAGAAAGTGAAAGTGAGGTTCACGCACAACATGCATAAATAGCAAAACTTTTGCGCCGCATAGGTAATGTTAGGTCTAGTACACTTAAGAGATTGAAGTACAAGTACAACCAACATAAAACTGATTGTGTGCATTTTTTCAGGCCTTGGGACCAATTCCCATGTATTATTTTTATTAAAGAAGATAGGGTTAAAACAGATCGGGTTATGTGTCATCTTGTAAGAATAATTAGTCATGGGTTATGTTTTCATCGAAGTTTAAGTGATGGGATAGTATAATTTTGATTGTACTTAAGTCAAGACATTGGTAGCCCCTATAATTAGGAGGATACCCCAAGACAACACAACACGTAGAGCGAATATCAAGTTTGTGTGAGCAAGTAGCAGATTGATTTGGATAATAACAACACCAGAACACCCGTAAAATGATCGTAGGTGGGGTGTTTGAGGTAGCAAACGGATAAAGGGGTAAGATTATGGAGAACTTTTGTCGGAAGAATGTTGTGTATATAAACAGATGTGATGAGCTTTAACCCATTAGATGGGAGGGATGGAGGCATGAGTTAGAAGGCATAATATAATTTTGTTTAGTCGTCTAACCATAAGTTCGGCTTATATAAAATTTTGTTTAGTCGTCTAACCATAAGTTCGGCTTTCTCATTTTGTTAGACGGTTTGGGACACGAGAACTAGAATTGAAGACCATGCATAGTCGCAAAGTTTTTGAAGGAAGTGTTATCAAACTCTCCACCAATATCACATAGGAATGACTAGATGGTGCAGTTAAACAGGTTTTGAACTAATTATGAATTTGGGTGAATTTTGTAAAGATGTCAGACTTGAACTTTTGTGGGAAAGCCCTAGTAAATTAAGGCCATGTGATACTTATAACCATTTTTGCTTAGAACAAGAGAAGTCCACAAATCATGGTGTGGTAGATCAAATGGCATAAGTGTATTTGATAACAAAGTATGAAATGGTAAAAGTTTATGCTTAAATAACGGGCAAGAATTGCAAACAACCAGACCATATGTCTTATTACATGAAATAAAGTTGACACAACGAAGAAAATCTAAAATTGTAATGTCCAAGACGATCATTCCAAGGAATGGGAGGAGATGGGTGCCAAAATTGTCTCCTTGGCCCTAGATGATCTGATGAGTCATATTGTTTTCTATGGATTTCTGGAACGAAAGTTGCACATGCTGGTTAAGGTATCCGGTAACACTCATTTTTTAAATTATTCTCAAGAGGTCTATCTAACTAGGCATACTCGAAAATTATAGAAGAAAAAACCTAACAACTTTAGGCATGTGCAACTTATGAGCCATAGAAAAAAACCTAACAACATAAGTTACAGGTCAAAACGGGTCGGTATTTGGATTTCACATATTCCGACATTGAACAATCTTCCGCATCGATGGCAATGCTCTAATGGTGGCATCATTAGTGATTGATATTTCATCCAAGCACCAAACCAGAAATTGGTCAATTAAAAACAGACCGTACTAAAAATACTCAATTTAAGATTCCGTTTGATGACCACATATTTTTGTCAAAACCCATTCCAACCCGAACAAAACAAACACTTCTAAAACGATCCGTCTCAACCTGATTTAAGTCATTTAACCCAGACCCGTTACCCGACCCGCCCGTTTTGCCAGCCTCTAATATTTTTAACAGAAGTTTGAAGAGCATTTAAACGTAAGAACGGTGTGCTTTTGGCCTATGATACAGTCGTTACTGCGGTTGATTATTTGTTCCCGCCAAGAAATCTCTAATCAACAATGGGTAGAAAGCGTGTGTTGTTGTTCCTAAAGTCGTTAGATGCCTACTCGTTTCATCAATCAAACGGTGTCTCTCGTTCTACAAACCCTAAGGTACTCACTTTTGTGATTTCTTGATTTCTTGATTTCATGAGCTTAATTTCAAGATTGTTCTAGTTTAGAATCTTTAATCGTACAGCATGTTTCGTATACCGTAGATGTGCTTCTTTTGAAAATTAATCATCAGGGTCTTATGAAGATTAAGTGTTTGATAAAATGCCTGAGTGAACAGCACCCTTTATACCCTATATTAATCTACTGTTGTTTGTGAACCTGAGTACTTACAACATCAGTGTTTAGCGTTGTCTTTCGGTATCATGATTCGAATATCTGGTTTTGGGTATGGTTTGATAGAACTTGTATTGTAACAAAGGATGATTTTTCACCGTTTCCTCTGTTTTAGCTCTTCAAAAATTGCATTTTTCCATGATTTTCTTGAATTTTCTATATACTTTTTTTCATTTTTGAACACTGCAGGTATTGCATTATCTGGATGATAGGCGCAGGGTTCATAAAGATGCCATAGAATTTTGCAAAAGTATTCTCCAAAGAAAGTCGATCGACTGGGATGCTACTTTTCGTAGCAACATTTCACGACCCATTCAAGACGTGGACCTTGTTGTTAGTGTAGGTGGTGATGGAACACTTTTGCAGGCAAGCCATTTGTTGGATGATTCAATCCCTTTATTGGGAGTAAACTCTGACCCCACTAAACCACAAGAGGTTAGCTAGTTCTTGAAGCCCTTGATTTATGCTTTGATTCATTTTGGGAAATTTGTGACCCATGTGATTTGGTCAGGTGCAAGAATTGGGTAATGAGTTTGATGCTACTAGAAGCACCGGTTATCTTTGTGCAGCTACTGTTAATAACTTTGAACAGGTATGATAGTTACTAGAGGTAACATACTAACATGTCAAAACAGGTAGTTTTTGGTTATTGTTCGGGCTATATTGGCTTGAATACATTTTATCGAGTTTTTATATAAATAGTTGGTAGGTCAAATGCTATTACAGTAGTCATACAATTTCAAAGATAATCTAATATTTAATAAAACGATACAGGAGGTTTTATGGTTAAAAGTTACTTTGGACAACTTTCAACCCGTTTGACCCATTTTTAGGCATTTTTTTGCTTGTTTGACCTGTTCGCAAGGTAAAGTAATAAGAGTGCATGAATATTATTGGAACTTGCAGATACTAAGTAACATCTTGGAGGGTCAAATAACTCCTTCTGAACTATCAAGAATGTCAATTCATGTGAACTCAATGCCATTGTCAACATATGCTCTTAACGACATTTAGTTGCAGATCCATGTCCTGCTTCTGCTTCTCGGTTCTCTTTCAGGTATCAAGGCTCGTATATAACTTTTAGTGTTGGCAACATGGATGGGTTGAGTAACAGGTCAAAACAGGTTCAGGTTGAAACAAGTCTTACTATTTGTATCTGCAAACACCTTTTTTGTCTGTTTTTGTAAACAAGTAATAAGTAAGTTATGATTTATATTATGAAATAACATGAGTTAGGAGGTTATATGCATTAATCATAGTCGTTGGGGTGACTTTTAACCCGTTTGACTGGTTCTCTTTTTAGCTAAGAACATTTTTAGTACCAATTTGACCTATTTAGCTCATGATTTTGGAAACTGCTTGTTCTTCTGCTTATTCTTGATGTTTAATTCTTGTTAAAGAATTAGGGAAGACGGTCAATCAACTTCGCCTCTAGTCAACTGCAGATCAAGTGGTCTGAGAGTCTGCACTGCTGCTGGGTCATCAGCAGCAATGCTATCAGCTGGTGGATTCCCTATGCCGATTTTATCCAAAGATCTCCAATACATGGTGAGAGAACCCATTACACTAGAAGCATCCCACTTGAGTTTACTGCATGGAACAATAAAATCGAATCAATCCATGGATATTGATTGGTACACGAAAGAGGGACTCATCTTCATTGATGGTTCTCGCCCTGTTCATCCTATCCAACACAGTGATACCATACAAGTATCTTCGCATGCACCAGTTTTGAAGATGTTTTTACCTAACCATTTGTTACCAAGTAAGATCTAAGGTTTTTTTTATTTCTTTTTTTTTTTTAGTTCGGTTGCATGTAACTGGATGAATTTGAGTTTGATAAAGAAGTAGATTGTGTACAAAGGATGCAAAATGCTTACACTTGTTTTCATCATAGACTGAGGTTAATGACCAACTTACCCTCAACTTTAGTCTTACAACAAACACACCTCTATGTTTATTCTAACATTTTCTCACACTACAGCATTAATATTGATCATGCTTAGCTTGTTACATATATAAGTAACGTATGCTTTGGCGAAGATATGACTTCGTGTTAACATGACACTTGTGATTGTTCGATTTTCTAGTTTCTAGTGAATGAATTCACGCTCTACCTCTTATGTTAGATCCTTTCGTGGAACACTGGATTGTTTGCAATATGTTTAACCGCCCCGTATCACACCTAGTAGTAGATCTGGGGAGAATGACAAGAGAATTAGAAAACACGCAAACTTCAAACGAGCATAACTTTCGATTCATGAGAGTTATGACAATTACTAACAATACACTACTGCAAGCGAGTAAAAGAGTCTGGTTATGTTTGCAAATATAACTTGGAAGGATAAATGGACTTTGTTTAAGGAAAACCCAATTAAAAATTAAATTGAATTGGGTAATGAACAATATACTGATATAGCATGTCTTCTATGTAAAGTAGTTTATATGTTAAATTCTTGTTTTTTATTCATGTAATATAACTCGTTTATTTAGTTAAATTCCAGATTATATATAAAGTAGTGCTTAGATTTGTGCTTTGTCGCGAACAGCCGAACATGTATAAGAATGAGCACTTTGTAATAGTATATTCGTAATTTAAGAAAACATTGTTCTTTTTATGAAAGTAAATAAAACAAATTATGTTACACGTAGATAAAAATAAATATATTATTGATATACAACCGTCATTATATTGTAAATCCCAAAAACCATCACCTTAACCTTTGGTTCCCAAAGCTAACGGCATACTATTTTTGGGACTTAAATCTCAATCACATAAAAAATAAAACATTTTCTACATAGTTTAACAACGCTAGATCATAAAAGGAGCACATTTTTGGTATAAAATCATCACATTTTTGTATAATGGTGTGTGGCATGACTTTCTTCTCAAAAGGTTGATCGTCACTTAAAACTAGATTTAAAGAATACATGAGTTCGTCACTTAAAATAAATAAAAGAGTATATCCTATGGATCTATGTTTGATTTAGCTCCCGCTTTACATAAACGATAGTTAATATGAAAATTAAAATTTAATATTTCAAACTAAAATTATTAGTTGATAATAATCTATACTATTCATTTGGACAATAACACTGTAATGTTCACTTTTGGTACCAATACAATCCTAGTAGCATAATTATCATATATTCATACTTGATTTCAATTTCTTTTCTGCTTGATTTGGATTGTGTGTTTTTTTTGTTTATAATTATTATTGTGAGTGAAATCAAGTGCAAATATCTGATGATATGTTATCAAGGTTGAATTGTAGCCTCATCACTTCCTGTAGGGGAGGTTGTGAGTTCGAGTCCTACCGACAGCAAAACGTTGTTGGTGGGCCAGATTTTACCACAGCGGGTCTTCGGGTGGTGAGTTTTTTTGGAATTGGTGGTTCGTGGGCTTGGGCTATCCAACGTTGTCTGTGCTCGCGGGGGTATGGGCGTCTTTACGTCATTGGGTACCCTGGGTAGCTGGGCTTTAATTAGTTGGGCGTTAAAAAAGTATGCATTATTATTGATCAATAAATAATAGTTTAATTTACACTCTTCCTAATGTATCCAATAACTAGAGTGATTTTCCATGATAGTATTTGTGAAAAATTATTTACCAAAATAGGTGATTTAAAAAATATTTATCATGGGTGTTTTCTAATGTTTTTTCCCTCCTATTTCTATTTGGGAAAAACTTTTTTTAAACTCAAATAAGCTTAAAATAACTACTTATCGTAGAAGTAATATTTAAATTTATTTTAAAATTAAACTAACGAAATCAAAATTAAGTATAACAACTTTATTATCAAATACCATTTATACCCCAACTCTTAATAAAATCTATGAATATCTTGAAATAAATTAGAACTCTTTTTAATTGTAAAGGAGACCCTGCTCTTGAGTGGGATACACTGGGTTTGTTTGTTTGTTTGTTTGTTTGTTTAATTGTAAAGGGTTCTTTATAGCCAAAAGATATTGAATTATTAAAATCATTTAATAATTAAGTTAGTTAAAACATTTAAAAAAATTCGATTAATAAAATAAATTGAATTATTAAATACATATAAAAATGAAAGAAAAGTTTTACTGTTAGCAAAAAAATTGAAAGACTAAATTTAGTGCCATACGTCAAATGTTTTTGTTAGTCAAATTTTTAGAAAAAACGCTTCAAATTTTTTGCAAACGTCAAATTTTTAGGAAAAAAAAAGACTTCAAAATTTTTGCAGTGATAAATTAGTTAGAAAAAGTTTTACCACGTCTTACTTTTGCTTTCTTAATGATTATATTTTAAATAAAAAAGTTTTTTTATCCAAGACAATTAGAAGTGATAATTTCTTTTTTCAAAAGACCAACCATTTTAATAAATATTTTCAGAATCATCCTTTTTTGATAAATATTTTTTCTATTAACATTCTTTTGGTAAAAAAACTCCCAATAACTATACGGGTTACTCCGGTACTTCACCCACTTTAATTATTCTTTAAATCACGACTCAAGATATGTTCGTAAAGCGTTCAAAGCAAAATCTCCTTCTCTATTTTTATATTTTAACTAAATTTCACATTTTTTTACAATTATCTCTAATTTTGTTTAACATCTCTCATCTCATTCACTATCTTTATCTATATTTCACTCATAAACACTTATTTTATTATCAAAACTCTCTCCTATGCACTTATAAAAAATATAAGAGTAAATTATCATTTGCATCATTGAGGTTTGGTGATTTTGACTGCATCCCTACAGTTTAAAATCTTTATATACCCCCTAACGTTTCATTTTTGTTCTTATTTGAATCCAAAACACTAACACGTTAAATTATTCTGTTAACTCTCTTGTGAAAATACTAAACTACCTTTCAAATTAAAACCCTAATCTCCCTTTTCATCTTCTCCATCTTCCTCATCAAACTTCTCCTCCTCTGCTCACACCCCCACCCCACCCAACGATCGAAGATGAACGCCGTGTCCATTTCTGATATCAATTTGACTAAAGGTAACATAAAATCATCCATATCACAAATCGATCTCCTTTTAATTTGTTGTAATTTGATTTGCTGCAGAGTTTGCTAGTGGGAGCGACACAGAAACGATCGCCGACGAATCACCGGAATACTACGAGCTAATATCCAACGGTGCCATCGACGATGATGATTCCTCATCTCACAACTCCGATAATGATCACGAATCAAACTTCCACCGTCTACCCAACGGTGACGTTGGTAGCGTGGAGAATGGAGGCAATTGTCTGGATCTGAGCAACGAAGAAGACGAAGAAGAGGATGAAAGGATGAGAGAGGCGATGCAGAGAGCATTTAGAGAAGACGAGAGTCGCAGAATGGCCCCCTTGACGGAGGAGAATAGGATGAGAGTGATGGAGGCCATGCGTGGGATACCCTTGGGCGGATTGCCTCCACATTGGGTGGCTAGTGTAACATCCGACCATTTCCAACATGTAATCCGAACCCGCTTTGTTAGCCAATGCAATCTATACTATTTCGATGTGAACGCAATTATATTGTCATTTAATCCGAATTATAATCGTGTAGTTTATAAATAAAATTTTATGAAAATTATAAAATTATAACGACACTTACGAAGCTTAATCATCAATTCGAAATTTAACAAAATAAGCTTTATAAAATATGAAAGGATTTCAAGTATTTTAAATAATAATAATAACAATAATAATAATAATAATAATAATAATAAATTTATTATTCAAACTTAACCCTATAAAGTTTTGGGGTGAAATTGTCACACCTCAACCTTGACGGCGGAATCGTCGAGGCGTGAGAGTTACGATTGTTCACAGCCACATAACGCTACTGCCTGAAACATGTTAAAAATAAAAGGTCAACATATTGTTGGTGAGCATTCTATAGTTTTGAATACATAAGTATATAAAAGATGGCAATTCATGTTGTAAATTAGAGAACAAGGTAACTAGGGATGTAAGACAGAATGCACAATCAAACCTTGACAAAGTTTTACAAGTTCTCAAACGTTTACAAGTATATACGATTAGCTAAGTGTACTTGGATCAACCAAGCAGGCTTGTCAGGCTCATAGATCTATGACGTCGCCAGGTTAGCAATAGTTAATGATTGTACATGTATTCGACATTACATGGTAGCTACAAGGTTCAACTAACCACAACACACAAGTAAATTGCCATAGGTTTACAAGAATCAAACGTTTACAAGTGCAATGGTTATAAAGTAACATGTTTCACCCTAAAGTGTGAAAATAAGAAAAAGGAGTATAGAATTACTCACTTGGCGATTAAGTATATATTGGATGATTAATAAGAAATAATAACGCGCGTCTTTTCAACGAATTCCTTTACAAGGTACCTAAAACGTATTTATTTCAAGATTAAGTTCGATAATAAATTTAACAATTAAACGTGAACTAAGGTTTTACGATTTTGAAGTTTTGTATATTATATTTATTCAGAAATATATCTTTTAGGTGTTTTAATCTAGAAATGAAATTAGGTTTAATATCGGATATGTTTGAATATATTTTGTATATATTCTTTGTAATAAATATCGTTACAATAACGTATTATCCGATAATTTATTAATCTAAATTAATTGTGAAAGTATATTTTATAATAAATTACGTTTGTAAATAATTGTGAAATTTTAAGATGTATAATTTCTATAATTTACAGGACTATTTCATAATTAAACATGATATAGTGTTCATTTTTATAAAAATAATTGTTTATAATATTTATAAATAATATTTTATAAATATTATTAAGGTTTTTTTTAACTAAAATAAATTTACAGAAATTATCTATGTAACATTTTAAATAAGAAAAGTTTATAAGATTTATTTTTATAATTTTTAAGAATTTTTCTAAAATTTTTAGGGGCTTAAAAAGCTAATTAAAAAAATAAGGGGGTGCCCGGGGTCGAACCCGGGACCTACTGTTTACCACAACACGCACCAAACCAGTGAACTAAGGGCCGCAGCCGTGGTATGTTTTGAAATCAGATGATGATCAAACCTCAATGAAAATCAAATTAATTGAGCAGATAGCTTCGAATGAGGATAATGATCAAAATCCCTCTGTCAATTTTGAAGTAGAAAGCTCAGAGGGTGGTGTTCGATAGGGTTACAGGTCGATAATGAAAGTGATGATCGATGGGGTGTTTTGTGTTGATTTTTGGTGAAATTGAAAGCTGAGATCGATTGGGTATTTACATAGGACCGTTTAGGTAACTTTAATTTGTTTATTATCATCGTTTGAGTGTATTAATGAGTTGGATTAGAATCCGAGATTAAAGTGGAATTATAGCCGTTAATTTGTCGGATTTAATGCATGTTTTCGTTGGATTCCACTTCGAATTGGATCCAAGAAACAATTCGGTCAAATTATGGGGTTCGAAATCGAGTGTTTTGGTCGTTTTATGCTTCGCCGGAGCTCGCCGGAATCCGGTGCCGGAGCTCGCCGGAAAATCGGGAAGGAAAAAGGGGCCGGGGGGTTGGGTTGTAAAATTAAATTTTACAATAATGGTCCCTGCAGTTTGAATTTTATTATTTTATGCTCAAACTTCTATTTTAAGTTTCAAAATTGACATAACACCCCCTGGACTTTATTATTATTATTTTTATTTATTATTCTTGCTATTATTATTATTATTATTGTTATTTATTTATTTTATTATTATCATTATTATTATTATTATTATCTTTATTATTATTATTATTATTATTATTATTATTATTATTATCTTTAGTATTATTATTATTATTATTATTATTATATTATTATTATCATTATTATTATTATTATTATTATTAACACGCCGTGAAAATACGAGATGTTACAGTCTCCCCTACTTTAGGAAATTTCGTCCCGAAATTTGTTTACGAAGAGACTGAGTCGAAAAGATAAGGACGCTTGGATTTCATTTGATCCTCACGTTCTCAAGTGAATCAGAAGGTGAACATGAAGCCTCAGATAAATCATAGTGATTCTCTTTTTCTTTCTTGATGCAGTTTGTGTTCTCATTTTCTGAGGTACACTTTGAAGAACTTTTAGGTTTTGAATAGGTATCAAAAGAAGAAAATTCATCATCGATTAAACTGACCGCTTTAGTGTTTACTTTATGTGCAATGACAGAGCCATTAGAGGTAAAAAGAGAGTCTAAAGTGTGTGGCTTCAAATTAGCCTTATAAGCTTTTACGTTGATTAAGAATGAATGTTAATACAAGATGTTACCGTCTCCCCTACTTTAAAGAATTTCGTTTCGAAATTAAGAATGAACTTAAATGAGCAAAAGAGTTAAAATGAAAGTTAAGTGTTCAAACTAACAGTGATTGACGTTTAATTACAGATGAAACGCTTCACTTGATGGAATCTTACAAGATTCTTGGCATAATGCATGCCAATTTGAACCCTATCAGTGAAATGTGAGACGTTTTGAGATGAAATGTTGGAAAGCGATGCCGAGTTACCATTGTATATTAGACTTATAAATCACAACTTCCAGAATAAAATTTCATGGTAAGGTGATGTCTAGAAATAAATAAGAGGCCAACAAAGATAAGAAAGGTTAACCGTCAGAATTTAAGAATCCCAAACGTCATCATATGAAACGACCTTAACGCATATCTTGTGAACATGTATTTCTCCTTTGAGCAACCATCGGTCTAAGAATAATACTCTATGCGAAGATCTTGGAATGAGTTCACGACGATGGTTAAGAATATTATTAAAAACAGAGAATGAATCAATCGTTCAAAATAGCGATCGATGTTTTAACGCTATACCATGGTATACGAATATTTGAAACAGATACAGATCACTTTCTCAACGTTGTGAGATAATGGGTCGAATTGAATTTTTAGTCAATCGGTCTATAATGTACCAATTGTCATCATGACCTCCAAGATAAGAGGCATTTAGTGATGAGGAAAATTAAACAGAAGATTAACGGTAACACGTAGACTAGGTTTTGTCATATGTAAAGGTAAGACACTTGGACACACGCCAAGTTATATCTTTTCTTTTATGCCAAAACCCATGACTACAGATTACGAAATTTTTATGAATTATTATATCCACATCGCAGTGAGGATAATAACGAGTATTGTTCGTTTATAACCAAGTTAGAATTTCAATGATTTTTCAATATTAAAGATTCAAAACGATTCAAGAAATAACGCAAACAATAAGAAAGGTATTTGTAACCATGTTTTGCAAGGTAACAAATTTCCAAATACAGATCACATACGTAATTCATCAAACAATAAGAGAGGTATTCGATAATATCTTTATTTGACAAAGGATTGTTTAGAATGATTATACTTATGGGTTTGATGATATCTCAAGATGAAAGTTGATAAGTGAGGAATAAATGGTTCCATATGGCTACATCAAATCAATAAAAATAAGGGGAAGAAATCGATTTAAGAATTTAAGTGCTCCAAGGTTGGAGCCAAAATCAACCTAAAACAATCGGGTCTTCTTTCAAGTTCAGAGATGATGCTTTGGCTTGGTAGGTGAAAACACTAACATTGTTTCACCCGTTAAGTTACTACATGCTTCTCGTCACTTGATTACAACCTTGGTAAGTTGAAGATCAATAAATGAGAATAGTCATTAAGGTGTGGTTTTCACTCCTAACTTGATGGTGTATTCCCAAGGTATGTCCACCAACTTACCAATCAACCAGTTTGATCCCAACCAATTGTTGAGGATTCACAGAAATAAGACAAGGTAACTCACCATTAGGTAAGGGAAATCACTCCTATCTTAACGATGAAGTTCTACAAAAACAAAATATAACCGAATGAACTTCTTCATCAAATCCAGAATTCACTCCTACTTTGATGAGGTCGTTCCATTTGAGACAATGCCATTCATGAAAATGAAATTATTATCAAGATATGGAATTTACGCCTTGGCTTCATTATCACAAGAAAACAATCGAGGTTTGACATTTGTCACCAAAGTACGGGTTTCAATCCTATTTTGGTGAGATCATGTCGTTTATGAAATGTATGTTCCAATGAAAATAATTGAAGTCAATCCTCATGATAAGGAAATCACCCTAGTCTAGAGGATGAAATTTCATAAAACACACAATTGGAAACCACTTATCGAAACGAATAGAAAATCATCAAAGTAAGGGAATCACCCCTGTTTTGATGAGTTAGAATTGTTTAGGAGGTACGAGTGTTCTTAGTCATAGACTGACTTACAAACTCTTGCATCTCTCACGGTGCAGACAGTTTAAGGTTCAACTCAACAATGAAGAGAAAAGAATATCACTTAGAAATTCAGAAAATTTCAAGTTACATCAATGTAACCAAAAGGAAAATTATACTTCAAAATTCTAGGTCACAGTTCGAAGTAACAAGATTTGTTATGATGGTGTTCAAATTTGGATAATTTAAATCGGGAAGACGAAATCAAGGATAAAATGTTTCGACATCACAATGAGATGTGAACATTCGATTCACAATCGAAGGGAATACATGGACTTCTCAAGATATGAGGTCAGCCATAACTTATTTGAAAACACGCGTACTTTTAAGTGATCAATTATCATAAGGGTTTCGAGTCAAGTAATGGATTCAATGATTGAATCAGATCACCATTTACACTTTGCCTAGACAAAGTATCCCGAGATGTAGGAATTTCATCTACAGCATTGCATGTTCTTAGTTATAGGTCACCTCCTTAAAAGGATTTAAGAACCATAAGTAACGGTTTAAAGTTTTAAAGACCATACGGTTTAGATTCCCAATATCTTTGGGTATATTAAGAGTCATGTTCACGTTGGTCGAGGTATAGAAATAGTTACATGAAACGCTGGGTTCGATACTATTACACGTTACACGTTACACGTAAGAGTTGAATTGTAGGATGGGTTTAATATTAGCAGGAATATTATTTAGGTTAAGAATGAGAAAGTATTTAAACTTTGATGATAAACCAGTTCAAGGATTCAAAATTTTCAAGATGCAAGAGGATGGTTCCATTTGGTAACGCATTACCATTTGGAATCGTTGACACGTCAAGGTAAATTGACCCATTTGCCTTAGAGACTTGTGTATTGACCATAGTTTATCACTCATCCCAGAAATCCCCAGGTAAGCATAACAGGTCTCACAATGAGATTTATACGATATGCTTGCCTTAGCCCGAAGGCCTTTTGCCAGGAAATCCAGAATACAGGTGTCTATGTGTCACACAAATTTCTTTGGTTCATGAAATCAAAACCTTGATGAGATTGATATAGATTAGACATACGTCTAAAGATCCAGATCATAAGTAATAGCATACGATTCCACGTGTCGTCGAGAATAAGATTGAGAGGTTTTATGTTCGGGGAGAGTCTAAGATAAGTTTAGGGAGACAAGTAACTAAGTTTAGGCAATCCTATGCTAAGGCATCAAATTGCACATAAGAAGGCATAGCATTATGTAACATGCAAACTATGTATTTACAAGATAAAAATACTATAAGGTGCATGCATAAGCTATAGTCTAGGTCACCATTAATAACCTAAATCCCTATAGTTATGGGCTCTGATACCAATCTGTCACACCCCAACCTTGACGGCGGAATCGTCGAGGCGTGAGAGTTACGATTGTTCACAGCCACATAACGCAATTGCCTGAAACATGTTAAAAATAAAAGGTCAACATATTGTTGGTGAGCATTCTATAGTTTTGAATACATAAGTATATAAAAGATGGCAATTCATGTTGTAAATTAGAGAACAAGGTAACTAGGGATGTAAGACAGAATGCACAATCAAACCTTGATAAAGTTTTACAAGTTCTCAAACGTTTACAAGTATATACGATTAGCTAAGTGTACTTGGATCAACTAAGCAGGCTTGTTAGGCCCATAGATCTATGACGTCGCCAGGCTAGCAATAGTTAATGATTGTACATGTATTCGACATTACATGGTAGCTTCAAGGTTCAACTAACCACAACACACAAGTAAATTGCCATAGGTTTACAAGAATCAAACGTTTACAAGTGCAATGGTTATAAAGTAACATGTTTCACCCCAAAGTGTGAAAATAAGAAAAAGGGGTATAGAATTACTTACTTGGCGATTAAGTATATATTGGATGATTAATAAGAAATAATAACGCGCGTCGTTTCAACGAATTCCTTTACAAGGTACCTAAAACGTATTTATTTCAAGATTAAGTTCGATAATAAATTTAACAATTAAACGTGAACTAAGGTTTTACGATTTTGAAGTTTTGTATATTATATTTATTCGGAAATATATCTTTTAAGTGTTTTAATCTAGAAATGAAATTAGGTTTAATATCGGATAATGTTTGAATATATTTTGTATATATTCTTTGTAATAAATATCGTTACAATAACGTATTATCCGATAATTTATTAATCTAAATTAATTGTCAAAGTATATTTTATAATAAATTACGTTTGTAAATAATTGTGAAATTTTAAGATGTATAATTTCTATAATTTACAGGACTATTTCATAATTAAACATGATATAGTGTTCATTTTTATAAAAATAATTGTTTATAATATTTATAAATAATATTTTATAAATATTATTAAGGTTTTTTTAAACTAAAATAAATTTACAGAAATTATCTATGTAACATTTTAAATAAGAAAAGTTTATAAGATTTATTTATATAATTTTTAAGAATTTTTCTAAAATTTTTAGGGGCTTAAAAAGCTAACTAAAAAAATAAGGGGGTGCCCGGGTCGAACCCGGGACCTCCTGTTTACCACAACACGCACCAAACCAGTGAACCAAGGGCCGCAGGCGCGGTATGTTTTGAAATCAGATGATGATCAAACCTCAATGAAAATCAAATTAATTGAGCAGATAGCTTCGAATGAAGATAATGATCAAAAGCCCTCTGTCAATTTTGAAGTAGAAAGCTCAGAGGGTGGTGTTCGATACGGTTGCAGGTCGATAATGAAAGTGATGATCGATGGGGTGTTTTGTGTTGATTTTTGGTGAAATTGAAAGCTGAGATCGATTGGGTATTTACATAGGACCGTTTAGGTAACTTTAATTTGTTTATTATCATCGTTTGAGTGTATTAATGAGCTGGATTAGAATCCGAGATTAAAGTGGAATTATAGCCGTTAATTTGTCGGATTTAATGCATGTTTTCGTTGGATTCCACTTCGAATTGGATCCAAGAAACAATTCGATCAAATTGTGGGGTTCGAAATCGAGTGTTTTGGTCGTTTTATGCTTCGCCGGAGCTCGCCGGAATCCGGTGCCGGAGCTCGCCGGAAAATCGGGAAGGAAAAAGGGGCCGGGGGGTTGGGTTGTAAAATTAAATTTTACAATAATGGTCCCTGCAGTTTGAATTTTATTATTTTATGCTTAAAACTTCCATTTTAAGTTTCAAAATTGACATAACACCCCCTGGACTTTATTATTATTATTTTTATTTTTATTATTCTTGCTATTATTATTATTATTATTGTTATTTATTTTTTTATTATTATATTATTATTATTATTATTATTATTATTATTATTATTATTATCTTTAGTATTATTATTATTATTATTATTATTATTATTATTATTATTATCTTTAGTATTATTATTATTATTATTATTATTATTATTATTATTATTATTATTATTATTATTATTATTATCATTATTATTATTAACACGCCGTGAAAATACGAGATGTTACAGAAATTATAACAATTGAAACTTTTTATAAAACTTTAACATGAAATAATAATATTGTAAACCTCAGGGTGCCAAAATGTAAAATTGTTTTAAAACCCAACCCCCCCCGTCGACCCCTTCTCCTCCGGCCACCGTCTCTAGCCGTTTTCCGGCGAAGCCACGCCACCCAAATTGAACAATTTCAATTGAATTAAAAGCTCCCGGCCACCTCGCGACAATGATTCGAACCCATGGCCCCATACAATTCAAAATTTGTCTCGTTTACACGCCTTACACTCGAACCCGGTTACCCCACTCAAAATTAAATCGAACACAGTGGGAAACTCAAATAATTGATTCAATCAACCAACCTGGAACGCATAATCACAATTCCAATCATAATCAACCCATTAATTTAACATAAAACTGTTCAATCACAACCCCATTCAACCCGAATATCCGGCAATCAAATTGAACTCGTTCGTATAATTTAAAATCAAATTACCCCTATATAATAGAGGGTAAACCTCCTAAATCGAACCCACAAACTCTATGAAACCTCAATTTGATCTAAACACACACGTACACATCGATTTCAGATTGTGCTCAAGCCGAGAACTACTCAAACTCGACTCCATCAATCTCTACACCATTACGGGTAATTCGACACACACACACACACTCGGTTTTACATGGGGAATAAAATCCCCATGATTAGTTCAATCGACAATATCGAATCGAGCTTCAATTTGATCGAAATCAAATCTAGGGTTCCTTGGATTTGGGGGAGTTTCTTGGAATATATTTAAAAGAATTTGAAATCAATCTATATCGCGGCTGAGGCCTTTAGTCACTGGTTCCACACTCGATTGCTAAGTTGAAGGTCTCGGGTTCGAGACCCGGCACCCCCACATATTTTTTTAAAGGCTTTTTCAGCCTTAAAATAATTACAAAAAATTTTAGAAAAATATAAAAATGGTTTTTATAAACTTTAAATATTTTTTTAGACACCATATTATTTTCTGTAAATTTATTTAATAAAATATTTAATATTTATTAAATAGTTTAAGATAAATAATATATTTAGTTTATTTTCTAAACTTTAAATGGTGGTTTAGATCGCTAAAATATTTGTTCAATAATATCTACATATAATTATAAATGATGATTTTTTAAAAGATATAAAAGCTTATTCCAATTTATAAACTATTATTTTTTATCAAATATGAATCGTTTTAAAAAAAACTAACAAATTTATTTGCCAAATTTATTATTCCTTTGACCATTAATTATTTACTAATTATTCTTTAACGTTATAAGTTGATATTCTATAAAATCACCAAAAGACAACCTAAGTCTTTCCGAAATATCTCCATTTCTTTTAATCACTTAAATAACTAAATATTTTAATTAATTAGCATATAATTAATTGATAAAACTAGTTATTTGTTCTTCTCACATTATAATAATCTATTTCAAATGTATTGGTAGATTTATTTCTATTAATTTTCAAACCCATTCACTTTAAATAAATTCATTTTATTTATTCAAACTAAATAAATTATCTTATTATTTAAACTACCATCCAAAACCCAATGGAAACCCTAATCTAATTCCAATTCTCATATTATTATTATTCTAACTCGAGACACCGTTCCGTAGATTATACGTAAGGAAATCGTTGGTGTCTAATCAATCACATCCAAACACTAATCCCATCAATCAAGTGAGTATTCATATCCCCTTTTTATACTATTCCTTATTTGGGGAAAATCATGTGATACAATATTTAATCATGATATTCTATTGTTATTTCATTCTAAATTCAATTCAAGATAGGTTATGTTATTACTTGCAACTATGTGAACATACAGTGATAAACTGGACGACAGTAAAACCCTAATTCAATCAATCAATCCTGGTATCAATGGTAGATCTACTGGTTTGGATAACCCACCCCACATGGCTTACGAGTGGTGATTGTGCCAGAGGCAATTAGTCAATCTATGGTGTTTGTGTGCAAGTCTATATATGCAAGTGTCAAGTCAAGGGTTTATATTGTGTCGGTTTATCTATATGCTTCGCTATTACAATATAAGTCTTAACGTTACCTTGTGAATTGGATTATTCTCAATCAATCAATCAATTTATATGTATATTCAAAACTGTGATTACTCACCGGCTAATTTTAGCTGACTCGTTACTTTTCATATGATTTTAGGTTAAGCAAGTTAATGGACTTCTACATACTCATTTAAGACCCGGACTTAGTCAAAATAAAAGACAAATTACTATTTGTGACTTTAACTGTTGTATTTGTATGTGTTAAATTCATGCTATCATGTAATCTGATTTTTGATATTATCTCCACTATTAGACAACCATGTGTTATGAACAATCAATCATCCCCTCGTCCGCTCCGATGATTCCGCCGTCTGTCGGGGTGTGACAGATTGGTATCAGAGCCATGGTTATAAGGAATTAGGTTATTAGAAATAGAATGACCTAGACTATAACTAAGTACCTTTACACATGAGTCCTCTCATGTATTTTATATGCTTAGATAGGTTTATATGTGCCTTATATGTTTATATTTGATTATGTGATTATATGCTTATGTGATTCTTCTTATACTGTGATGTTTATCAATGCACACACAAATCTTAAATCACATTCAAGGCATTGTGTGCCTAAATCAAATGGTTTTCAAAATGAACTTTGAATCGTTATTCGTGGTTTTCAAATTCATCAAAGTCTGTGTCTTACAACTTGAAACATGCAATGCTGGAAGAGTGGGATGCCTGTATCTCGAGGTGTTCTGTCTAGGCAAGGTATTCGTATAAATCCAAATCAGACGATGGATCTGTCTACCTTACCTGGGAACCCTCGGGATGAGTATCTACTTATAGGTACGCATGTCTTCAACAAAGTTGTGGTTGACCTAATACTTTGATTAGTCAACGTACTCATTTTGATTTACGAATCAAACGATTACACTCGGAACATCTCATGGTTATTATGCCAAATTCCCGATTTTTGTTTACAAGTTGTATAGCTCATATTACCCGATTCTCATAAAATATCTTAATGATATTTCAGAATGTCTTCTCGTTGAATCCGTTCACGATCTGGAAACTCTGGCCGTAAGATTGCTGCTATGGTAGCACGTGAAGTTGCTGCGGTCATTCCAACTCTACTTACCCATTTGAACCAAGGCAACAATATTGTTCAAAACCTAACTGCACCAAACCCTCCCCAAACTTGTACTTATAAGCATTTCAGTTCTTGCAATCCCCCTAAGTTCAGTGTAACTGAAGGAGCTACCGGATTACTACAGTGGTTCGAAAGCATCGAGAACACTTTCCTAAACAGCGAATGCCCTGAAAATCTAAAAGTCCGATATGCCACAAGTGTTCTCCAGAAACGCACACTTACTTGGTGGAACGGAGAGAAAAGAACTCGTGGCCCCGAAACTGCTCTAGCATTAACATGGGCTAAAGTTAAGGAGCTCATGACTAAAGAGTTCTGCCCAAGAAATGAAGTCCGGAAACTGGAAGCTGAGTTCTGGGAGTTAACCCAAGACAGTGGCGAGAACCTAGCATACACTAACCGATTTCACGAACTGAGCCTTCTGGTACCGCACCTTGCTACCCCTACCTCCCGAGCCATCGAGAAATACATTGGTGGATTACCCATGCAAATTCAGGATACGGTGTTAGGAAGGAATCCTTCGACACTAGAAGATGCTATTAGACTGGTTGCGCAGTTAACCGATAATCATGTGAAAGCTGGTTCTTTAACCAGGAAAGGGTCGAAGAAGAATACCGATAAACTTCCTAACGAAACCGTCAAAACCGACCAACCCGAGCCTTCCAAGAACAGGAAGAGGAAGGCTAATTCTCAAAACTTCACTATAATTACCCCCGCTGTGCCAATTAATCTAGTCCCTCCAACTCGTCAACCAGCAGTAAACAACCAACCGCTGATGAAAAAGCCATACGCTGGACCCTTTCCGCAGTGAAACAACTACAAGTATCACCATCCCGCTAAAGTTCAATGTCGTCAATGCACAAACTGTGGTCGTTTCGGCCATACATTCAACGTGTGCAAGAATACTGCAAGGGTTCCAGTTACCATACCGACTGTTCAGCATACCCCGATAATCACGCAAACAAGAGCTTGCTACCAATGCGGGGATCCTAACCACTTCCGCAACCAATGTCCGAAGCTTCTCAAGGTTGTCCCTGCAGCTCAAGGTCGAGCATTCAACATCAATGCCCAACAAGACCAAGTTAGCAACGACGTGGTGAAAGTTATGTTCCAAATTAATAATCAATACGCTTTGATTCTTTTTAACACCGGTGCCGATAAAAGCTTTGTATCCTTAGACTTTGAACCCTTACTTGCTAGTGCCCGAACCAAGCTAGACAACCCCTTTACGGTAGAGATAGCTGACGGAAAACCCATTACAGTTAATTCTGTTATTCCCGACTGTTCCTTGAATCTAAGCGAGCACGAATTCCCTATCAATCTTATACCCATGCAACTGGGTAGTTTCGATGTCATAGTAGGCATGGACTGGTTATCAAAGAATCATGCTATAACATCTCGTATTTCGGCGTTAACCTTTTATAATAATAATAAAAATAATATATAATAATAATAATGATAATAATAATAAAAATAATAATGATAAAAACAATAATAATAATAATAATAATAAAAAAAATGATAATAATAATGATGATGATGATAATAATAATAATAATAATAATAATAATAATAATAATAATAATAGTCCAGGGGTCATTCTTGTAAATTTGGAAACTTAAAAAGAAGTTTAAAGCATAAAATAAAGAAAACAAAACCGCAGGGACCAAAGTGAAATTTTTTTTTTAAAAAAAACCCAACCCCCTTCCCCGTAAACCCGGCCACACTGTTCCGGCCACCTCCGGCCACCCTCCGGCAAGGCCAAATCGATTAAAATACACGGTTTTAAGCCCGAAACCGTTTCCAATGCATTCGTCGGTGAGATTCAAATCCAATGCACCACTAAACACACGTTAATCATCGATTTACAGCACGACATTGGATCCAACTTTATTCCCGACCGTTCAAAGCTAATTAACCCACTCAAACACTACTTTAATCAAATTGATTCAATCAGATCGAACTTTATCTAGCTATAAATTGAATACAACTTGCAATTCTAATCGAAAACACATAAACTACTGAATTCGATCATCATCCTCTGTCGAACCTGCAACTCCATCGAACATCCCTTTCTGACCTTTCTAAACCCAAATTGATAAAGGCCTACTCGTTTATCATCATCACTCGAAACTGTCTATGCAAAGAATTTGATTATTATCAACAAAATCATCTCGAATCAATATCTCCTCTGCCGCGGCTGTTCTTAATCTTGTTCTCTATCGATTTAACATCGAATCAGGTAATTAAGAGCATCAATATGCTCGATTTTAGATGGGGATTAAAAGCCCCATGATAATCTGCATTAACATTGTCGAATTGATCTTCAATTTGGGATCAATCGATCTAGGGTTCTTATGAATTTGGGGAAACTGGGAAAACCATGTTTAAAAATAAATGGAACCGATGATTATCGCGGCTGAGGCCTTGGTTCACCGGTTAGTTACATGCATGCAAGTCCAGGAGGTCCCGGGTTCGACCCCGGGCACCCCCTTATTTTTTTAATTAGCTTTTTAAGCCTCTAAAAATTTCAGAAAAATTCTTAAAAATTATAAAAATAAATCTTATAAACTTACTTATTTAAAATGTTACATAAATAATTTCTGTAAATTTATTTTAGTTAAAAACCTTAATAATATTTATAAAATATTATTTATAAATATTATAAATAATTATTTTTATAAAAATGGACACTATATCATGTTTAATTATGAAATAATCCTGTAAATTGTAGAAATTATACATCTTATAATTTCACGATTATTTACAAACGTAATTTCTTATAAAATATACTTTAACAATTATTTTAGATTAACAAGTTATTATCGAATAAATCGAAATACAAGTAATTTCATTACTCGTCAAAACCCCAAATTCCATCTAAAACCCTAGTTCACGTTTAATTGTTAAAGCTTATTATTAATCTTGTAATAAAAACGTTTTAGGTACCTTGTAAAGGAATTCGTTGAAACGACGCTTGTTATTATTTCTTATTAATCATCCAATATATACTTAATCGCCAAGTGAGTATTTCTATACCCATTTTATTATTTCACACACTTTTGGGTGAAACACGTTACATTATAAACGTTACACTTGTAAACATGTTGAATCTTGTAAACTTATGGCAATTTACTTGTGTGTTGTGATTAGTTGAATTTTGTAGCTACCATGTAATGTCGAATACATGTACAATCATTAACTATTGCTAGCCTGGCGACGTCATAGATCTATGGGCCTGACAAGCCTGCTTGGTTGATCCAAGTACACTTAGCTAATCATATATACTTGTAAACGTTTGAGACTTGTAAAACTTTGTCAAGGTTTGATTGTGCATTCTGTCTTACATCCCTAGTTACCTTGTTCTCTAATTTACAATATGAATTGCCATCTTTTATATACTTATGTATTCAAAACTATAGAATGCTCACCAACAATATGTTGACCTTTTATTTTTAACATGTTTCAGGCAATAGCGTTATGTGGCTGTGAACAATCGTAACTCTCACGCCTCGACGATTCCGCCGTCAAGGTTGGGGTGTGACACATGCCGAAGTGGTTTGTCACGAAAAGACCATTCGTATTCCTCTTCCGACCGGAAGCATACTACAAATCTACAGGGAAAAACCTTCCAAAGGGCTTAAACTCATGTCTTGTACCAAAGCCCAAAAGTACCTCCGCAAGCATTACGTGGCTTTCTTAGCCTATATCGCAAAAGCGGATGAGAAACCTAGGAAGATTGAAGACATTCCAGTTGTTCGAGAGTTTCCCGAAGTCTTTCCTGAAGACTTAACCGGTCTTCCTCCCGTTCGTCAAGTTGAATTCCGAATCGACCTTGTACCTGGTGCAACTCCCGTGGCAAAATCTCCTTATCGACTTGCACCATCAGAAATGCAAGAACTTGCTAGCTAATTGCAAGAACTGTCAGACAAAGGATTCATTCGCCCGAGCTCGTCACCATGGGGAGCTCCAGTCTTATTCGTGAAGAAAAAGGATGGCTCATTCCGTATGTGCATTGACTATCGGGAGCTTAACAAACTCACAATCAAGAACCGTTACCCATTACCCAGACCGACGATCTATTTGATCAACTTCAGGGAGCCTCGTACTTCTCAAAGATCGATCTCCGTTCTGGTTAACACCAACTCCGTGTGCACGATGATGACATCCCAAAAACCGCTTTCCGAACGAGATATGGCCATTACGAGTTTACAGTGATGCCATTCGGGTTAACCAACGCACCGGCAGTATTCATGGATTTAATGAATCGCGTGTGCCGGCCATACCTAGATAAATTTGTGATCGTATTCATCGACGACATCTTGATATACTCCAAATCCAAATCTAATCACGAGAACCACCTTTGTCTAATACTCGAAATTCTGAGGAAAGAGAAACTCTACGCCAAATTCTCAAAGTGTGAATTCTGGCTTAATGAGGTTCAATTTCTTGGTCACATAGTAAACAGCAAGGGAATTCACGTTGATCCCGCAAAGATCAAGGCAGTAAAGAAATGGGGAGAACCTAAAACTCCTACAGAGATTCATTCATTCCTTGGTCTAGCCGGATATTATCAACGTTTTATTCCTACTTCTCGAAGATTGCTGTGCCACTCACTGCTTTGACCCACAAGGATAAGCCTTTTTCTTAGGGGCCCGATCAAGAAAAAGCATTTCAAACCCTCAAGCAAAATTTGTGTGAGGCACCGATTCTAACACTTCCTGATGGAAACGACGACTTTGTTGTCTATTGTGACGTTTCAAAACAAGTTTTAGGTTGCGTTCTCATGCAGCGAGGCAAAGTTATAGCTTATGCCTCAAGACAATTAAAGATTCATGAGAAAAATTATACGACACACGATCTTGAATTGGGTGCTGTCGTATTCGCACTCAAAATCTGGAGACACTATCTCTATGGCACTAAATGTGTTGTATTCACCGATCATAAGAGTCTCCAGTACATCTTCAACCAGAAGGAGCTTAACATGAGGCAATGACGTTGGGTCGAACTACTCAACGACTACGACTATGAGATTCGTTACCACCCCGGTAAAGCTAATGTCGTAGCCGATGCATTAAGTCGTAAGGGTCAAGTTATGCTTCAAAGTGTTACCATTCAAACCAACCTCTTGACCCGTATACTCGAAGCTCAACACGAATCAGTCATCGAGGGCAACATGTATGAGGAAATGTCATACGATGCTGAACTCCAATTGGAAACCAAGTCGGACGGACTACAGTATTTTCTAAATCGACTTAGGATTCCGAATCGCGATAATCTTCGAACAACTATCATGAATGAGGCTCATAAGGCTCGTTATTCTATTCATCCGGGAGCAGATAAGATGTTCATGAATCTTCGGAACCAATATTGGTGGCCCGGCATGAAGAAGGATATAACCTTGTATGTATCTAAATGCCTCACATGTTCCAAAGTCAAAGCCAAGCATCAACGTCCCTCTGGATTACTCGTACAACCCGAGGTTCCATTATGGAAATGGAAAAGCATATCCATGGATTTCATCACCAAGCTGCCTCGTACCGCTAGTGGTCACGATAGTATCTGGGTTATCATTGATCGATTGACTAAGTCGGCTCATTTCATTCCAATTCGGGAAGATTATCGAGTCAAGAAATTGGCTCGTATTTACATCAATGAAATAGTCAGTCGGCATGGTGTACCTTTAGATATTATCTCTGATCGCGATGGTCGTTTCATCTCTCATTTCTGGAAAAGTCTCCAATCAGCTCTCGGGACTCAACTAAATCTTAGCACAGCGTATCACCCGCAAACCGACGGCCAAACTGAAAGAACGATACAGACGCTTGAGGATATGCTTCGAGCGTGTGTCATTGATTTCAGTGGCTCTTGGGATTCTCATCTTTCGCTGATCGAATTCTCTTACAATAACAGTTACCATACCAGCATCCAGATGGCACCATTTGAGGCCTTGTATGGCTGAAAGTGTCGATCTCCCATCTGTTGGTCTGAAGTTAGAGAATCACAGATTACTGGTCCGGAATTGATACAAAAAACAACCGACAAAATTCATAAGATTCGTGATAACTTGGTCGCTGCTAGAAATCGTCAAAAGCATTATGCTGACAAAAGGCGTAAGCCCATGCAATACAATGTCGGTGATCTCGTACTTCTTAAGGTATCACCTTGAAAGGGAGTGATTCGCTTTGGAAAGAAAGGGAAGCTACCACCTCGTTACGTGGGTCAATTTAAAGTGCTTGAGCGAATTGGGAAAGTGGCCTACAAGCTTGAACTACCCCAAGAACTCAGCAACGTGCATCCAACGTTTCATGTTTCAAACCTCAAGAAATGCCTTGCCAATGAAAATCTTCACATCCCACTCGACGAAGTCCAGATTGATGAATCTATGCACTTTATTGAGAAACCTGTGGAAATTATGGGTCGGGAAGTCAAACAACTCAAAAGCAACCGAATACCAATTGTCAAAGTTCGTTGGGAGTCTAAACGTGGGCCAGAGTTCACCTGGGAACGTGAGGACCAAATGAAATCCAAGTATCCTCACCTTTTCATTTCAGCCTTCTCGTGAACAAATTTCGGGACAAAATTTCCTAAAGTAGGGGAGACTGTAACATCCGACCATTTCCAACTTGTAACCCGAACCCGCTTTGTTAGCCAATGCAATCTATACTATTTCGATGTGAACGCAATTATATTGTCATTTAATCCGAATTATAATCGTGTAGTTTATAAACAAAATTTTATGAAAATTATAAAATTATAACGACACTTACGAAGCTTAATCATCAAATTCGAAATTTAACAAAATAAGCTTTATAAAATATGAAAGGATTTCAAGTATTTTAAATAATAATAATAACAATAATAATAATAATAAAAATAATAAATTTATTAGTCAAACTTAACCCTATAAAGTTTTGGGGTGAAATTGTAACAATTGAAACTTGTTTTATAAAACTTTAACATGAAATAATAATAATGTAAACCTCAGGGGGCCAAAATGTAAAATTTTTTTAAAACCCAACCCCCACCCGTCGACCCCTTCTCCTCCGGCCACCGTCTCCGGCCTTTTTCCGGCGAAGCCACACCACCCAAATTGAACAATTTCAATCGAATTAAAAGCTCCCGACCACCTCGCGACAATGATTCGAACCCATGGCCCCATACAATTCAAAATTTGCCTCGTTTACGCACCTTACACTTGAACCCGGTTACTCCATTCAAAATCAAATCGAACACAGTGGGAAACTCAAATAATTGATTAAATCAACCAACCTGGAACGCATAATCACAATTCAAATCATAATCAACCCATTAATTTAACATAAAACTGTTCAATCACAACCCCATTCAACCCGAATATCCGGCAATCAAATTGAACTCATTCGTATAATTTAAAATCAAATTACCCCTATATAATAGAGGGCAAACCTCCTAAATCGAACCCACAAACTCTCTGAAGCCTCAATATGATCTAAACACACACGTACACATCGATTTCAGATTGTGCTCAAGCCGAGAACTACTCGAACTCGACTCCATCAATCTCTACACCATTACGGGTAATTCAACACACACACACACACTCGGTTTTACATGGGGAATAAAAGCCCCATGATTAATTCAATCGACAATATCGAATCGAGCTTCAATTTGATCGAAATCAAATCTAGGGTTCCTTCGATTTGGAGGAGTTTCTTGGAATCTATTTGAAAAGAATTTGAAATCAATCTATATCGCGGCTGAGGCCTTTAGTTCACCGGTTCCACACTCGATTGCTAAGTTGAAGGTCTCGGGTTCGAGACCCGACACCCCCCATATATTTTTTAAAGGCTTTTTCAGCCTTAAAATAATTACAAAAAATTTTAGAAAAATATAAAAATGGTTTTTATAAACTTTAAATATTTTTAGACACCATATTATTTTCTGTAAATTTATTTAATAAAATATTTTAATATTTTATTAAATAGTTTAAGATAAATAATATATTTAGTTTATTTTCTAGACTTTAAATGGTAGTTTAGATCATTAAAATATTTGTTCAACAATATCTACATATAATTATAAATGATGATTTTTTTAAAAGATATAAAAGCTTATTCCAATTTATAAACTATTATTTTTTATCAAATATGAATCGTTTTAAGAAAAACTAACAAATTAATTTTCCAAATTTATTATTCCTTTGACCATTAATTATTTACTAACTACTCTTTAACGTTATAAGATGATATTCTATAAAATCACCAAAAGACAACCTAAGTCTTTCCGAAATATCTCCATTTCTTTTAATCACTTAAATAACTAAATATTTTAATTAATTAGCATATAATTAATTGATAAAACTAGTTATTTGTTCTTCTCACATTATAATAATCTATTTCAAATGTATTGATAGATTTATTTCTATTAATTTTCAAACACACTCACTTTAAATAAATTCATTTTATTTATTCAAACTAAATAAATTATCTTATTTAAACTACCATCCAAAACCCAATGGAAACCCTAATCTAATTCCAATTCTCATATTATTATTATTCTAACTCGAGACACCGTTCCGTAGATTATACGTAAGGAAATCGTTAGTGTCTAATCAATCACATCCAAACACTAATACCATCAATCAAGTGAGTATTCATATCCCGTTTTATATCATTTCTTATTTGGGAGAAATCATGTGATACAATATTCAATCATGATATTCTATTGTTATTTCATTCTAAATTCAATTCAAGACAGGTTATGTTATTACTTGCAACTATGTGAACATACTGTGATAAACTGGACGATAGTAAAACCCTAATTCAATCAATCAATCCTGGTATCAATGGTAGATCTACTGGTTTGGATAACCCACCCCACATGGCTTACGAGTGGTGATTGTGCCAGAGGCAATTAGTCAATCTATGGTGTTTGTGTGCAAGTCTATTATATGCAAGTGTCAAGTCAAGGGGTTTATATTGTGTCGGTTTATCTATATGCTTCGCTATTACAATATAAGTCTTAACGTTACCTTGTGAATTGGATTATTCTCAATCAATCAATCAATCTATATGTATATTCAAAACTGTGATTACGCACCGCCTAATTTTAGCTGACTCGTTACTTTTCATATGATTTCAGGTTAAGCAAGTTAGTGGACTTCTACATGCTCATTTAAGACCCGGACTTAGTTAAAATAAAAGACAAATTACTATTTGTGACTTTAACTGTTCTATTTGTATCTGTTAAATTCATGCTATCATGTAATCTGATTTTTGATATTATCTCCACTATTAGACAACCATGTGTTATGAACAATCAATCATCCCCTTGTCCGCTCCGATGATTCCGCCGTCGGTCGGGGTGTGACAGCTAGTGTTCCTGAGGATCGTTGGATGGATCGGCTTGCAACTATTAGACAACCACTATTATCACCAACTCAATCAAAAGTAAGCATTTTGCAACTATTAGACAACCGCCACCGTCGAATCCTCTACCGGCCGCCACCAGACCTTCATCCCATCGATGCTCATCTTCCACTTCCTGATTCGTTGAACAATCGATTGCATCTGTATGTGTAGGTGTGATTGAGTACCGATGGGGAACTGTCAAGCGGCGGAGGCAGCGATGGTGGTGATCGTGCAACCAGGGTACAAAATAGAGCGGATTTATTGGTCGGTGAGTGCTCCTCACGTCATGAACTCCAACCCTGGTGCTGAGATCGGAAAACGGATCGCCGATGAAGCAGTTGAAGCTTCTTCAGCCGGATCATACTTTGCTTATTGGTCAAGTGTACCGAACTCCGCCTTCCACTTGATCCCCCTCGTTTCTCCAACCTCAGATCTCCACACGACAACTTAATCTCCACCTATACCTGCAGGTGGTGTTAGGCGATGGTGGGGGGTGTGAGTGTCACACCCCGGGCCCAGGTAGGGTGGGACGTCACAGACTAGCAACAACATACATGGCAGCGGAAACAAACCAATATAGGAGCTCAAAGGGAGAGAACATCACATGGCATTTAAAGTTTTAAAAAAAAAGACACTGGGCTGGAAACAGATCCAGCCCCAAATGTTTACATAGTTCAACAAAAATCAAATAGTCATTGTATCAACAATTTGCATCATTGTTCAAATCAAATTTTGGTCACACAAGTAAATGCCATGGTCTCGGGGGTTGAGTCTAAGTCTTCCATAATAGCTAAGAGTCTTCACGGGTTACCTGAAACATGCTCAAAAGAAAATAGAGTCAACTAAAAGGTTGGTGAATTCAAGTGCTTTAAAGTTTAAAAACAATAAAAAGGGACTCTTAAAGTCCACATTAAAGGTTTAGAATCAAGTGTGAAAGCTCATGAAAAATCTCATTTGATTTTTGAAAGCATCATTTTTAGTATCAATCATCATGGGGTATCACAATCAACCCTGCACTCAGTCCCCGGTTGGCCTATTCTAAACTTGTGTTTAACCGGATATTCCCGAAGGAAGAAACCAAGCCTCAAAACAGTGAACCATTCCTACCAGGATGGTTCACCATAGTTTCTTATTCAAAACCTGTTACATGTCATATACGATCCCTCAGGATCTCAGTGGGGTACCTCCCTGTAGCGGGAGCCACTGTGTGTGGGGATCCCCCAAATAGATCTATCCACATAAAACAAGCAGTTCACAAAAGAATTAATGATCATGATATAAGTATCAGCGGGTATCCATAAGTCCCACATATAAGCATCAAGTAAAGCACAATCATAGTTCATAAAATAACAGAGCATTTTTCATCCCAAACAGTAAGTAAAAAGGGGATCACTAGAACTCACCTTAGATATTAAGCAAAAGAATTCTTCGTGTGCCGGGAATATCTCAAGTATAGAACCCTAACATGAATATATTAAGTGATTAGCTACTGCTCTAAACCTATTTAAGGTGCAAAAAGAGTGCCTAAGTCTTAGTTTGTCGGGCTCGGCTTTGATTCGATTAGGGTTTGCATAAAAAGTTTCCTTTTATGGAAAGTTAAGGTTTCTCATACAATCAAGGGTTTTTACAATATTAAGTCAAGAATATATGGTAAATATGCTATTAAAGTGACTAAAGGTCTCATTTAAGTCGGTTACAAAGTTTGGCAAAATTTTACAGTTTAGCCCCTGAAGTTTCAAAATTGACAGTTTCTACCCTTAAGTTTGGTTTCTTGTATTAGATGACATTTATAACCACAAATCAGGTTCATGACCTTAAACTAACTTATTTTAAGAACATATTTACAAATTTTCAGATTATGGGTTCGGTTTATTAATTACGCGTTTAACGTTCCCGGTTACGGTAAAACCGAAGGGTTTTAAATGGTCACCTATGAGTTTTCATGTTTTTGAGCCTTAAACCAGTAGATAACTTTTTAAATTCATTTTTATAAGTTTCCAACCTTTTAAATCACCAAAATTTGCCTCTAGTAGTGGAAAGACTCGTTTTTACATTTAAATCGTTAAAACGCGTTTTTAACCGGGTTTGATCATTTTAAAAGCTTGTTTGACCAACCTTTCTGCTTTATAAGTTATTTTATCATTTAACCTACTGAAATAACATGGTTTTTATAATTTATAACTTTATACTCATTTTTCTTATATTTTCCTAAAAAACGTCTCTCGGTTAGCACCCGTTCTCACTTAAAAATCCATTTAAATTACCTTTTGACCACTAAAATTTCCCATTGACTCCAGAACACTTTATTTATCCTTAATGAACCTTTAATTTTCTTTAAAAAGTTTATAGCCCAAGCTTTCTTGCTTTTAAGTAGTTTTACCATGTTTTCGGGTCCCGAAAGTGACTAAAATAGGTCTAAACACAACATGTCCTTTATTCCAGAGATTAAACATTATTAACACTCTTAATATTCATCAAAACCTACTGAAATTTCAGTCCCAAATCATATCCTAGTTGTTCTACACATCCATAGACTTCAAATATATAGAAAGTGTCATAACCGACCATTACACATGTGTAAATCATTGTAACTTGAGTTTAAACATTACCAAAACTTCATTTAACTTAAAAATCAGATTTTTGGGGTGTTCAAAAGTTATTTTTGAGCAGGTTATGACCCTTGTTTGAGAGGGTTTTCAAACAAATGTCTAAAAGAGGTTGTTACTTGTAGAAAGAGGGGTTTTTCAAGGTGTTCTCGTGCTATAACCTCCCATTCATGGTGTACACCCATTTGTAACATTCAAAACAGATTATTAGAAGTTTAATGAACCATTAAAAAGCAGTTTACAAGGTTAGTTCTCAAAGATTACAAGGTACACAAGTTGGATGGTGCAAAAACACCAAAAATAGGGTTTTCAATGTAACATCCAAAAAGTTTGATAATTATTTATTTATTAGGATTAGTGTTCAGTCGCACAAACATGCGTGAGAATGAACCTCAGTCGCATGCCGTACGTGCGAATGAGGCCCAATCGCACGAATGACGGGCGTATGGGCTCAATCGTACGATTGAGCCGTGCGAATGGTCCAATCGTGCGATTGAGTATGTCGGCTAAAAATTTTCATGTAGGATAAATAGGGCGGTTAAGAGTGTTAACAGCAGACATTATCTGCTGTACTTTCACCCCCTTGCTCCTGTCGAACCCCAACACCCATGTTCTTGCTAGATTGAGTAAATTAGCTCCGTTTTGGTAAGTTTTGCTTGTTACGGATCGATTCTTTAATACGTTAAGCTGTGTATGTGGTTGAAATTGATCCAAAAACATATTTTAAATCTGGGTTTCTGTTCAATTTTTTTCTGTTAAACTGAAAAGTGAAGGTTCGGGTCTTAGTTTTTGTGAAGGTTGATGAAATAAAGACCCGAAACGGTTGTAAATGAGGTGTATATATTCTGTTGTGAATATGGCATAATCTAAACGGTTAAAAACTTGAGTTTTGGATCAAATATGGTAAGAACACAGCTGCTGATCCGTTTCAGGCGAATGAGCCCAGTCGCATGACCCATTCGTGCGACTGAGTCAATCACATTGTTCAATCGTACGACCGAAGTTCAGTCGCATAAACCAATCGCACGAATGGAGGTCATTCGCATAAACCCTGTTATAGCTCATTCGCACCTCTGTCGTATAGTCCATTCGTACGACTAAGCTCAGTCGCATGTTCAGTCGTACGAATGAGTCCAGTCGCATGGCCTTAGTCGTATGTAGTGGTCAGCTAGGGGTGATTTGACTAAGTTAGGGTTGTTGTTTTAGATTTGCCTTGAGAAGGAGAAGTTCTAGCTGCCCTAGTGTATTTGGATTGATAATCACTTGCTGAGAACATTAAGGTGAGTTCTAATTGCCCTTTTTATGTGTTAATATTGTTTGACAAATGTTGTTTGACAAAATCGGGCACTGGCATGCATATAAATGAATAATGATGTGAAAATGAGTTGAAAATGGTAAAGGTGGTAAATGGTGAGGTGGAGGTTTGACCCACCAAATTATAGACGGAGGTTTGACCCGTCAACGCCAATTATAGACAAAGGTTTGACCCGTCAACGCGCGAGGTGGAGGTTTGACCCACCAAATTATAGACGGAGGTTTGACCTGTCAACGCTCGAGGTGGAGGTTTGACCCACCAAACTATAGACGGAGGTTGACCTGTTAACGCGCGAGGTGGAGGTTTGACCCACCAAATTATAGACGGAGGTTTGACCCGTCAACGCGCGAGGTGGAGGTTTGACCCACCAAATTAAAATTGATAAAAAGATGTCCATAAATACCTTGTGGGTATTTGATATGCATATCAATACTGGAATAAATAAATGGACTAATGAATGTGTGTGTGAATCATTCGGTGTGGTAACAGCTGATAAGTTGTTGTTATTGAAATGTAGTGTATGTTAAAACTCACCAGTTTATCTGATTTTGTGTTTGTTTTCTAATGCATGCCAGGTAGTAATAGAGGTGCCCGTGATGGTCCCCCACAGAGTTAGCTTCCGGTTATGGTGAATGATACTGGCCACGAATGTTGGGTTTTGGGAATGATGTATTTAAAGTTTAACAAAGTTTTGAAATGTCGGTTAATGTCTTGTAAATATTGTTACCGATGTAAACAGTTTTTAATATATGTAAAGCTCCACTGCGTTTGTAGTCTCTGAATTGTTATAACAACCCAACTAGTAGCACCCTCCTTATTATATTATGGTTATGAATTTTGAGGGTGTTACAAGTTGGTATCAGAGCCATAGTTAAAGAGATTTGAACACTTAATTGTTTCAAACTTTAACTGAAAATGTGGGAAGTACCAGTATCTATAACCGGAAGTGGGGTGAAGTATTATGTGTATGCATGATTTTGTACTTTAGATAGGGTTAGAAATGAACTGTGAAAGGATAATGAGAAGAGGCAGGATGGTGTGAATAAGTAAATAATTGATAACACCTGGCCAATGTTATGAGCAATTTACATTATATGCAACATCCTGGTATCACTCATTATTTGATTATGGTTTATTTCTGATCGTAGATGGAGGAAACCAGTAATACAAATTCTAGACTTGAAGCTAGAATCTCGAGTGATGAGCTTAAAGCGGCTATAGGTGATGAGGTCGCCCGAGTGTTGCGTACTACCTTACCTGAAATGTTGAGCGACCTTAGGAAAGGTGGTGAATCGTCTTCCCAACCAACTCCTCCACCTGTTATTGTTAAACCTGTAGTGGAGAAACCAATATCATATAATCATTTTAAGGAATGTGACCCGCCTAAGTTTGAAGGCCAGAAGGATGTAGTAGTAACTTATAAATGGTTACGAGAGATGGAAGCAGCGTTTAAACTTAGTAGATGCAAGGAAGATCAGAAGGTGGGCTTTGCAGTGCATTCTTTTCAAGCAGAAGCTTTGTACTGGTGGGATACAGTGGAACAGGTCATGGGTGAGGCCGCCGTAAGTCAGATGACGTGGGAAACTTTTAAAGAACTGGTGATAGAAAAGTTCTGTCCGAAGGGCGAGATGGACAGAATTGAGATCAAGTTTTTGCAGTTTCAAGCAGGCAGTTTAATTCATAAAGAGTATACTTCAAGATTTGAAGAAATGGCTCGTTTGGTACCTCACTTAGTAACTCCTGAGACAAAGAGGATTACTAGGTATGTTCAGGGATTACCTCATAAGGTGAGAATGTTGGTAGTCTAATTCTCCTTCTACTTACCAAGCCACGGTAAATTTGGCTGCGGACATGTATGAGGAAGTTGCTGAGTCCGAGAAACCTGCGGTGAAAGAAGAAGTGGTTAGTCGTCAGGAAACTTTACTGAGTTCTAGGCCTAGTTATGGACAGAGTGGGCCGCAGAAGAGAAAGTTTAATGCTAGGGGTTTTGTAGGTCCCCCTCCTCGGTGTAATAAGTACGGGAAGTTTCATAGAGGGGAATGTAGACTGAATCACCCGGCATGTCGTAAATGCGGGAAACCTGGACATTTTGTTTCCAGATGTCCAGAACTTCGGTGTTATGGATGCGGGGAGATGGGACATATAAAATCTGAGTGTCCAAAACTTAGACCTGTACCGTTTCCTATTCGTGCAGTGGGAGGACCGAGTAAAGGCAGCGTGAGTGGTAGTGGCGGTACAGCGAGGAGAGCATTTACGATGACTACGGAGGAGGCTAAGGCATTACCAGATGTTGTGTCGGGTACGTTTCTCGTTAATGATGTACCTGCTAGAGTTTTATTTGATTCAGGAGCTAATAGAAGTTTCATATCAATAAAATTCCATGCCTTAATAAAAGTTAAGCCATCAAAGCTAGATGTTGCCTTTTCAGTAGAAACTGCCTCTAATGAATTTATAGTTGTTAGTGAGGTAATAGATGATTGTTTTGTCGAACTAGAAGGTGTAAAATTTCCTGCTAGGTTACATATGATGAAATTAGGAGGTTTTGATGTAGTATTGGAATGGACTGGTTATCTACGTTTGAGGCCTAGATAATATGCAAAAGAAAGATGATTGTGTTGCGAGCACCAGATGGTAATTCGGTAACGGTTTTTGGTGATGATCATGATAGTGGGGTGAAAGTCATATCTATGATTAAAGCTGAGAAATTATTGAATAGGGGTTGTGAGTCGTTCTTAACATATGTAGTTGATACTGTTAAGGAGACGAAGAAATTAGAAGATGTTCCAGTAGTTTGTAATTTCCCCGATGTATTTCCTGAGGATCTACCGGGTATACCTCCTGATAGAGAAATTGAGTTTAGAATTGATTTAATACCTGAAGTAAAACCTGTTGCTAAAACCCCTTATAGACTTGCACCGGCTGAATTAAAGGAACTCCTGAAGCAATTACAGGAATTATTAGACAAGGGTTTTATCCGACCCAGCTCTTCGTCGTGGGGTGCTCCAGTACTATTTGTAAAGAAGAAAGATGGCAGTTTGAGGATGTGCATAGATTACAGAGAACTAAACAAGCTGACTGTCAAGAATAAATACCCATTACCCCGTATAGACGATTTATTTGATCAACTCCAAGGTGCTAATTGGTTCTCAAAGATAGATCTTAGATCCGGGTATCATCAGTTGAAAGTAAGAGAAGAAGACATACCAAAGACAGCTTTTCGTACGCAATATGGGCATTATGAATTTTTGGTGATGTCGTTTGGGTTAACGAATGCTCCTGCTGCCTTCAAGGATTTGATGAACAGAGTATGTAAACCGATGTTGGATAAATCGGTAATTGTATTTATAGATGATATTTTGATCTATTCTAAGAATGAAGGAGATCATGCTTGTCACATTCGAGAAGTATTAGAAATTTTAAGAAAGAATAAGTTGTACGCAAAATTCTCGAAGTGTGAATTTTGGTTAAGGGAAGTGCAATTTTTGGGTCATGTGGTGAATGCGGATGGAATATTGGTAGACCCTGCAAAGATTGAAGCTGTAGTGAACTGGGGAATTCCTAAAAGTCCTTCAGAAATTCGTAGTTTCTTAGGACTGACAGGATACTATAGAAGATTCATTCAGGATTTTGCTAAAATTGCTTCCCCATTAACGAAGTTAACTCGAAAAGACGTTAAGTATGAATGGAATAAAGAACAGGAAGTTGCTTTTCAAGAACTGAAGAACCGATTAACACGAGCTCCAGTATTGGCCATACCAGAAGGTGTAGATGATTTAGTGATATATTCTGATGCATCATATCAAGGATTGGGGTGTGTCTTGATGCAACGTGGGAGAGTTATTGCTTATGCTTCTAGACAGTTGAAGACCCATGAAGTTAATTACCCAACCCATGATTTAGAACTGGCAGCTATAGTTTTGCTCTTAAGATATGGCGACATTACTTATATGGGGTAAGGTGTACCATCTTTACTGATCATAAGAGTCTGAAGTACTTCTTTGAACAAAAAGATTTGAATATGAGACAAAGGCGATGGCTGGAGTTAATCAAAGATTATGATTGTGAAATTTTATATCACCCCGGGAAAGCCAATGTGGTTGCTGATGCATTGAGCAGAAAGGAGAAGTACGAACCGATTAAGGTTAAAGCATATAAACTTGTAATTACTCCTGATTTTATGCAACAGCTGAAAGAAGCCCAACTGGAAGCATTAAAAGAAGGAAACATTAAGAGAGAAAGAATGGTCGGTCAAGAGAGATATTTAGAAGAGAATAGCCATGGTGTTAAGATCAGGTTTGGTCGAATGTGGGTTTCGTTGGCTTTACGTGATATGGTACTTGATGAAGCTCACAAATCTAGGTATTCCATTCACCCAGGCATGACTAAGATGTACCAAGATTTGAAGCAGGATTATTGGTGGCCAGGGATGAAATTTAATGTGATGCAGTATGTAAATAAATGTCTGACTTATGCCCAAGTAAAAGCTGAACATCAAAAACCTTATGGATTGTTGCAGCCATTAGCTATTCCAGTTTGGAAGTGGGACGATCTGACTATGGATTTTATAACGAAGTTGCCCCGTACACCAAAAGGTTATGATACTATTTGGGTAGTGGTAGATCAGCTAACCAAAAGTGCTTTATTTCTACCAATACTAGAAACCTATTTAGTAGAAAGGCTAGCTGATATCTTTACTAAAGAAATAGTTAGGTTGCATGGAGTTCCGAAAAGTATCACATCTGATAGAGATGCCAGATTTACCTCCAGGTATTGGAGAAAATTTCACGAAGCTATGGGAACTAGACTTTACTTTAGTACAGCCTATCATCCCCAAACAGATGGCCAAAGTGAAAGAACTATTCAGACATTGGAGGATATGCTACGGGCATGTATTATAGATTTTGGAGGTAGCTGGGATAGTCATCTTCCTTTAGTTGAATTCGCTTACAACAACAGTTATCAAGCTACTCTTCAAATGTCCCCGTTTGAGATGTTGTACGGAAGAAAGTGCAGAACTCCACTTTATTGGGGAGACATGGGTCAACGCGAATTGGGAAATAGTGAAATAGTTGAAGAAACAATGGCAAAGTTTGAAGTAGTCAGAAATCGTATTAGAGAAGCGAAAAGCAGGCAAAAATCGTATGCAGATCGTAGAAGAAAACCATTGGAATTTAAAGTTGGGGATTTTGTCTTGTTAAAAGTTTCTCCATGGAAGGGTATTATTCGATTCAGAAAGAGGGGCAAGTTAAGTCCGTGTTTTATTGGACCTTTCCGAATAGTGGAGAAAGTAGGGTATGTGGCGTATAGGTTGGACTTGCCTGAAGAATTAAGTGCTATACATCCAACCTTCCACGTCTCTCAGTTACGGAAGTGTTTAGCTAATGAAACTCAATATGTACCATTAGATGATATTGAGGTTGATAAGAAGCTCATTATGTTGAACAGCCTGTGGCCATTATAGATCATAAGGAAAAGAAACTTAAAAATAAAAGCATTAGCTTAGTTCGGGTGCAGTGGGCACATCACCAAGGATCTGAGTCAACCTGGGAAACAGAAGAAGAGATGAGACGGAACTACCCCCATTTATTTTAGTCAGGTTTCGAGGACGAAACCCTAAATAAGGTGGGTAGACTTGTAACATCCAAAAAGTTTGATAATTATTTATTTATTAGGATTAGTGTTCAGTCGCACAAACATGCGTGCGAATGAACCTCAGTCGCATGCCGTACGTGCGAATGAGGCCCAATCGCACGAATGACGGGCGTATGGGCTCAATCGTACGATTGAGCCGTGCGAATGGTCCAATCGTGCGATTGAGTATGTCGGCTAAAATTTTCATGTAGGATAAATAGGGCGGTTAAGAGTGTTAACAGCAGACATTATCTGCTGTACTTTCACCCCCTTGCTCCTGTCGAACCCCAACACCCCTGTTCTTGCTAGATTGAGTAAATTAGCTCCGTTTTGGTAAGTTTTGCTTGTTACGGATCGATTTTTTAATACGTTAAGCTGTGTATGTGGTTGAAATTGATCAAAAAACATATTTTAAATCTGGGTTTCTGTTCAATTTTTTCTGTTAAACTGAAAAGTGAAGGTTCGGGTCTTAGTTTTTGTGAAGGTTGATGAAATAAAGACCCGAAACGGTTATAAATGAGGTGTATATATTCTGTTGTGAATATGGCATAATCTAAACGGTTAAAAACTTGAGTTTTGGATCAAATATGGTAAGAACACAGCTGCTGATCCGTTTCAGGCGAATGAGCCCAGTCGCATGACCCATTCGTGCGACTGAGTCAATCGCATTGTTCAATCGTACGACCGAAGTTCAGTCGCATAAACCAATCGCACGAATGGAGGTCATTCGCATAAACCCTGTTATAGCTCATTCGCACCTCTGTCGTATAGTCCATTCGTACGACTAAGCTCAGTCGCATGTTCAGTCGTACGAATGAGTCCAGTCGCATGGCCTTAGTCGTATGTAGTGGTCAGCTAGGGGTGATTTGACTAAGTTAGGGTTGTTGTTTTAGATTTGCCTTGAGAAGGAGAAGTTCTAGCTGCCCTAGTGTATTTGGATTGATAATCACTTGCTGAGAACATTAAGGTGAGTTCTAATTGCCCTTTTTATGTGTTAATATTGTTTGACAAATGTTGTTTGACAAAATCGGGCACTGGCATGCATATAAATAAATAATGATGTGAAAATGAGTTGAAAATGGTAAAGGTGGTAAATGGTGAGGTGGAGGTTTGACCCACCAAATTATAGACGGAGGTTTGACCCGTCAACGCCAATTATAGACAAAGGTTTGACCCGTCAACGCGCGAGGTGGAGGTTTGACCCACCAAATTATAGACGGAGGTTTGACCTGTCAACGCTCGAGGTGGAGGTTTGACCCACCAAACTATAGACGGAGGTTGACCTGTTAACGCGCGAGGTGGAGGTTTGACCCACCAAATTATAGACGGAGGTTTGACCCGTCAACGCGCGAGGTGGAGGTTTGACCCACCAAATTAAAATTGATAAAAAGATGTCCATAAATACCTTGTGGGTATTTGATATGCATATCAATACTGGAATAAATAAATGGACTAATGAATGTGTGTGTGAATCATTCGGTGTGGTAACAGCTGATAAGTTGTTGTTATTGAAATGTAGTGTATGTTAAAACTCACCAGTTTATCTGATTTTGTGTTTGTTTTCTAATGCATGCCAGGTAGTAATAGAGGTGCCCGTGATGGTCCCCCACAGAGTTAGCTTCCGGTTATGGTGAATGATACTGGCCACGAATGTTGGGTTTTGGGAATGATGTATTTAAAGTTTAACAAAGTTTTGAAATGTCGGTTAATGTCTTGTAAATATTGTTACCGATGTAAACAGTTTTTAATATATGTAAAGCTCCGCTGCATTTGTAGTCTCTGAATTGTTATAACAACCCAACTAGTAGCACCCTCCTTATTATATTATGGTTATGAATTTTGAGGGTGTTACATTCAAGGGGTAAATCGGGTTCTACCCCTTAGAATGACTATCATATCTTGTGGTTTACTTTCAAGAACGTTGGAACTCCTCAAGAACAAGGTGATGATGAGAAGTTTCTGCTACAACAAGGAAAGGTAAGGTTTTTAGATGAAAAATGAAGAAAACATGAGAAATGACCAAAACCGACAACATGGAGCTTACATTTGATGTAACTCATGGTCTGGAAGGTGTTGATGGTCGTGGATGACTAGAATCTCCTTGGACTTGGCTGTAGAATCTCGAACAAAGGCTGGAACCCACGGTTTTACAAGATTCAAGCACCAAAAGCTTCACAAAGAGACACCTTCTTGCGGTTTTGGTGTTGGCCGATGTTGTTGTTGTTGTTGTTCGCGATTTTGCTGCTGGAATGAGGCTGAAATGAGAGAGTTTGTGTGTGTGTTTCAGGAGAAAACCGAGAGAGAGAGAGTAGAGAGAATGAGGTGGAGTTGTCTTGCAAGAATGAAGAATGCATGTGTAGTGAATGGGTGATTAGGAAGGGTGGAGTGTAGTGGTAGACAAAGGAATCCTATTGGGGACAAGGGGCAGCCGAGTTTGTCCTTTTGTGGGCATTTTTGATTTAAATTTTAAATGTAGATTAATATTATGTAGTGTTAATTTGTTGTGTAGTGTAGTATTTTAGATGGTAAAAGTTTTTAGTTAGTTGATGTGTCTTGTATGATTGTGCATGCTTAATCCGAAAATTAAATGTGTGTATGAGCACACATGCTAATTGTTTTAATTAGGATTTTAAATTCTAGGTAGGGTGACTAATCAACATTCCCGGGCACTAAGTTTCTAAAAGTTAAAACTTGAAATAACAAAAATTCACAAAATCACATAGAATCATAAAAATGGATCAATTAACAAATGTTGATTCCCATATCATTGATTTAGTTAAATTGTTTCTATTATTAGTTCTCATAAAATGGGAAATGATGCAATTAAATTAGGGTTTAGAATAGTGACCTTAGGACCGGTTGTCACAGTTAGCAAGAGGAGGAGTTTGATGAGGAAGATGGAGAAGGTGAAGAGGGGATTAGGGTTTTAATTTGAAGGACAGTTTAGTCTTTTAACAAGGGAGTTAACAGAATAATTTAACGGTGTTAGTGTTTTGGATTCAAATGGGAACAAAAATGAAACGTTAGAGGATATATGAGGATTTTTAAACTGTAGGGATGCAAATGATCAAAATCACCAAACCTCAAGGATGCAAATGATAATTTACTCAAAATATATAGATTGATATAGTGAGTATCTATGTTTAAAGAATCACTATTCACTGACCTCTAAAGTTTGAAGATAAAGAAGATGATGAAGATGTTGATGGAGACTTAAAATACAAGAAATATAAAGATGGGCGTTCTGGTAATCTGGTGTGAATGCTCTAAAACCACCGGTTACTCATTCACCTCCCCTTTGCCCCTATATACTGCTTAAACCCTCTACACATCTCTGAATTCTTACACACAAATTTCAACTGTTGAACGATGAAGGTTCAGTGTAATGTATGCGACACGGCAGAGGCGGTGGTGTTGTGTTGCGCCGATGAGGCGACGTTGTGTTAGTCTTGTGTTAACAAAGTGCATGCTGCTAACAAACTCGCAGGTAAGCATCAGAGGATTCATCTTTGGGCATGTTTGGGATTGCTTTAAAAAGCAATTTATTAACTTATTGACTTTTTCAACAAATTAATAAGTTAGTATGGAGTGACTTATTAACTTATTCTCTCATAATAATCATATTATCAAACATTATAAAATGACTTTTTAACTTTTTAACTTTTAAAAGTTAAAAAGTTAAAAGTTGATGAAAATAAATACTCCCTAGACAATGGTTCTAGCTGCAGGAGCTGGTGATTTTGTACCTTCTAAGATGCATTTTACCGGAGGTTCTTTTGCTGACAGTATGCAACAATGGCAGTTTGATGACTTTCTTGCTTTGACAGATCTCAATCAGGACTATAACTACCTAGACAATGGCTCGTCCAAGGTAATACGATTCCCTTCTCTGAGTTGCACTAAATGATATTTAATCGCAAAAAAAAATGCATCATTACATTCCATCATCATTTTGGTTGATGTGTAATTATGGGATGAACTTGAATTTGATGGTATCATTGAACAATTTGTAGGCTGATAGTGGGAAGCTAGCAGAGTCGGACGTTTCCCCGATTCTATTAGCCATGGAAGTCTAGTATGGTGCAGATTGCTTGGGTCAGGTCCCTGATGCATCTTGGGCAGTCCCACAGATGTCTTCCCCGCCTACTGCTTCGGGGCTCTGCTGGCCAAAGAACCGCCCACATCATCAGCACCAGTTAGGTTCTGATACTTTTGTCCCCGATGTTTGCTACATACCAACACCGGATTTCTATAAGTTCAACAAAATACAGGTTTTTTGAAAAGGAGATGGAATTTCTAACACGTATCATCGTGTGGACCTGTTAGCATCATAACCTTAGGTGCATCTTCAATCGGCGTTACAACCTGTATGTGCTTGTAGGGTTAGTTTGGAAACACGAAGGCATATCAAAATCTCCAATGACACCTTTCGACAGTGTAGTTTCACAAATGTGTACCTCGGGTTGAGGAAATGTAGTGTGTTGTAAGTCGGAAATCGTTACTCAGTTACTTTTTCGTAGTGTAAATTAAGGTAGTTGTATAACAGTTGAATGTAAAGAACGAATAATTCAATAAACGGAGGGGACACAAGTTGGAGAGCATCAAATGCGGCCTGTTTGGGTTATAAAGACTTTCTGTTAAATAATAACACCTTTTCCATTCATATTGATACATCAATTATTTACAAAAGAATTTCTTTTCGTTTGAAGAAAGGGTGTTTTGGCACGGTCAACTCAATTGAACCCGACCTGTTTTATATCAACTTGCATCGCCGCCTCTAGTAGATGATACAAGTATATAACATACCTAATTATATATTAACCACAGCTGAGATTGGAAGAAGCCCGAGCTAGTAACTACAATCATGATTAGCTGTTTTTTACAACAAAGTCGAGAAACTCGAATCAAGTTTCCTGTCTGCTTTATACAAGCCAGTATTGGAGTACAAATTGCTGGATCAAGATGGCAAGTATGCTACCTAGAGATATATTGATCACATTGACTGCATCATTGTTGAGCTACAAATGCAAAATTATGATCATTAGATTCATAAAAAACTAAACATGTTTCAAACGATCACATGAAAATCGAGCTTAAGCTTACCCATTTGAATCCTTCTTTATCTTGGAGCACTGCACCGATCACACTCTCACCTAAGTTAGCAATTTGTGATGCCAACATGCATATGACAGCTTCAGCAACCTTGATCTAGCATCCCATAAGACAATACATACAGTAAGTGAAAAATGTAGATAAAGGGCGTACCTGGTGCTGCAAAGAGCTCCCGCGTTTTCGCAGGGTCCAGGGAGGGTCCGTCCCATTTAAGGGAAGATGTACGCGGTCTTTCCCCCACATTTTGTGGGGAGGCCGTTTCCACTGATCGAACCTGAGACCTTCGGTCCCTTAGGAACAGCTTTTACCACTGCGCCAAGGCCCGCCCTCAGTAGTGAAAAATGTAGATATTGTTGATAAAATGGTTCATGCAAGAGTTAAGTAGTTAACGACAAAAATAATGGCTTTTAATGTACCTTGCCCAGAAGGAAACCGACAGAGGCAAGAAGAATAGAAGCTAGAACACCAGCAACGGTCCCTTCAACACTAACCGCCCCTTCTGTTCCCCTTGGGACAACCTTAAAAGTTGTTACTAGGTATCTACATCATGAAAACAACATGCGTTAAGTGATTTAGAAGGTTTTATGCATTAAATACTCATTTGGGCAAATCCTAACCCTTTTGAGTACCCATTTGACTTGCTTCATTATTAATCAATTTTTTTCTATTTAACCTGCTTGACCCGTTACAGATAAAATACCACCCGAATCAAGTCATTCACAGATAAATGGGTCGAAATGGCTATATCAAGTTTTTGCATAAACAAGGTGCATAAAACTAGGATTACTTACGTAGTTTTGCCATACGCCTTCCCTATCTCACTAGAGACGGTGTCACTCAACTTGGTACAAAAGCTAGCAACAAACCCGAGTTCCCAAAGGCGAGAGAATGATTTGCCACCAACTCCATAAATCGAAAGCAAAGCACAAACACAACCTGCAGCACTCGAACCTATCACACTCCCAGGCCCTCTTCTACCTTTTCCCTTCTCTGCAATACCTTGAGCTTCCTTTTGAGCCATTTTTACTTTGGTTACTGCTGTACCCTACAAATTCAGTCATCTTTTATTTCAGTTTTGAACTTCTGATCAGGCATAAGTTAATTCAAGACTAGAATGATAAAGAAAACAGTGTATAATCATTTCCATCATCCATTTTTTAACTCTGAGGTGATTGTTCAATGTTCATTAACCACACATCCAAACATCTGTAATTGGCTTGAATATGTTTAGAACGATAAATGTTGTATTTTACTTTGTGATAACAGTAAACAAGTTTGAGAAGTCATTTGACATTTGTGCATTCTAAGATTATCATTCATTCATCATATCTTTTGAGGGGGTGTTTGGATGCGCATTTTGAAAGCAATTACAGTCCAATAATTGGTTATTAACACTATAATTAGTTAACTATATTTACATCCATTTCTAAAATCAGTTTTCAACTTCTTATGTACCTTTAGTTTGATCATCAGAAGTATGATCAGTCTCACTCCAGATCATTCAAAATTGGTTATTGCGAATTCGGTTATGAACCATGGAGGATGAAACAAACAGAAGATACAAAAAGTTTACAAGCCTCTCTGTTATAAAGCAAAAAATAACATTTTTTTTTAAATTGAACCTCCAAACATCCCTAATTGGATCATTTCACATTTTCACCTCAATTAACATGAAAACGAGGATGACACAAACAGAATATACAAAACTAAAAAATAAAAAATTACAATATTCTGTCTGTATCTCCTTAAACCAAAGTAACATGTTCCTTTAAATTGAGACCTTTAGAGAAATTTTAACTTTATGGTCAAACAAATCAACTTTTTACCTCAAGATTTATGAACTTAACCTCATATTTCTAAATAAAGAGTGACACCCATTTCAAATCATACAATCAAGAACAACTATCACAAAAACCATAGCTTTAATTTGTACCCAAACTCATAAAAACTCATAATTCCATAACTCCTACATTTGACTCCAATTGGGGGTCAAATATCACTCAAAAATCAGACACCCAACCCAAAAAAAACACAAAACTACACACAGATTCCACTTCTTCAACACCAATAAACACAATTTGATCAATCAGAACACATCAATTTCAACAATTACTCACAATCACGAAGTAAACCGCAACAAGAAGAAACCCAGACGGCCCAAACCCCCGCCACGTGAGAACCCCAAGCAAGAACGATGCAGCAACACCCGAAGGAGACAACCCCGACACAAGAATCGGCGAACCCACCAAGAAAATCAAACAATTGCTGATAACAGCAGATTCCCATGTGGGTGGTGACGATTGAGCCAATTGAATTGCACGATGAATGAATTGTAGATCTGGGGTACCATTATTGTTGCTTGATTGGACTCTGGTGGGTGAAACGGGGTGCATTGGTGGAGTTTTGGTGGAATTTAGTGTGAGAGTGTGAATTGGGGGTTTGGGTGGTTGGGGGTTGTGAAAGGGTGGGTGGTTGTGGCGCCGGAGACGGTGGTGCGACGGTGGTGAGTAGGGTGGTGGGTGGGTGGTGGAGATGGGTGATGATGATGGTGTTGCCATTTGTTTGGTGAGTTACTGTGCTGATTTTCTTGTTTTTTTGTGTAATTGGTATAAGAAAAGATCGACATCATAGTCTGTTTCGCCAACATTGTTTGATTTTGAGAGTATTTAATAAAAAGACTTGTTATGATACACAAATTAACAGGACCCCTTATCAGGACACCTAAAACAAACAAACAAATAAACATACACAGTGTATCCCGCTGAAAAACAGGGTCTGGGTATCAGGACAGCTCAAATTATAAATTAAAATCTTAAGTTTCGATGTGAGTTATATAATATTATACGTGTTATATAGGTTGGTCATATGATCTTAAATGAGACGTATAATTTCTCTGTCAGTCTTTTATATTTTCCTCGCAGTCAGTGTCGAAATTCGTTTTTAGTATCGTATAGCCCTATATGTAATTTTTCTCGTTTTAAGTGTCTTCGATAATATACGCGGGGTATAGTGTTACGAGATGTATAAGAGAATGTCGATTTATAATATGAGGTGTTTTTGTATTAGGACTCATTAATAAAAGCATAAATTAATAAATTGCAAGATCATTAACACATTTGTAACAAAGCATTTTTATGCAATAAAAAAAGAAGCATCACAATACACTATAATCATGGTAGGGGAAATAGTGTCGGGTAACACTTTCGTGATCAAGCCTTGTTGTTAATGCGTTGCTATTAATACATTGTTTACATGGCATGTAAGTGGACTTTGGTTAGAGTAATTTGTAGTGAATGTGCAAAACAAAACATGTAGTTGCCGGAAGTAAGAGTTGAATGGCATACCTTGTAAGCATGCATTTACAGTAGATTGGGTTTTGACCGTGAATAACATTAGAAACAATGGAATTACATCGATTTCAGAAGCTCGTAATCTTTTTTTTTTTCCTTTTTGTGTGTTGGCTTGTGATTTCAAAAAATATAGTTTTGTGACATTACAGAACATAAAACATGGAATTAGATCAGTGGACCGAATTTAGAAACTCACTTTTGTTTGATGGTTTGTCTTTTGATGAATGGGTGATAGAAAAAAGGTTACACACATTTCACCGAAAAAATGTATATCAGTGTTTGAGGTTTATGTGTCATTATACTAATACGTAGTGGCAAATGCCACCGGCTAAAAAACCTCAAAAGTTTATTTATTGACATTTTTTATCCCTAAACTTTTTTTAAAACTTTGAAAAATTCACTTTGACTCCTCTTAAGTTTCTAAAGTTTTGAATTTAACCTTGTACAATAAATTCGAGTCCATATAGGTTAGGACATAATCAGAAGTGAATCGGCTTAAAAGAAATGAATCGGCTTAAATATAATGTTTGCGTGCCTGACTTTATATACATTTTAGAACTGTCTACGTTTCAACAAACGTCTACGCTTTAACGTTAATATTGTTCAGATATTAGTTGAGTCAAATATAAACGTTTTGACGTAAGTTTGTTTGGAAATGTGTCGGATCAAATATAATACATTTTCATTTACTCTACGTTTCGACATAAATTTAATTTAGACACAAGTTAAACATAAGTGTTTCAACGTATATTTTGTTTAGGAAAAAAGTCGGGTCAAATATAATATGTTTTCACTCAACGTATTGATATAAATTAGTTCTGAAACAAATCGGGTCGATTGTATTCTATACATTCTATATATTATCACGTCGCGTACGTTGACGCGTCAAAATACTGCGGTTAAAAAAACTAGTTACTCATATACAAGAAAAAGAAAGGTGGATTTGAAAATTCAGTTCGATAAAACATTGCAACCATTTCAGCAACCATACTTAAACCTTATCCTCTTTACCTGAAGAAGAAGAAGAAGATCAAAGCCTTGGATTGAACAGCAAATGGCGATGGCGTATGCGACATCATCATCTTCAATGCTATCAACACCTCACAACAACAGGTCTCCAGTTCTCTTCGGCTTCTCAACAACTGCTTCAAAGCAGATCATCGGGGCTCGAACCAATCGGAACTTTCAGATTCGTTGCGAACAACAGCAGCTTCAACAGCGAAACCTCGCGCCTGTTGAGCAGCGCTGGATGTTCACCGATTCCGATTTCACAGGACCGGTACCATATTATTTTGTGCAGGGGTTGTTTAGTTATAATGCCATTTAAATATCACATAGATAAAAATACAGTTTACTAAAGCCTTTTTCAAATCAAGCGCAGTAGTTATAAACTTATAATGTTATTTAAATGTCACGTAGATAAAATCATTTTACTAAATTTTTTTTAAATCAAGCGTAATGGTTAATTAGTATAACCGGCGGTGTTTTGAGCTCTTGTTGATGTAATAATACGAGAAAAGTTGTGTTTGTCGTCCTATGGGTTTGGAGTCTTTTTTTATAATCCTGTAATGGTGTCTGGAGTTCTATGTTATTATGTTTGGCACCTCAAAATGTCAACTATGTCCGGTCTCTATTTGACAGCCTCTTAATAAGCCCTCTTAATGGTTCGGATGTCTGAATTGTTCAGCACTTAATGATTTAGACTGTTTGTTTCGCGAGCTGAATGGTTAAGACATTTGCCTCTGAATGGTTAAGCATTATACTAATACTGAATGATTAAGAGGTCTAATGCTGAATGGTTAAGACCTCTTATCTGAATTGGTCAGACATTTGCCTTTGAATAGTTAAACGATATACTAACTCTTAATGGTTCAGACCTCTTAATGGTTCAGCACTTAATGGTTCAGAACTCTTATTGGTTCAGCACTTAATCATTTTGCCAAACAGCCCAGTCTTAGAGCGAAATTGAAGTTAATATTGGAGGTTTTGTTGGTTATATAATTGATTGGTTGATTTTAATTGTGTGAATGTTTGGTTAGAGCGTTTGTGTAAGTATTGTTCGACGATTGTGCGCCTAATTTAGGTTTAATGCTATATGCTTGCAGAATTGGGGGTGGATTTCAGACTGTTGGATATGAGTGCTAAATTTGTGACAGTAATACTTTATTCAGTGAGAATTGTAGCATTCATGTAACTTTGGGAGCTCTTATGGCAGTTTTTATGCTTTTTGTTTCAGTTACATGACTAAATTGTTGCCAGTAATTTTCAGAATGTGCATACCAATGTGTTGTTTAAATTTTTATGAATGGTGAAAGTAATAACTAATAAGTGCTATGAATGGAATAAACTAATTCATATCAATCTTGCGTTTTAAAACAAGCAAGTTAGATGCCAATTAAAAATGTGTTTTCTTATCAAATCATTGAAGCAGATAAGTTGTAGCCTGACAGCTTCCGAGAATTTGACTGAAATCTTTATATCAACGATAATTATGTCAAGCTATCTGATTTGTTTGGCTAGTTGTAAATTGTCATCAACGATTCGATGTATGTGATGGAAGTTAGCGTGAAGAACTTCTGACCACTTTGCATCATCCTTATTGTTTATGTAATCATGTGTTGAAATTTCTGAGCTATAACTAAGATTTCACTTTGGGCATATATGTACTATCTGTTTTGTCTTTGAAGATACACAAGACTGGTCATATTATTATGAAGTATGCTATGTATCAATTTGAGTTTGATTGTCTGCTAATGTGTATTCAACTAGTATGGTATACATGGTTTTCCATTCCACAAATATAAAAGGTTGGGGGTTGGCCATTTGATGAGATCAAAGAAAACACTCATTTATGCGTCAACGCCTTAATATTGGAGCTATTTGTGAAAAGTTGATAAAGATTATCTAGCCTATTAAGCAAAAGTAGAAAGTGAATCGTGAATTTGTAATATATGATGATGATGATTTGTTACTTCACTCATTGCCACTTAGTTTAAAGCTGGAAGCATACAATGGTTCTTTGCTGTTGAGTTTATCATTTTCACTGATATAAGTACTCATATATTGTTTCTTTGTTGTCAGGATGTATGGAACAAGACATGGTACCCTAAAGCTGAAGATCATGTCAACACGGAAAAGACATGGTATGTTGTTGATGCGACCGATAAAATTCTGGGAAGGCTGGCATCGACTATAGCCATTCACATCCGTGGCAAAAATCTTGCTACCTATACTCCTAGTGTAGACATGGGAGCTTTTGTAATTGTGGTATGCATGTCCCTGCTAGCCCGAAATCACATCCACATTAATACATTTTGGGATAATCATGCAAAATAGCAGCATTTTGTTTACCATTTTCTTGCACGATACATTCTGTTGATAAGCATAACATGGTTTTAATGTTGATAAATATAGGTAAATGCCGATAAAGTTGCAGTCTCGGGCAAAAAGAGAACCCAAAAACTGTACAGGAGGCATTCAGGCAGACCTGGTGGAATGAAAGTTGAAACTTTTGATCAACTTCAACAAAGGATTCCAGAAAGGATTATCGAGCATGCGGTCCGTGGGATGCTTCCAAAGGGAAGGGTGAGAAAGACTTCACACTTCTCAACAAATTCATCATTTTTTCATGTTTCTTGGTTTTACTTTATTTTTCAATAATTTTTATGCAATAACTTGTGTTGCAGCTTGGAAGAGATCTTTTCACTCACCTAAAGGTGTACACGGGTCCTGACCATCCCCACCAAGCACAAAAGCCGATCGACTTGCCAATAAGGGACAAGAGGATACAGAAACGGAGCTAAGTTCTCATTTTTCGTTTCTCGAATTATCAGTTCAAATTGTACTTCCTAACTGCACAAGAAGAGTCCAAGCATATTCCTCTCTTTTTTGTAATTCCAAAATGCCATGTAGGATGGATGACAAATTAATGTAATGCCCACTTGTTTTTGCTAGTTAATTACAATCTTATTCTTGAGCAAGATAATGTACATTTGTACAAAGTTTGGTTCCAAGTAGGGGTGGACACACTCAATGGCTTTAGGGCCAAGTTTTACAATAAGTCAAATGCCCTCTAAGTTTTTAGAAGATGTGCCCTGTGAATAATTTGTGTGATGGAAATTGAGAAACTCATTTGATTGGACACACTAAAGGACCCAGATTTGAATCCGAAGTTTGGCATTTTATGAGAAATTGAGATTTTAACATTCAAAACTATTATTCATTAGCTGATAATAATTTATACTTTTAATTTGACTGTTGATGTTACTAGATTTCACTTTGGTCGTAAGGGCTATCCAAGTAGTGTAATTAGCATAGAGGTGAAAGGACGTAGACCTTCGGTGTTAGTAAACAATTGAAACGTAGATGTGATTTCTTAAAGTTTGGGACCAATCGTACGATATGGATTACCACAAAGACCAAATGTGTAATTAATTCTTAAAATATAATTTGTTTTTGTTTTTTAGTAGGAGGTGGGTTCGTGTTGGGTTTCGTACATAAGTTTGAAAACAATTTTTAAAAACATGGTTGAATATACTTATGTACGAACGGATCCAGGTTAAGTCTTAGATAACTCATAATAACAACATAGTTTTGATTTAAACATCTTAGGAGTAAGACAACAAACCAATTAGACACACCACAAGCAATGAATCCAGTAGCTGTTAAACACCAAAGCTCCACAACCAAACTCCTTCGATTATAATACTCGTCAAACAAATGCCCCGATCATATCAACAACGAAAACATACAACACCATGATGACGGGTGACAACGATCGACGGTGGTCAGCGGCGGTCCGGGCGAGCTTGAAATAGATATTAAGATTTTTGTGTCGCCTTTTCGTTAACCCTTTGTTTCTATTTTTAGTGATTTAATACCTTTGGAAGCAAGACAAGTTCATTTATATAATAATAATTATTAACTTTTAGATAAGATAATTATCAACCTTTGATAATTAATTTAAAAAGCCTTTTGTAACTACAAAATTTTTAATAATTAATAATAAGTAATTTATATAGTATTTCACAAATAATATATTTCTCTTTTTATCAAGATTCGTATCTAGATTATTTAACACATTAAATAATCTCATGATTTGTTGCACTTCTTGTAACCCTTTCTGGATCCTATTTTAATAGAAATATTTATCTGATGTCATTACTTGCGCACATTTGTTACCAGTAGTCTCATCTAAGTAATTTCTATATTTATATTTTAATAAAAGGGTACTTTGTAATTTTTAAAATATTAACAGAAAAACTCAACAGATATCCACTCCAACGACCATCTTTGTCATGTTTGTGTGAACTTTTGAACCAACCTTGTAATTTTTTAAAGTTAGGGACTAAAAGTAAAATCAAAACATACCACAGAGACCATTCGTGTATATAATTAAGTCTAATTATTATAAAAGTTTGTTGCGCTTTGTCACCAAACGTTCGATTTAGGGTTAACACATTAACCTTGTTATTTGGGGTTAGTGTGACACGCTGTGTTTTTATCATTGAATAGATTTTTGCCGAGTAATTGAGGTAACAGACTTGTACTTTTAACGGTTAACATTTTGATCACTCTATCGTAATAATCATCTATAGGTCATGATGCAAGCAACTAAAAAGTCATTCACGGCCAACTCACAAACCTCACAATGGTCACACTCTTGACACCAATTGTGAATACTTAAATTTTGCTTCTAAAGTAAATATTTTTCTTTATGTCATGTTATTGTACCATTACATTAAATACATGATTGGTTATTTGATTTGTACTCTTTCCTACTAGTCCTTAATTGTGTCCATAAAGGTTAATGCGTTGGTAACACTAGAACTTGTTATGTATTCATCATATAACTAATATGTTTATCGTAACATGGATAGTGATTGTTTATAGTATTGTTTATAGTATGTTTCACCAAGTCAATATTCTCTAATTTGGTTATTCGATACATGTAGCAACCCCATGTGGTTATATGTTATATTTTAATTCATATACGATCATGATTATAATTGATAACTAATTTTTTTCTTCATTGAAAACCACAACATAATACATTATTTAAAATATATTTTTCTTTAGATTACTAAAAGTTTCAATACTGTTATAATACCACGATATTTAATATTTAACACAAGATTAGTGTTATAATCTTAAGAACTTAAAGAGAATTGTAAGAGCAAGAAGAAGAGAAATGTATATCTTATGAAAGTGTATACAAGAGGTGCATTTTCTCTATTTGTTTTGAGATATGATTTTTTGTGATGGGATGATCATCATCTACTAAAGACACACATATTTATAATTCTTCGTATCAAATGTGCACCACACAAATGTAATGATTAACCTACTCCACTCAATTATCATATCCACAAACTATGATAATGATTAACCTACTCCACTCAATGAAATAATGAGAAATGTATTTATACTACAAAGATCAATCATTTTGGTAGACAATGTAAACTATTTTGGTAGATAAGTAGCATAGTAAACTTATCTACAAGTTTGACAAAGAGTTCATCCACTTGCCATGGTAATAATTCATAATACTCCCCCTTGGATGACACTTTTCAAACTTCAAGAGTTTAAGTACTGCCTCATTAAAAACATTGCTAAAGAAAAACCCAGTGGGAAAAAAAACCTTAGCTAAGGAAAAAAGAGTGCAGCTTATAACTCCCCCCTCAAATTGTCTTCTGTAGATCATCATATTGCGTGCACGTGCCGCATGCCAATATCATAAACATGTTTTCTGAAAGTTGTTTTAGGAAGTGCCTTTGTGAAAAGATCAGCTGAATTGTTGCTAGATTGAACGTATCTCATTTCAACTTGTTTATCTTTAATAAGATCTTAAGTGTATGAAAAGAATCTTGGTGGTATATGTTTTGTTCTATTACTTTTGATATATCCTTCTTTCATTTGTGAGACACAAGCTGCATTATCTTCATAGATTGATGTTGCATTTTCATCTTTCTCCAATCCACAAGAAGTTGATATGAGTTGTGTCATAGATCTTAACCATATACATTCTCTTGAAGCTTCATGTAGTGCAATGACTTCAGCATAATTTGAGGATGTCGCAACGAGTGTTTGTTTCTGAGAACGCCATGAAATCGCAGTTCCTCCATTCTTAAATACGTATCCAGTTTGAGATTTTGCTTTATGTGGATCAGATAAATAACCTGCATCTGCATAACCAACCAACCCTTCTTTTGAATTATTAGGATAAAACAAGCCTAAATCAATAGTACCTCTAAGATACTGAAAAATATGTTTAATCCCATTCCAATGTCTTTTAGTAGGAGCTGAACTAAATCTTGCTAACAAATTAACTGCAAAGAAATGTCAAGTCTCGTACAGTTAGTAAGATACATAAGAGCTCCAATTGCACTGAGATATGGTATCTCTGGACCAAGAACCTCTTCATTATCTTCACAAGGACGGAATGGATCATTATCAACATTTAGTGATCTAACAACCATTGGTGTGCTTAAAGGATTTGCTTTGTCCATATTGAAACGTTTTAAGAGTTTCTCAGTATAAGTTGACTGATGTACAAGTATTCCATTATGCATATGATCAATCTGCAAACCAAGACAATATTTGGTTTTTCCAAGGTCTTTCATTTCAAATTCTTTCTTTAAAAGAGCAATTGCTTCATTAATTTTCTTTTGCGTTCCAATTATATTTAGATCATCAACATACACAGCTATGATCACATATCCTGATGTTGTCTTTTAATGAAGACACATGGACAAATAAGGTTACTTGTGTATCCTTTACTTGTTAAATAATTACTCAAATGAGTACCACATCCTTCCAGATTGTTTGAGTCCATACAGGGATCTTTATAATTTAATGGAATACATTTCCGTAGGCTTTGAGCTTAATGCTTCGGGTAATTTAAAACCTTCAGGGATTTTCATATAGATGTCACTATCTAATGATCCATACAAGTAAGCTGTGACAACGTCCATAAGACGCATCTCTAACTTTTTAGAGACTGCTAAGCTGATTAAGTATCTAAAGGTTATTGCATCCATAACAGGGGAGTATGTTTCCTCATAATCAATCCCTGGCCTTTGTGAAAAACCTTGAGCTACAAGTCTAGCTTAATATCTTGTAACTTCATTTTTCTCATTTCGTTTCCGTACAAAAACCCATTTATACCCTACAGGCTTTACAGCCATTGGAGTAATAAAAATAGGTCCAAAGACCTTTCGTTTGTTAAGTGAATCTAATTCAGCTTGCATAGCTCCTTTCCATTTATCCCAATCATGTCTATTTTGACAGTCACTAACTGATTTTGGTTCTGGATCATCATCTCTACTCATGATGTCACTTGCTACGGACTAAGAAAATATTTCATCAATACTTTCCATTTCATCTCGATTCCATAAAATATGTGTGTGACCATAGTTAATTGACATTTCTTTGTTATTTTCATCCAAATCCTCCTCATGAGAGTTTTGGGTATTTAATGTTTCATCAACATCATTCACTTTATGGTCAACTTCCTTTTCATGAGTTTTTCTCTTTCGAGGATTTTTATCCTTGGAATCGATTGGTCTTCCTCGTTTCAAACGTCTCTGAGATTCATGAGCCATTGTGTTCTCTATTTGCTTATTTGGAATCTCAACTCGAGCTGGAGCATTAGCAGCTGGTATATGAGATTTAGTAACTCTGTTTGTATCAGTAAATGCATCAGGTAATTGATTTGCAATTTCTTACAGGTGTATTATTTTTTAAACCTCTGTCTCATGTTGTTTAGTTACTGGATCAAGATGTAATAATGAAGGAACATACCATGAGACATCATTTTCCTGTCTTTTCTTTTCTCTCCCTAATGCCGGGGAAAACTGACTCGTTAAAGTAACAATCAACAAAACGTGCTGTAAATACATCACCCATTAAAGGTTCAAGATATCTTATGATGGAAGCTGATTCATATCCAACATAAATTCCCAACCTTCTTTGAGGACCCATTTTTGTGCGTTGTGGTGGTGCAATAGGGACATACACTGCACACCCAAAAATTCTAAGATGGGAAATGTTTGGCTCATTGCCAGAAACAAGTTGTAACGGAGAGTATTTAAGATTCGCACTTGGTCTTATACGAATTAGTGATCCAGCATGAAGAATTGCATGACCCCAAATAGTCATAGGGAGTTTTGTCCTCATTATTAATGGTCTAGCTATTAGTTGTAGACGTTTGATTAACGACTCAGCTAAGCCATTTTGTGTGTGTACATGAGCAACAGGGTGTTCAATAATAATTCCCACAGACATGCAATAATCATTAAAAGCATGTGATGTGAATTCACCAGCATTATCAAGTCTCACCCTTTTAATAGTATAATCAGGAAAATGTGCTCGTAATTTAATAATTTGTGCAAGAAATTTTGCAAATGCTACATTACGAGTTGATAACAAAGAGACATGAGACCATCTACTTGATGCGTCTATCAAACCCATAAAGTATCTAAATGGTCCACATGGTGGATGAATTGGCCCACATATATCTCCTTGAATTCTTTCAAGAAATAGGGGTGATTCCTTTTCAATTTTCACAGGCGAAGGCCTTGTGATTAATTTCCCAAGAGAACAAGATGTACACAAAGGAATTTTATCCGATTGTAGGATCTTTTGATATTTCAATGGATGCCCATGAGTGTTTTCAATTATTCTTTTCATCATTGTAGATCCTGGATGGCCTAATCTGTCATGCCATAAGTTAAGTGTTTTAGGATCACAAAATTTTTCTTTAACTGCCATATATGTCTGAGGCACATTAATATGTGTATAATGTAAACCAGAACAAAGCATTGGCAGCTTCTCTAATATTTGATCTTTGCTTATGATATGCAAATATTTTCATTGTCAATAGTCCTTGACTGAGTATTATATCCGTTATGATATATGTTTTTGAAACTCAACAGATTTGTTATTGATTTCGGGGAAAATAAAGCATTTTCTATTATAAGCTTTGTACCATTTGGTAATGCTAAATTAGCTTTTCTCACTCCTTCTATCAGGTCTGTAGGGCCTGATATTGTGTTAATGATTCCTTTAGTTGGTTTAAGTTCATAAAAATATTTCTTAGATCTAAGTATAGTGTGTGTGGCTCCATTATCTGCTATACATATATCTGCTTCATTTGTTTGATCTTGCGCTCCAGTGATGTTCATTTTAATCTTGAAAATATAAAGAAAATAATAAGTGAATAACGACGATATTATTATATTTTAACAAGGACTTTATTTAATCGTAGGAAAACATTACATGAAGAAAAGTACATAATTAAAGATAGAAAAACACTTAATTGTTGCATATAACTATTGTGGTCATGCAACATGTGTTTCAGAGGTCTATGTCAAAATCAGCAGTGTTCAACTCCACGTTGAGATTATTGAAATTATCAACATGGTTTACTTCCTTTTCTTTTCTTTTCAGAGAGGCTTGGTATAGTTCACACAAATGTGGAGCTGTGCGACAAGCCTTCGACCAGTAGTTTGTGCTACCACATCTAAAGCAGGAAGTGCCATTGTTTTCGAACTTAGTAGCTTCATTCCCTTTGTACTGGTTATTTTTTGGGACATGGTAATTGACTGGTCTTTGATTTCTACCACGACCATATCCACGGCCACGACCACAGCCACGGTTATAAAAATTACCTCGGTAGTTATTGTTACCCTTAAAAGAATGGTTGCGATTATTAGGGTAACTTTTATCAAAAGAACCACGACCACGACCTCGTCCCCACTTTCTTCCAGAGTTTTTAGTAGCAACATTTATTTCTGGAATTGCTAACGATCCCGTGGGACGAGCTTGATGATTTTTCATCAAAAACTCATTATTTTTCTCAGCTACGAGGAGAAATGAATTCAAATAAGAATATCTTTTAAATTTTTTGCAACCTATATTGTTGTTGCAAGTTTATATTTGATGCATGAAATGTGGAGAAAGTTTTCTCCAACATATCTTCCTCGGTTACTTTTTGCCCACAGAATCTAAGGGTCGAGCATATTCTGAACAATGCAGATGTGTACTCGTTTACCTTTTTAAAATCTTGAAACCTAAGATTGTTTCATTCATCTCTAGCAGTGGGAATTAGAACTTCCCTTTGGTGATCAAATCTGCTTTGTAAATCTTTTCATAAAACATACGGATCTTCACAATTTGAATATTCAAATTGTAGCATTTCGTCAATATATTTATGTAAAAAGACGTCAGCTTTCGCTCTGTCTTGTTCAGAGCAAGCATTCCCCTCTTGTATGGTTTCTAAGACACCCATGGATTTTAGATGTCTTTTTACATGGGCCGTCCACGGCATATAGTTTTCCCCATTGATAGTTAGAGCTGGGAATTCAATTTTTGCAATGTTTGACATGTTGCTTTCTAAACAAGAATTAAGCAAATAATAAGATAATTATTAGAATCCATATATATATATCAATAAACATTGCAATACAATAAAGCGGTAGAGCTATAAACAAATACAAAAATAAGAAAAGTTTAAATTCTTCGGGTGGTAGTTCAGCAATGGGGATAAGAATTAAAATAAGCATTATGGTTGCCAGTATTAAAACCAGGTGTATCATCTTTGAAAAATTGCCTTGGATAAACTTGAGAAAAGAGATAATCTGTTTATTGAAAATAAATCGATGATGGTCAATTTATAGTTGAAATCATAACCGTTTGTAACGGCTATGTACAACGGCTATATAACTGTTTATAACGGATATGATCGTTGTGTTTGTATATATCGACATTAATTTTAAATAAAATAGATAAGTATAATTATGTTATAAAAACATAAATTTAGTTTATAAAAACCAAAGAGAATAAGAACAACAAGTTAGGATAAGAATAAGACGTTAGTACGATAAAATGTTAGTAAACATAATAATAATAATAAAAAGTTAGTTGCATAAGTAAAAGTTAGATGCATAAATAATAGGTTAGATGTATAAGTAAAAGTTAGTTGACATAAAATGAAATGTTAGTTGCATAATCAAAAGTTAAATGCATAAATAAAAGTTAGTTTGTTAGTAGTCCAAGTGGTTATCAAGATATCCATAATAAGATCTCCTTTTATACTTACTTTATTTATCTTAATCATCTTCTTAATATAAGGTATTATATATTTTTACTTAATGAAGCCCTTACCTTAATTAGTTGATGACTTTGTGCTTTATTGACTTTCTTGATTCGAGTTTAGGAGCTCTCGTGCTGATAACGTGTTATAATTCCACGATATTTAACACAAGATTAGTGTTATAATCTTAAGAACTTAAAGAGAATTGTAAGAGCAAAAAGAAGAGAATGTATATCTTATGAAAGTGTATACAAGAGGTGCATTTTCTCTATTTGTTTTGAGATATGATGTTTTGTGACGGGATGATCATCATCTACTAAAGACACACATATTTATAGTTCTTCATATCAAATGTGCACCACATAAATGTAATGATTAACCTACTCCACTCAATTATCATATCCACCAACTATGATAATGATTAACCTACTCCACTCAATGAAATAATGAGAAATGCATTTATACTACAAAGATCAATCATTTTGGTAGACAAGGTAAACTATTTTGGTAGATAAGTAGCATAGTAAAGTTATCTACAAGTTTGACAAAGAGTTCATCCACTTGCCATGGTAATAATTCATAATAAATACAATATTTTTGAAGTTTTTTCCTCCTATTACTAAACCGTGAAAACCAACTGAATCATCCGAATGCACACAAGTAGCCGCGTTGGAGATTTAGCTACGGTTTACAACCCGGTTTTAACAATTTAAGAGTTTAAAGTCCGAAGCCAAGAGTGTGAACCAAACCAATTTTCATCTTTATTCATATATTTATTTATAGATTATGAGGACAGTTACTATACAAAGTGTGTTTTTCGTACAAAGTGTATAAAGTTGGAGAAGAATTATCACACAAGAATAAGTATTAATCATGCAAGAACAAATAAAAATCACGCAAGGCAGATTACACTCCCGTGTTATTATCACGCAGGGATGAAATTATCATGCAAAAATACCTTTTTACGTAATAATTTCACATTTACATGATAATTCCATCTCTGTGTGATTAATTATTACACTTACGTTATAATTTCACCCGTAACGTTTCTTCTTACTCGTACGCTTCGCACGAAAAAAACAATTTGAACCTTAATATTTTTCTATCTTCATATATAATAAAAGAAAATAGGTTTTAACACTTGGCATAATATTAAACCATACATTGCCACATGTCAACATTCTGCACCTACAATGCCACATGTCAAGATTCTAGAATGGTAGCCACATTTTGAGAAAGAAAACACGCGGATCCTTAAGAGAACCGGGTTCCAATTTCGGGTTTTAAGCACACCCGTTAATCAAAACATACCCAAACCCTAAATCACAGCCTCCATTTCTCTGCTTCATATTCCTCGACTCTTTGCCTTACATCAATACATAATCCCTTTTCAAACTCTAATTGAAACCCTAAATCAGAGCCTTCACCGTCTCGACCTCATCGTATGCGACATCCCCTGCATTTTCTCCATACACCATTGTTATTAGCACTAACATGGTTTCAAGTTTTCTCCATCCTTCGCTTCAATCACAGACAAAGGTTTTGGCCGAGTATGATTCATATAAAAATTAGGTTTGTTTATGAACATAAAAGGACTGATATAGGTTTGTTTTATTTGACCTGCCATTGATTCTCAAGCTATGAAGTATTTTGTAGTGCACAAGGTTTGATTCACCACCTGGGTGATACGATAGATTAATTTGATGGTCACATATCATATACCATTATTGTATATTTAGTATGAATTCTTGTGTAAAGATATTTGTGTTTTGGTTCTTGATAATTGGCTTTAATTGAATTGGAGTTCTTGTGTGTATAATAAACAGTACATGCCAGGATGTGTATTATTGTATATTGTGTTTATAGCTAATTACTAAAATTTATAGATTACTTGATTGAGATATGGCAAATAGTGAATTGTTTAGTGGTATTGATTTGGAGGTTTAAAATTTGTAGATTACTTGATTGAGATATGGCAAATAGTGAATTGTTTAGTGGTATTGATTTGGAGGTTTTAAGTAGGAGAATGCTTTTACATTCTGAACACAATTGTGTATCCTTTCCCAATTAGAGGGGATTTTATAATCAGGTTATTCTAACATTTAAATAAGACCTGATATTGAATGTGAATTGGTATTAATTTAGATGTCTTCTAAGTAGGAAAAGCTTTTAAATTTTCACATCATTATCTATTTTATGTGTTCTTAATGTTTTCAAAATTTTAAGCCTTGGGTTCGTTAAGCTTTGAAACCATGCAGTCAACCAGAGTTATTTTAGATTTTTGTAATAGATTATCGTGTTAAGGTAACCTATTTAATAGAAAGGAAACAGATGAAACGGGTTTGAAGTGCATTGAGCCTATTGTGAAACATGTTTTTTGTGCAAGTTTTGGATGTTGAGATGCATATGCATTATACAACATATGACCTATTAATCGCTCTTTTTCAGGTAAATAAAGTTATTATGTTTTTAATCTTTTAGGTACTCTACGATCTTTGATCATTTATCAACAACTATTGTGTAGATTTTAGTTTGATGTTTGATAGATTTATATAAATGTTTTTGTTACTTTTAATCAAGTGGCTACTACGACCGAGGCTAATGCACTTCCTATGTTTTCTCGGACTCACAGACAGGTAAATCTTTTTCATTTGACTACGTGTCTATGAATTATAGCCACAATTTCCTTAATCTTTGTGTGAATATCATCTCAAACCTACTGTTTTTGCATGGTGTTAACTTATTGCTGAAGGCAAATAAACTTATCACTAGAGACAATTTATATCCGACTGGTATTTTCACATGTAGAATTTGACGACAAATACAAATTAACCCTTATTAATACCTACTTCTTTGATATTAGCTAATCAGCATATGCAAATTGTTTGTTTGTGGTTTGACATTAGGGCAAATGGGTCTATGGCTTTTAACCAATAAATGATAAATCGGGGGTAAGCACTTGTCCCAACAAAATGCAGTAGCATATGGTCAGGTATACATATTACCTCAGGAGCCTAATTTAATAGTTCTTTAGGTAATTATTTATAACTTATCAATTTAGTGCCATTTTAAAAAAGTAGCTAAACACTTTTATATGTTTAGATGAAGAAAAACACATATGTTTATTTGCTTACTTTAGGGTGAAATAATTTCTCTTCGGTTAGTGGTTTGAAACCTGGTTAGTTACTACTTATCAAATATTTCACAGGTTTGAATGCATAATAGACCTAAGTTTGTTGAATTACTCTTTTGGTTTCTTTCGGTTTGCTTCACATTTTCCTAAAAATTCATTACTTTTTCTTAATTTTTTTAAACATGTCAATATTATTATTCTTTTTGGTATTAAATAATAAATTAGTAGTTAACTGGAATTTTGATTTAGATGCGGGGAGATTTCATTAAAAAGCTAAAGATGGAGGCTTGGATGTTACTGACACATATGTGGTTTGATGGTTATGAACCCTCGTATGGTAATGTAATTTGTTCTTTTGTGCATATATATTTTTATATTATTTTTTTTATTGTAATATATGATGTTCCTTAGAAAAGAACCCTGTTTTGAATTTGGCTTCTTGAATCTTGTTAGTAAAATCAAGAAAGCGATGTGAGAGTTACGAAAATGTGATGGTTTTATGAAAAGAACCTGATTGTTTTGATTTGGGTTTTTTTATTTGTTAAGAAATTAAGCAATAAAGGCTAATGAAGCCATCCAAAACCTTTGCACGGGTTAAAATTAGGTTAACAAAATAATACAACTATCATTACTATATTGTACTATACATCTGGTTATGAGTGCATGATAAATTATATGATTACAATGAGTGTATGGTGAATTATATGGTTATAATGAGTGTAATACATAGTAAATTCTATCATGTAATTTATTCCTATACATAAATCTTGACATGCTTATATATTATAAGATTATTAATAATCACTATTAATTTCTGATTGTGAGTACTTTTTATTTAATTTTTCAAGGCTAGTATATTATATACTCTAGAATTATCTTTATTAATGTTTTAATTTCATCAAAAGAGGACAAAGACAAACAAGTAGAGGTGCATCATCATCTCCGCGAGTAGGATTCGTGTTTCGTCACGCATAATAAACCCTAATCCTCACACAATCATCCATTGATCTTCTATTCGATCAAAGCTTCTCACAGTTTGATCGTCGCAAAGAATCAAACAGCCCCAAACCGATGGATTGATGATCCGATGGATTCATCTCGTAATAACCATCCGATTGAAGACTCTAATGTTGCCCGATACCCTATGATTCATCTCGATGATTACGAATCTAAATTACTTACTCCCCAGGTTATCCTTTCTTTCCGATTATTATTCTACAATTGATCAATTTTCTCGATTCATACAACTGTTTTTTTGTTATTTCTTCATGGATAATCATACTATGGATGTTGATTTTAGTTAAATTCGTTGTTCTTCTTGCATATACAAACTAGGGTGGAATACTGGTTCGATTAGCTTTGATGTTTAAAGTTTACTTCTTTATGTGATATATGTATGTTGTTGGGATGAACAAGATTGAAATCCCCAAATTTTGAAATTTCATCCATGAGTGCTTCATTGGATTTAAATATGTATATGAGTACCGTCAATTATTAGTGGAAACACGTAATTGAATCATGGTCTTGATCAATAGTGATAACACACACTTGGATGGTGTGATAATCTTCAAATTTCTTGTTTGTATGATTATATGTTGTTGCAAAGGTTCTATTATTTTGGAGAATTTTGTGGTTGTTTGTTATTTTGTACATATTATTTGCTAATGCTCAAACTAAGAGGACTGAGGATGTAAATTATTAGGCTTCAGAAGGCGATGAAAAGGGCAACATCAGTGATGTAGGGGGAGTTCCTGATCTTAACAAAGAGAAGTTAGTACTTGATGTTGAGAAAAAAGATGGAACTGTTGTTAGCGATGATACTCGTAAAGATTTGGATTCAGACCATGAAAAGGAGAGTCAGTTTTTTATTATGACCCGCCCCTTACTGAAGATACCGGCGTTTGGATTCCTGTTTCGGTCCCACCAATGTCAGAAAGTCAACGTGAAGAATGGAACAGAGGTCTCCGTATGAACTCAAATCCTGATATGGAATGGGATCAGTTTGCTGGTGAAGATAAGGATTTTACGATGTGGGATGTTGTTCTTGATATGTTACTTGCAGCTCAAGGCAAGATGAGATCCATTACTTCCGGTGATTCTTATGCATATCAAATTTCATGGTTATCTGACCAGCTTCTCGAGCATACTTGGAAAGAGGTGACGCATAATCTTACTGAGGCGAGTGCTGAGAGCATAAAGGAACTTCTAGAAGCCGAACCACCAAAATGGTTGGCTGATAGTGTTGCATCTTATTGTATGCTCTGTAATGTGCGGTTTCATCCTATAATGTGTTCCAGACATCACTGTCGGTTTTGTGGTGGAATATTTTGCAACGAGTGTTCTAAGGGAAGGAGTTTACTGCCTGCAAAGTTCCTTAAATCAGACCCACAACGTGTCTGCGATGTGTGCGGTGTTCGGCTTGAGTTGATTCAACCGCAGTTAATGGACCGAATTAGCCGTGCAGCACAACCACCAACACATGACCTGACCGACCTTAGTACATTGAGATCATGGCTCAACTTCCCATGGGGACGAACCATGGAGTATGAGATCTATAAGGCTGCAAACACCATCCGGGGTTACTTTAAGGTAAAGTGTGTATCTAATAACAGGACTTGCCTTAGTTCTACAAGTTATCTTGAAGGTTTTTTATGATTTTTTTCAGGTCAGTTCTTCGACGCCTGAAAAATTGATACCGGATTCTATTTTGAAACAAGCAAAAGGCCTTGCGATTCTTACTGTTGCAAAAGTTGGCATGATGGTGACCTACAATGTTGGTACGGGTTTGGTTGTTGCTCGTAGAGAAGATGGATCATGGTCCCCGCCATCTGCTATTTCTACCATTGGTATAGGCTGGGGAGCGCAGGTGAGTTGTCATATATCTTTTTCTTTTCTATCCAACTTGACACAACTGTGAAATCGGTTGCTACACTGTGCCAGTGTGCCTTGTTGCCAAATTTTGACATAGTATTGTTTCGTGCATGAACAGGTTGGAGGGGAGTTTACTGATTATATAATCGTGCTCAGAAACAGCGATGCTGTGAGGACATTTGGTGGAAATGCACATCTATCAGTGGGTGCGGGAGCGAGTGCTGCTGCTGGTGTTGTTGGAAGGGCTGCTGGTGCTGATTTTAGAGCTGGTGACGGTGGATATGCTGCTTGCTATACATACAGTTGTAGTAAAGGTAACTTGAAAACCTACTTCCATTTTCTTACTGTTTATAGTCACTGGTAATCTGATTGCGTGGATGGTGACATGGCAAAAGCCAGTTCCATGTCATCATTTTACAAGAGTGTTGCTGTTTGGACACCATCACGATTCACGAGCGTGGTTGTTTGCAGGTGCTTTTGTTGGTTGCTCGCTTGAAGGAAGCATGGTGACAACACGCGTACAAGAAAATTGCAGGTTTTATGGCAACCCGTCTATCAAAACATTTGATATTCTTCTTGGTTCGTTGCCTCGACCTCCTGCTGCTGCGATTCTTTATGATGCACTCTCAGAACTGTACAGGAAAGTTGAGAGGCATTAAATAATTTGTTGTTCTGCGTATATAACCATTGTATATATTCTTTGCACATATGGTGAATTTGTTCATAAGATGTTGATTGTTGATGATTGATGATTGATGATGGTGGTTTGTGTTTATCATAGTACCTTTGTACAATGCTTACGTGCAGCTTTTCTTGAAAATTTGTTGATATATATGTCATAAATACTAATAAACGCAAACATCACTTTCTGGTTGTTTTTTCTTATCCTCTAGATGCATCAAAACCCAAAATACTGCAATTATGAAAATCTTTCACTAGGTGTTTATAAACCATTAAAACCACTTGAAACGCTAAACCCAAGCAAATACACATGTTTGAGGGTATACGGTTAAAGTTTAATTGTTTAAACTGTTTGATTTACAGTCCTTGAAACCAAGCTTTGTAAACTGATCGGTTGTCTTTTATTTTTAGCCGTTAAGCCTAAAATTTGTTAAAATCTGTCGAACTAGACCGTAAACATCATGCCTTTTAGTCCTAATCTTCTTTTGTTATCTTTCTACTAAAGCAAACATTTAACCCTTAGCATGAAAATCTGCAAATACATTCATTGTGAAAGAAGACTAGGAATAGAATCAAATGCACTACTTTCGTTTCTACATATGACATACTTCAACAGCCAACAAGATCGACAAGCCGAGGGTGAGACATTTGATCCACTTAATGATTGAACCCGAATGTGGGTCCAGCCAGCCTCGTTGGTGAGGGCTTTGAGGACCTCGTTGCTATCACAGTGCTCTTCTCCGTTCTCTCCTCTCGTGTTCTCCTTCCATGACTGGCGTCCATGCTCCCGACATCTCTTTCTAAACACACCCAACATTGAAATACCGTAGAGATCGCCTTTTCTATCCAAACAAATTGTACAAACTGAAGTTGTAATCAATCGAGCAGCGATCATTGGGTGTTACGTTTACGAAAATTTCACGGGAGGAGGAAAGATAAAGCGAATAGATTTATAAGATCATCAGCTGTCTAGGGAGGTCCACGCACCTCGAATGCAGCTGATGCTGCCCTACGACCATGCTTTCTCTTCGAACAAGCAAGGGTATATGTCAAGATTCTTTTGGACGTAATCTAATTGATACAAAACATTTTCTGCGGCAATGGGTGTAAATCTAGCCAAGTTTTGCCACAACTGTCACGTGTTTAGTTATATTTGGTTTTCCATACATTAATAAAATACTAGATTAAATACCCGTGTGTTACACGGGTTGAAATAATAAGCATAGCATGCGAGAGTATAAAAGTATGAATATGAAATATAAATATAAAGTTGTGAGTTACTAAAACATATCTAGCTTTGAGAAGATGAAATCATGATGTACATTGAAACATATATTTAAAGTATTATAATTTTAATAATGATTATCTAGAAATTAAATTAAATTTTAACAAAATTAACTCTAATTAAAAATTTTTAATGAAACACATTGTTTATTTTTAGAAAAAGTTAATCTATACTTATTAATAAAACAATATATTTAGTGTCACATGTCATTTTCTTAGGCATCCATTATTTTAATTTTCCAACTAAAAATGTATCTATCCTTATTATTAGTCATAATTCATTTGAATAAAATCAACTATAACTACAATTACAAAGTGAGTTTTTTTCACTTAAATAGCGTATAGAATATTTATTTACCAAAATAGGTGTTTAAGGAAGTGCTTTTTTTCTCTCAATATAACGTTACTGATTAAATTTAATTCACTTTAAAATAATATTACTTAAAAATAGTCAAGTACAAAGGTTAATAAAATTGTAAAACTATTTGATTCATATGTCGTAATTAAGAACAAAAAGTTTTTCTAAAACATTTTCGTTTATTTTAATTCACTCAAATTTAATTTTAAATCGTATTTTTACATAGAAAAGTTGAATTTTTAACTATAATTTTGTTTCAATTTCACACAAAAGCAGACACCTTTGCTTTTTTTATTCTTTTAACAATATGTAATTTTTGAAAATGGTTTTAAGTAACTTAAAAGATATAATAAGTAAAACTATTTTTAACAAAAAATAAATTCTTTAAAAATATTTTATATAAATATCATGACGAAACAAAAAAAGTTAATGATTTATTTTTATTTTATTTTACAAATTATAAATATAATTCTCAATTACCGATGACATGTATGTTGTTGATAGACTTTCAGCAACAATTAGGGGAGAAACTAATCACGTCGTCTCGTGAGCCACTCGAGACCGACTCGCTAAAAACTCTAATTAAGCTTGGCTTAAACAAGCTCGAACTCATTTTATGACTCATTTAATAAATATTTTCGAGCTCGAGCTTCATATGTCGAGATCTAGCCGGCTCGCAAGGCGAAACTAACGTTTTATGTATATGATGTTTGTTTTTATCTTTTATATATATACTTATATAAATGATTATTACTATCTATAAATTTATGTTTAAAACAATTATCTAATATATATCGTTATTTTAAAAAACATTACATAAACTATTTAGTTTCATAAAAAGATCTTTTCTATATAGGGAACAAGTATTGTATAAATATACGTTAAAAAGTATTGATGAAAGAGTATTAATATTTTTGTATGAGAAAACGTTATTGAAAAAGAAAACATTCATAAAAAAAATTATAAAATATTTTTTAAAATCATGAGAGATGCTAAATTGTTTTTTTGTTAAAATTTTATCCTTTTAATTTTACTTAAATAATAATATTAAAAACAAAAATACTTTTATCCAATCATATTATGAATAAAAAAATTTAACTTTTCAATAAAAAACTATTTTGGTAAATATTTTTTAAAACACTCATTTTGTTAAATTAATTTTCTACCAATTCTATTTTGAAAAAAACTTACTACAAAGGACATTGTGATGATTTCAAAATAAAACCCTGGAAAAGATTGCAAGTTATGGTTAACTGTTTTTTCCCAATCAAGAACAAGTTGTCTCTATCCCTACAAACAAATAATATAATACAACTGTATTACACTAAAATTGTGAATTGAAACGTGTTGGATTCTTGTTTATTCAAACAAGTAATTAAAGGTTTCCTAATTCACTCATTCTATGCAAAGGAGAAGAAACCTTATACGCTTCTTCTATCCCAAAACGATTTATATATATTATCAAATCAAAGGTCCCAAATAATCAATCAGGGTTTCGATCTCCCCAAATCATGATATCGATTTTCAAATAGAAAGATGAACCATTTCATATCGTTTTCAATTGACAAGCATATCATAGTTTTGATGTACCCCAAATCACGTTATGTTTCAAGTTCAACTCGCCAATAATTTTACCCCTTCATTGATCTATTTAATATCATTAACGTCCCACGTTTTAAATCACAACAACTCTTCTGCAAAGTCTCAATTCTGTGCTCATATATACAAATCTCGATTGCAAAGTAGAAGTGGTCCGTACGATTTAAGGATTTGATTTTGATTTCAATATAAACTTTAGGGTATTTTGGTTTTTTAACATCAATTTGACTATTTTATGCTTTTGTTTATGAAAGCATGAAACTTTGATTTAGTTTTAATTGATGTAAGCATGGAATTGATTTATGTTTTTTTTCAACAAAAAGAGAAAATTGCATAAAGATAGCCCTATGGTTTAATCTTGCATGTTTGGTCTCCAAACTTCAAAATCGCAAAGATAGCCCAAAATCTTTTGTAAACATTGTATGTTTGGTCCCTGACACCAATTCAAGCTCTATGTTGTATTATCTCGGGTTACAAGTAGATATGAATTTATATTATTAATATTAGACAATGATGGTAAAATTACAAATAGAACATCAAATTTTGCATACAAAGAAGTTTTCGGATGTTTATAGATGTTCTCATGTTCAATACAATTTGATTTGTCACACCCTCAAATTCCGGGTCTGGAATCTATCACGGAGGGGTGAACAAACAGGATCGAACACAGTAGTTACACATGAGATGCAAATATCTATATGATGAATTTTAGATAATCATTACAATAATGTTCAGAGTGATATTATGCGTAGCGGAAATAAATATAGATTGTTTCATGACAACATGTCTTAATCATATTTCAGATAATAATCAATAGGTATCTTGAGCTCTTATATGATCCTACGTGCATGTCCATAAGCTCCTAGTAGATACCTGAGAACACATGTAAATCAAGTGTCAACACAGGGTTGGTGAGTTCATAGGTAAGTAAAACATAATGGTAAATCATCAATTATCATCAATTAGGATTTACTGTAAAAGTGTGAGTTTAATTTATTCACCGTTATATAAATAGCCTGTCGGAACCCTTTTTATTAAGGTGAACCCGCTATCCCACATACCCAGTATGTACAAGCCCAACAAGTCCTTCACATAAGATTTGTCCACGTATCATAGTTTAATATCCTTTTCATGTGTATATTATATTATCATAATAATTTCAAATCAGAGGGAGCAAATCCTCCTTTACATTTATCCTCATATGGGTTGTAAATAGAACTATAATGGCAAACTTAATATAGTGCACATCTGCCTTCTCACACCAGAACAAGTCATCCCGAATGACAATAAGATCTTTATGCATCTTGGTAAGGACCACATGTCCAAACCTTTGTGGGGGTAAGTCACTCCCCGATAGTACTATCCAAAAGGTCCCTGCTAGTTTATAGTCCAGTTTACAGAGAAGGATTTTCATAGTAACCATATGTAATCATAAATGTGATCAAATTATTATTTAACATAATACACAAAAATAATTTGTAATTTCAATTACAACATGTATTCCAGCCCCAAATATTTAAATGATTAAAAAGGGGAATAGTTATGAACTCACCTCAGTTCTTGTGTAGTGTTGATAAGCTAGTAAATTCCTGCTGAGGAATTATATTTCACGTAAGCAAACAGATACAAATCCAAAACCTAAATAAGTTAGATCTTGAACCTGGTGTTCAATTGATCTAGGATTTGGTTTTCGGGGATTTGTTATAAACATATAATTAAATCATTTAGTTATTTTGTTAATTCTCTAATAACTAAAGATTTACATTTCATAATATTTAATTAGTTTAATAATGATTTTTAACATATCATTATATTCCAAACAAATCTTAGACGTTACATATGAATTTATATTTAATTTTGTAAGATTTTATAAATAGACACAAATTATCTAAACATTATATTTATATGATAATGTTATTATAACTGAACATAGATTATGTATAAATAATGAATAATAACATATTCTTAAAGTATAACATATTTACAGGATAAAACATAATATAATTTATCTAATTATTAATTATGTTCAATAATTAATAATCATAACATAATAGATTATGTTCAATAAATAATATAAATTATCTAATTATTAATTATGTTATCCATATTTATATTATGTTTAAACTTTATTTATGGGTAATAATCTATCTTATTATTTTATTTAAAAATCTACTTATGATTTTCAGTAAATCATGTATTATTTAGTAAGATTTTATGATTTAATTTATAAAATCATGTTTTATCCATAATTACAGATAATATAACGTCTAACAATTAATAATTTACATTATTATTTAGAGTCCATTTTTATAAAAATGACTATTTATAATATTTTATAACATTTGTAATAATTAAATAAATAAATAAATAAGGTTTTTAAAGAAATAGTTTTCCAGAAAATAATTATATGACTTCTAAAATGAACAACGTTTATAAAAAATATTTTTATAATTTTTAATAATTTTTCTGTATTTTTAAAAGGCCAAAAAGGCTTTTTAAAAAAAATAAGTTGGTGGCCGGGTTCGAACCCGCGACCACACACACACAATCGCACACCAAAACCAGTGAACCAAGGGCATCCAGCTGCAGAAGAACTCGGCTTTTAATTCTCTTAAACTATTCCAACCAAACACCCCCCAAATCGTTCGAACCCTAGATTACAGATCGACCAAATTGAGCATCGATTTGAATCTGTTAACAACTATAATCATGGGGCTTTTGTTCCCCATGATGAATCGAGTATTTAGGTATCTTTAATTACCTGTTTTGGTATACAAATCATCAAGATCGATTGAAGAACAGGCCGCGAGCAATGTGGAATCCAATTGATGATTAAACGTATATGAAAATGAAATTAACTTCACAGGAAGTTTCCAATAATCCTAATGATCAAAAGCCCTCTGGAAATTTAGGTTTATAATGGTTCTAAGTGGGATTTCGAACGAGTTGCAGGTCCGAACGAAGAGGATGGTCAATGGTGATGTTGTGTTGTGTTTCGTGTGAAATTGGACTCGATGATAGTTTATAAATGATAAAAAGATTGTAAGTGCGCATTTAATTCAATTATTATCATCGTTTAGTGCCTGATTTCGTGGTTGTCGGCCTCACTTTCGGTCGAAGTGGGAATCCGGTCAAAACGAGGCAATCATTCAAATTTCAGTGGCCCACGAGTTCGAAACTCCCACTCAAATGTGTCGGGAGCTTTTGATTGATGAAAAACCGTGTATTTTTGGCGTTTTTGGGGTCGCCGGAATCATCACCGGTGACCGGCCGGCTGTGGACGGAAAATCGGGGAAAGGGGCGGGGTTTGGGATTTGTTTAAAGAAATTACAGAAGTGGTCCCTGTGGTTTAACATTTTGTTATTTTATGCACTTAAACTTCTTTAATGTTTCATAAATTACATATTTACCCCCTGGACTTTATTATATCCGAATTTAATAAATTTTTATAAATTATTATTATTAATAACAATATTATTATTATCATTATTATTGTTATTATTATTTTTATTTTTAACAATATTATTATTGTTATTGTTATTATTATTATTGTTATTTATATTTTTATTTTTAATAATATAATAAAAATATAAAAACAAATCACACAAATACTAGATTTGCATATATATAAATCATGAAATTTTCCGAGTTGTCACATCATCCCCCTGTTACAGGAATTTTCGTCCCGAAAATTAAGAAGTACTGGCAACATTCTTGAACAGGTTAGGATACTTGCGCATCATTTCGTCCTCTCGTTCCCAAGTGAACTCAGGACCACGCCGGGAGTTCCACCGAACTCTGACAATCGGAATCTTGCTATGCTTAAGTTGTTTAACTTCTTTATCCATGATTTCAACTGGTTCCTCGATAAACCTGAGTTTCTCATCTACTTGCAGTTCCTCTAAAGGCACAACAAGTGATTCATCGGATAAACACTTCCTTAGATTAGATACGTGAAAAACATTATGCACACCACCAAGTTCAGCAGGTAGATTTAATTCATAGGCTACTGGGCCGATCCTTCTGACAATTTCAAAAGGTCCCACGTAGCGAGGATTCAATTTCCCTCGTTTCCCAAAGCGTATAACTCCCTTCCAGGGAGATACCTTTAGCAAAACTTTATCTCCTTCCTGAAATTCTAGTGGCTTAAGGCGTTTATCAGTATAGCTTTTCTGGCGATCCCTGGCAGCAGCCATGCGTTCTCTTATCTGGACAATTTTCTCATGAGTTTCAAAGATCAACTCCGGACCAGTAAGTTGACTATCTCCAACTTCTGCCCAGCAAAGCGGTGATCTACATTTACGTCCATATAAGGCCTCGAATGGTGCCGCCTTGATGCTCGCATGATAGCTATTGTTATATAAGAACTCCACCAAAGGTAAATGACCTTCCCAGTTCTTTCCAAAGTCAATAACACAAGCCCTGAGCATATCCTCAAGAGTCTGTATGGTTCTTTCACTTTGACCATCAGTCTGAGGGTGATAGGCTGTGCTCATATCTAGGCGAGTGCCTAGAGCTTTCTGAAGTTTACCCCAAAAGACAGATGTAAATCGGGCATCACGATCAGAGATGATAGACACCGGCACTCCGTGTCTAGAGATAATTTCTTTGATGTACACCCTTGCAAGCTTCTCCATCTTGTCTTTCTCATGGATGGGTATGAAATGAGCGGATTTGGTGAGACGGTCAACGATAACCCAAATGGTGTCATTGCCCGTTTGAGATTTGGGTAAACCAGTGACGAAATCCATGGTTATCACTTCCCACTTCCACACGGGAATTTCTGGTTGGGTCAACATTCCTGAAGGCTTTTGGTATTCGACCTTGACTTTAGAACAAGTCAAGCACTTTGAGACATAGGTTGCAATATCTGCCTTCATCCTTGGCCACTAGTAAACAAGCTTCAAGTCGTAATACATCTTATCTGCACCTGGGTGGATTGAGTATCTAGACTTGTGGGCTTCATCTATGATTAAGCTTCTAAGATTCCCGTATAGGGTACCCAAATCCTTCCTGCTATAAAGCGTATCCCATCCGAATGAACTTCAAACTGTTGGTCCAGCCCTCGAAGGTTTTCATCTTTAATGTTCTCTTCTTTCAGGGCTTCAGTCTGAGCATTCAAGATTTGTGCCGGCAGGTTGCTTTGAATGGTAAGCTGCAGGGCTCGTACTTTACGGGGTTTCTCATGTTCTTTCCTACTCAAAGCATCAGCCACAACATTTGCTTTACCGGGATGGTACTTAATGGCACAATCGTAATCGTTTAGTAGTTCAAGCCATCTCCTCTGCCTCATGTTCAGCTCCTTTTGATTATAAAGGTGTTGAAGACTCTTGCGGTCGGTATAAATAGTGCACTTAGTACCGTACAAGTAGTGTCTCCATAGTTTAAGAGCAAACACAACTGCTCCCAGTTCTAGGTCATGAGTTGCATAGTTCTTCTCATGAGTCTTTAACTGTCTTGAGGCATAGGCTATGACTTTGTCACGTTGCATCAAAACATATCCCAGTCCCTGAACAGAAGCATCACAGTAGACTACAAAGTCTTCAATACCATCGGGTAGGGACAATATAGGTGCACTGCATAACTTCTGTTTCAATGTTTGAAAAGCAGCCTCTTGCTTGAATCCCCAATGATATGCTACTCCCTTTTGGGTAAGCATGGTCAATGGTTGAGCTATCTTGGAGAATCCCTCGATAAATCTCCTATAATAGCCTGCTAGGCCAAGAAATTGCCTAATTTCCGTTGGATTAGAAGGTGTAGGCCAACTTTTGATGGATTCAATTTTAGCTGGGTCCACATGAATTCCATTAGCATCAATCACATGACCAAGGAATTGAACTTCTTTAAGCCAGAAATCATATTTCGAGAACTTAGCATAGAGCTCCTCTCTCTTTAGTAGTTCAAGGACCAATCTCAGATGTTCTTCATGCTCATGCTCATTTTTGGAATAGATCAAGATATCATCAATGAAGACAATGACAAACTTGTCTAGATAAGGCTTGCATACGCGGTTCATGAGATCCATGAATACGGCAGGTGCATTTGTTAGCCCAAACGGCATGACTGTGAATTCAAAGTGATCGTATCGCGTTCTGAAAGCCGTCTTCATAATATCTTCATCTCTGACTCTCAGCTGATGATAACCGCTTCTAAGATCTATCTTGGAGTAAATGCTCGAACCTTGCAGTTGGTCGAATAAGTCGTCAATACGTGGCAAGGGATAACGGTTCTTGATCGTCACTTTGTTCAGTTCTCGATAGTCAATGCACATCCGGAAGGTTCCGTTTTTCTTTTTCACAAATAACACTGGTGCTCCCCATGGTGACGAGCTAGGTCGGATGAATCCTTTATCAAGGAGTTCCCTAAGCTGGTCAGATAGTTCTTTTAGTTCAGAAGGTACGAGACGGTATGGTGCCCGAGCTATAGGTGTAGCTCCAGGTACTAACTCGATTGAGAACTCGACCTCTCTTCTAGGGGGCAACCCAGGCAGTTCATCAGGAAACACTTCAGGAAATTCCCTGACGACTGGTACATCTTCAATCTTCCTTTCCTTCTTATCTTTGTCAGTGACCAAGGCTAGGATGGCAGTATGTCCTTTTCGAAGACACTTTTGGGCCTTCAAGTAAGAAATAACTCCCATCACAACACCAGTCTTACCTCCCTCCACACATAGGACTTCATCATTTGGTAGGGGATACGAATCATTTTGTCTTTACAGATAATTTCTGTGGAGTTTTTGGATAACCAATCCATACCAACTACCACATCGAAGCTTCCCAAAGTAATGGGCATGAGGTCTATTGGTAGGATATGACCTGATAAGTCTAGTGTACAGTTTTTCAGGATTTGTGATACGGTCAGGGATTTACCATTTACTACTTCTACAACATATGGCTCATCTAGGGGTACAGGTTTTACATTCAAGTGCTTATAGAAAGTATTAGAAACGAAGCTTCTATCAGCTCCCGTGTCAAATAATACTATAGCATAAACATCATTCACCAAAAATTTTCCCCTAATAACGTTAAGGTCTTTTAGAGCCTCACCTTTGCCAATAACGAAAGCTCTGCCCTTGGCTGTATCTTTCTTTTCCCCAGTGCAGTCTTTAGCAATATGGCCCTTTTTTCCATATCTGAAACAAATAACTCCCTTCTTTCCATCATTTTGCTGATTACCATCATTCTTTCCTTGGTCTTGAGTCTTGGTCCTACATTCAGGAGCAGTGTGCCCCCTCCTGTTGCATTTGTAGCAGATGATTGCAGTACACTTGCCATGGTGACGCTTGCCACACCTCTGACATCTAGGCGGAATGCCCTGATTGTCATGGTGCTTTTTCTGATCTGGCTTCTTGCTTGTACCTTGACTCTCACTTTCTTTAGTATCTTCAAACTTTCTCTTTCTTGAGCTTTCAGCAGCAACACCCTTACCCTTGTTTCTTGGTGGTAACTTCCCTTGAGCCACAGCCTCATTAGTCAGCTTGTGAGCTATCCTAATGGCCTGTTGGATTGAAGTTGGGTTGGAGGAAGTGACAATAGACTGAATAACCGGAGACATTCCACGGATATAGCCTTCAATTCTTCTGTGAGCAGGCTCCATCATATGAGGACACAAAGTTGTGTACTCATGATTTTCGGTGGTATACTTTTCAATTTCAGATCCCACCATTTTATGGTTCCAGCACTCGGTTTCAAACCTTTGTACTTCTTCTCTCGGACAGAACTCCTCCATCATTAGTTGTTTGAATTCCTCCCAAGCCATAGCATTGGCTAGTGAGAGAGTTAGCCTTGAAACTTCAGTTTTCCAGAACGAGAGTGCAGCTCCACTCAATGCTCCGGAGGCATACTTCGTCCTACTCTCATCTGGACATTCGGATATAGCAAAGATGGATTCACATTTTTCAAACCACCTTATGAGCCCAATGGCCCCTTCTGCCCTAGTGAAGATATCTGGCTTACAGTCTAGGAACTTTTTATACGAATAGTGATGACCATTCTGAGCAGCCTGAGTGGCTAGGGCTGCAGCAACTCCTTGATTGACCAAGGCTTGTATTTCTTCAGGAGTCATCCCTGTTGGGACAGTTCTCCTAGCGCGTCCTCTACCTCTGCCTCTGCCCGCTGGTGCGTCCATCTATCATGAAATTGTTTGGTGAGAATTCACACCTTGATATATTCAATAGATGCATTTTATATCAAATATTCAAAGTATGGACAATTACTGTAGGACAGATAGGAATTTAAGAAAACTGGGTTTTTCGATTAAATTCGGCAAGGCACGAGTACTAAGGAAACAAGTCTCGCTATAGGTTAGGACAAACGTAGCTTCGATTACCAAATGGAACATATCAAGGTAATTTGACCTATTTGCCTTAAAGACTTGTGTATGACCACAGTAACTTCACGTGCTATAATAACAACAGTCTTACGGCCAGAGCTTCTAGACCGTGAACGGATTTGACGAGAAGCCATTCTGAAATATCATTAAGAATTTTCATGGAAATCATGAAAACGACAATCGAGAATTTGGCATAATAGCAATGAGATGTTCCAGGGGTAATCGTTTGGTTCGTAAATCAAGGCGAGTACGTTAACTAATCAAAGTATTGGGTCAATCACAACTTTGTTGAAGACATGCGTACCTATAAGCAGATACTCATCCCAAGGGTTCCCAGGTAAGGTAAACAGGTCCATCGGTTGATTTGGATTTATACGAATACCTTGCCTAGACAGAACACCTCGAGATACAGGCATCACGCTCTTCCAGCATTACATGTTTCAAGTTGTAAGACACAGACTTTGACAAATTTGAAAACCACGAATAACGATTCAAAACTCTTTTTGAAAACCATTTAATTTAGGCACACAATGCCTTGAATATGATTTTAGATTCGTGTGTGTATTGATAAGAATCAAGGTATAAGAGGAATCACATAAGGCATATATCTTCTTAATCCTAATCAATCTCTAACTAAGAAGGTTCACTTTGTGCAACTATTGTGTGTGGCTATAGGCTAGATGCAATTCCTAACTCAGTATAACCAATGGCTCTGATACCAATCTGTCACATCCTCAAATTCCGGGTCTGGAATCTATCACGGAGGGGTGAACAAACAGGATCGAACACAGTAGTTACACATGAGATGCAAATATCTATATGATGGATTTTAGATAATCATTACAATAATGTTCAGAGTGATATTATGCGTAGCGGAAATAAATATAGATTGTTTCATGACAACATGTCTTAATCATTTTTCAGATAATAATCAATAGGTATCTTGAGCTCTTATATGATCCTACGTGCATGTCCATAAGCTTCTAGTAGATACCTGAGAATACATGTAAATCAAGTGTCAACACAGGGTTGGTGAGTTCATAGGTAAGTAAAACATAATGGTAAATCATCCATTATCATCAATTAGGATTTACTGTAAAAGTGTGAGTTTAATTTACTCACCGTTATATGAATAGCCTGTCGGAACCCTTTTTATTAAGGTGAACCCGCTATCCCACATACCCACTATGTACAAGCCCAACAAGTCCTTCACATAAGATTTGTCCATGTATCATAGTTTAATATCCTTTTCATGTGTATATTATATTATCATAATAATTTCAAATCAGAGGGAGCAAATCCTCCTTTACATTTATCCTCATATGGGTTGTAAATAGAACTATAATGGCAAACTTAATATAGTGCACATCTGCCTTCTCACACCAGAACAAGTCATCCCGAATGACAATAAGATCTTTATGCATCTTGGTAAGGACCACATGTCCAAACCTTTGTGGGGGTAAGTCACTCTCCGATAGTACTATCCAAAAGGTCCCTGCTAGTTTATAGTCTAGTTTATAGAGTAGGATTTTCATAGTAACCATATGTAATCATAAATGTGATCAAATTATTATTTAACATAATACACAAAAATAATTTGTAATTTCAATTACAACATGTATTCTAGCCCCAAAATATTTAAATGATTAAAAAGGGGAATAGTTATGAACTCACCTCAGTTCTTGTGTAGTGTTAACAAGCTAGTAAATTCCTGCTGAGGAATTATATTTCACGTAAGCAAACAGATACAAATCCAAAACCTAAATAAGTTAGATCTTGAACCTGGTGTTCAATTGATCTAGGATTTGGTTTTCGGGGATTTGTTATAAACATATAATTAAATCATTTAGTTATTTTGTTAATTCTTTAATAACTAAAGATTTACATTTCATAATATTAATTAGTTTAATAATGATTTTTAACATATCATTATGTTCCAAACAAATCTTAGACGTTACATATGAATTTATATTTAATTTTGTAAGATTTTATAAATAGACACAAATTATCTAAACATTATATTTATATGATAATGTTACTATAACTGAACATAGATTATGTATAAATAATGAATAATAACATATTATTAAAGTATAACATATTTACAGGATAAAACATAATATAATTTATCTAATTATTAATTATGTTCAATAATTAATAATCATAACATAATAGATTATGTTCAATAAATAATATAAATTATCTAATTATTAATTATGTTATCCATATTTATATTATGTTTAAACTTTATTTATGGGTAATAATCTATGTTATTATTTTATTTAAAAATCTATTTATGATTTTCAGTAAATCATGTATTATTTAGTAAAATTTTATGATTTAATTTATAAAATCATGTTTTATCCATAATTACAGATAATATAACGTCTAATAATTAATAATTTACATTATTATTTAGAGTCCATTTTTATAAAAATGACTATTTATAATATTTTATAACATTTGTAATAATTAAATAAATAAATAAATAAGGTTTTTAAAGAAATAGTTTTCCAGAAAATAATTATATAACTTCTAAAATGAACAACGTTTATAAAAAATATTTTTATAATTTTTAATAATTTTTCTGTATTTTTAAAAGGCCAAAAAGGCTTTTTAAAAAAAATAAGTTGGTGGCCGGGTTCGAACCCGCGACCACACACACACAATCCCACACCGAAACCAGTGAACCAAGGGCATCCAGCCGCACAAGAACTCGGCTTTTAATTCTCTTAAACTATTCCAACCAAACACCCCCAAATCGTTCGAGCCCTAGATTACAGATCGACCAAATTGAGCATCGATTTGAATCTGTTAACAACTATAATCATGGGGCTTTTGTTCCCCATGATGAATCGAGTATTTAGGTGTCTTTACTTACCTGTTTTGGTATACAAATCGTCAAGATCGATTGAAGAACAGGCCGCAAGCAATGTGAAATCCAATTGATGATTAAACGTAGATGAAAATGAAAGTAACTTCACAGGAAGTTTCCAATAATCCTAATGATCAAAAGCCCTCTGGAAATTTAGGTTATAATGGTTCTAAGTGGTATTTCGAACGAGTTGCAGGTCCGAACGAAGAGGATGATCAATGGTGATGTTGTGTTGTGTTTCGTGTGAAATTGGACTCGATGATAGTTTATAAATGATAAAAAGATTGTAAGTGCGCATTTAATTCAATTATTATCATCGTTTAGTGCCTGATTTCGTGGTTGTCGGCCTCATTTTCGGTCGAAGTGGGAATCCGGTCAAAACGAGGCAATCATTCAAATTCCAGTGGCCCACGAGTTCAAAACTCCCACTCAAATGTGTCGGGAGCTTTTGATTGATGAAAAACCGTGTATTTTTGGCGTTTTTGGGGTCGCCGGAATCATCACGGTGACCGGCCGGCGGTGGACGGAAAATCGGGGAAAGGGGCGGGGGTTTGGGATTTGTTTAAAGAAATTACAGAAGTGGTCCCTGTGGTTTAACATTTTGTTATTTTATGCATTTAAACTTCTTTAAAGTTTCATAATTACATATTTACCCCCTGGACTTTATTATATCCGAATTTAATAAATTTTTATAAATTATTATTATTAATAACAATATTATTATTATCATTATTATTGTTATTATTATTTTTATTTTTAACAATTATTATTGTTATTATTATTATTGTTATTTATATTTTTATTTTTAATAATATCATTATTAAATACTAATAAAAATATAAAAACAAATCACACAAATACTAGATTTGCATATATATAAATCATGAAATTTTCCGAGTTGTCACATGATTATTACCCAAAGTTTTTATTTATAAGTTAATTGATTTCATATTATACATTATTTAAACGTATAAGCATTGATAAAGAAAAACTACTAATATTAGATATAAATAATTTTAAAAAATTAAACATAAAAATCGTAGACAAAGTATTAACAATAATATTATGACTTACGAGCCTTTTTAATTAAAAATAATTTTTAATGATTGAACTGTCTTTAGTCTAGTTTATTTAATATAATATTAAATAGACATTTATTAAGGAAACTATTACAATATCCTAATTTTTAATTTTTAATATAACAAGAACACGTGTTCAAATCCTAGGTGGAGTCTAGATGGGGGTTTTTAAAAAAATAACATGTGACTTACAAAGATTCTAATTTATTCGTATTGATGATTTAAAAAAATCAGTTACCATATGCAGTATGTCATTTATATCGTAAACACTGTTATCGTCTCCGAAGAGCATTTTAGGAAATCATCAACTTTCATGTGACTCCACTGTTGGCACGAGAATCACTGATAGATCAAAAGAAGAAAATTAGATCAAAAGAAAGAAAATTGAAAACACATATAAATACCGACCTTAGCTCAGTTGGTAGAGCGGAGGACTGTAGTGGTATCAACCGTAATCCTTAGGTCGCTGGTTCGAATCCGGCAGGTCGGAGTTTTTGTTATAAAATAAATTATTTTGGTTTTACGGTTATAAAATATCCCCTTGTTTATCTATATATAATACTAAAAGATTAATTTAATACGGTTTGTTTTGAAAAAAATATTTTAACTTTTTTGGAAAGAAAGTTTAAAATTTGATATCGTTATTTTATTACTTATAGTTATTACTCATATGTAATTTTAATCATATCTTATTTTAGATTATCATTTTATACTTCATAAATTTTATTATATTTAATATTTTATTTTTTCAACCCGTATAATAAATAGGATAACTAAAGTTAGTATTAAATAAATAATAACCGACTACTAATAAGAGATATTATAAACATTTATAGCCCGATCCAAACCGATTCAATACTATATCTTAATGGTTGGTGCTGTTTAATTCATGTTAAACTGAACAAATCAAATCAATAAGTAATCTACGAGTACCACCTATAGGTAATCTAAACAAACAAACAAACATACCCAGTGTCTCCCGCTGAAGAGCAGGGTCTGGGAGGGGTATATGGTGACAAGTCTTTCCTCTATCTAGAAAGATAGAGAGACCGCTTCCGAAGAGACCCCCGACTCGTTAACACAGGCAATAACAATAACAATCATAATACAACGCATATACAAAGCATATAACAAAGCATAACAAAGGCAATAACCATCATAATACGAAGCATATAACACAATGATATATATCACGAGAAGAATTAGATAATGCGCATGTAACACCCAAAAAGGATAGATGAGGAGAACTACACCTAACGTGTGGGGTACGGCCATATGTCACCGTATACCCTTCCCACCCACAAAACCCACTAAAAGTCCTTAATTTTAATTCTACGCCTCCACTCACTTCTATCCTCGATCATGTTCTCAGAGAGATGCAAGTCCATCATATCTCTCCTAATAACCTCGTCCCAAGTCAACCTAGGTCTACCTCTGCTCCTCCTACCCTCTAAGCTGATGTTCTCTACTGCTCGGACTGGTGCTGCCATCGTTCTCCTCTTCACGTGCCCAAACCATCTTAGGTGCTGTTTGTTTTTCTTCAAAAGCTCTTCCCCACCTCTTCATCTGCGCGCACGCAGACGCGGGAAGAGGTTTTGAGTGCGCAGACTGTTTGATTTTTGGAAGTCGTTTCATTAAAAAACGTCTTCCTGACGTCTGCGTGGAGAAGAGGTGGACTTACCACTTCTGAGGTCTTCTAACCTCTTCTCACCCCACCTCCCTCACCTCCCTCACCTCCCTCACCTCCCCCACCTCCCTCACCTCCCCCACCTCCCTCACCTCCCCCACCTCCCCCACCTCCCCCACCGGCCGACCACCTCCCCCTCCTCCCACCTCCCCCTCCTGCCGGTGAACCAGTCTCGATCCCTAGCAGCCCTCCGGTGGTCCAGTCACGAGGCCTAGCAATCCTCCGGAGTTCCGTTCCAACCGGCGAGTATCTACAAGCGGTTGATACGATCATCGAACTGACGGAGAATCTCAACGTTCGGTCCGATTGGGATAGTGAAGTTATGGATCGAGCTGAAAACGCGTTGCAGATAGCTATGGCGAAGCTTGAAGATGAGTTTCTTCATGTTTTGATTCGTAATACTGTTCCTCTTGATGTGGATCGACTGTACGGATCGATCCGTACGGGCTTGGTGTCGTTTGCGTCACAGGAGATTGAAATTGGGGATGATTTCGAGAGCTACAGAGAAGATGATGACGGAGGAAGTGGATATCATCACGAAAGAGGTATGAGTTTATGTGGTGATGTTTATGTTGAATTGATCTATACTGAAGCGATTAAGGACCTTAAAGCAATTGCTGATCGAATGATTCGATCTGGCTATGAGAAAGAGTGTTGTCAGGTGTATAGTAGTGTTCGTCGTGATGTGTTGGATGAATGTTTGTCCATTGTTGGAGTTGAGAAGATGAGTATTGAGGAAGTGCAGAAGATTGAGTGGAAAGAACTGGATGAGAAGATGAAGAAGTGGATTCAAGCGGTTAAAATTGTCGTTAAGGTTCTTCTGTATGATGTTGTTGCAGATGTGTTACCGGATATTGAGATGTTGTTCACTGATGAGTCTGGTGAATCGGTTTGTAATGAGGCGAAAGTTGTGTTGAGTGGGTTGGGTGAAGCAGCAATTGGGACTTTTGTTGAGTTTGAGAATGCTGTTAAGGGTGAGAATTCAAGAAGAGCTTTACAGGGTGGGGACATTCATCCAGTGACCCGTTATGTTATGAATTACATCAAGTTACTGGTAGTTGTTTTGAGCTTTATGGATGATGATTGTTGTGAGAATGGAATGAAGCTTTGTTTTTTTTTCTGATTTGGTTTATAATTTCATTTTAATTACTGAATATTTTAGAGGTACGCAGATGTTAAAAAATCAAACAGTCTTTTTCTTGCAGACTGCAGACGTTTGGTCCACCTCTTCTGCTACAGATGTCTGCAGATGTGGTCCGCAGACTGCAGACGTTTTCCTGCAGAAAAAACAAACAGCACCTTAATCTTCCCTCTCTTATTTTTCTGTGATACACGCCACCTCTAGCCTCTGGCGAAAGACTTCGTTTCTTATCCGATCCAATCTTGTGTGTCCACACGTCCACCTCAGCATTCGCATTTCTGCGACCTCTATTTGTCTCTCGTGCGATTTCTTTATGGCCCAACAGTCTGTGCCGTATAACATAGCTGGACGTACTGTCACTCTGTAGAATTTTCCCTTTAGTTTTGCTGGGAACCTCTTATCACACAAAATCCCTGATGCTGCTCTCCACTTGCACCATCCTGATTGTATACGGTGTGCTACATCGCTGTGTATCTCTCCATCTTCCTGTACGTACGAGCCAAGGTATTTGAACCTAGACGTCCGGGGGACCGCCATGCCTTGGATACTGATTTGGGTGTCCTCTTCGGCCTCACCACTAAAGTTACAATGCATGTATTCTGTCTTAGAGCGACTTATCCTTAAGCCCCTGCGTTCTATTGCTGCTCTCCACTGTTCTAATCTCTCGTTAAGCACCGTCCTAGATTCTGATATTAAGACAATATCATCCGCAAACAGCATACACCATGGGACTGGCTGTTGTATAGACTTGGTCATCTCGTCCAGCACCACTGTGAGAGGAATGGGCTCAATGCCGATCCTTGGTGGAGTCCTACTTCCACCGGAAGTAGTCTGTGTCTCCGACAGGTGCTCGTACACATGTTTTTGCCCCGTCATACATATCATTATTATTTTGATATACCTTTCTGGTACCTTTCTAAGTTGTAGACTTTCCCAGATGAGTTTCCGCGGCACACTATCATATGCTTTTTCTAGGTCAATGAATACCATATGCAGGTCTCTTTTCTTTTCTCTATATTTCTCCATTATCCTCCTTATGACGTGTATAGCTTCTGTTGTAGAGCGGCCTGGCATAAATCCAAATTGGTTTACCGCTATCTGAGTTTCTCGTCTAATTCTCGTGTCAACAATTCTTTCCCATAGCTTCATCGTGTGACTCAATAGCTTTATTCCCCTGTAATTTGCGCAACATTGGACATCTCCTTTTTTCTTATATATGGGGACTATGACACTGCTTCTCCACTGCTCTGGCATCTTTCCTGTCTTAAAGATAGTGTTGAATAAGTCCGTTAGCCATTGTAGGCCCTCATCTCCCAGGCACTTCCACACTTCAATCGGGATGTTGTCTGGCCCCACCGCCTTAGCCCTTCCCATTTTCTTCAAAGCTCTCTTAACTTCATCGACTGTGATGCTTCTACAATAACACTTGTTTTGTTGCGTCGTTTGAGTTGTTTCATCGATCTCCGTTTGTTGATTACGGTTCGTTATGTTGAAAAGGTTATCGAAGTAAGTGTTCCATCTCCCCTTGATGTCTTTCTCCCTCACCAAGACCTTTCCATCCGCGTCCTTTATAAACTTCACCGATCTCAAGTCCTGTCTACTACGTTCCCTTGCCTTGGCAATCTTAAACATGTCATGTTCACCCTCTTTCGTCTCTAATCGCTTATACATCCTCTCGTATGCTGTGTTCTTTGCCTCTGACACAGACTTTTTCGCCTCTCGTTTTGCCTCTTTGTATTTATCTTTTAGCTCTGTTCGTTCTTCCTCATTATTACAGCGTAAAAGCTCTTTAAAACTCTGTTGTTTAATTCTTATCTTCTCCTGTACATCTTGGTTCCACCACCAGGATTCCTTGTGACCGATTTTCCTATTTGTTGTAGTCCCAAGCGTTTCTTTAGCTGCTTGAATGACTCTAGTTGCCATAGCCTCCCACTTTGGTTTGCGTCTTCCTGTGGCCCACTCGGGTTCATTGGTATGATTTTATCTCTAAAGATGGTAATCTTTTCGTCTTTGAGTTGTCCCATCTGATCGTAGGTCTACTTCTCTTACCACCTATAGGTAATCTACTGTACATAAATGTTTCCTCTACACAATAAAATCAATAATTAGAGATCAAAGATCCATATCAAAATACTGACCAACACCTCAAAATCGGTCCGATTTCATTGCGTTGGATTAGCCACAAACCCAAACAAGAGCAGTGATCATTGATATAGTTCAAGGCGTTTGGGTACTAAACGCAATACAAGAGACGAGAGCTTCATGCATGTGAGATGTGGTACTATATACAACCAAATAAGCTTTATGTACAACTAAAAGTTAAATTAACCATCCAATCATCTATAGTCTCTTATCCTTTTGGTCGTTTTTACGCATCAACGTCTTCAAGGGCCTAAATTTGACACTCATATGCATGAGACACCACCTCAAGGCCTTGATGCGTTTTTCCAATTGCTTCAGACGCGTTTTTGAAAAGCAAAGGCGGGTATATCACTCTAGTATAATTCATAGCGACAAAACAACATGGTTAGTATATTCAAACGTTAATACAATGTACATGCTCACATCTCTTATAAGTGATATCTCTATTACTAAATATAACCATTTTTAGGTGCTTTCAAGAACTATATGATAGCTCAAGATTCCATTTCACTTAGCCGAACAACTTCTTTCAACAACCGACTAACCGCATTGCTAACATCCTCGGGCACTTCAAACGAGTAGGTAAAGCATACAAAGTTATGACCCTCATCACGACAGGCAAGTCCACATTCTTCGCGCCCTTTTTCCACACGCTTTGGTTTGCAAACTTACATGATTCTTTTAGCGCACATTTGCTGCATACCTGAAAGTAATTTAGTTAAAATGAGACCTCTATTACTATTTATGATCAGTTATAGTTTTGAGTACAGATGGAAAGATATGGGTCACTTACAGTTTCTTCTCGGATTCCAAAACAAAAGCGCATAGCCTTGGCTGAAAACACATTTTTTCGTCCAAGAGAAGGGCATCCAAACTGAGCCACCTTCTTCAAATCACCAGTTGGCAACCACCTAAAAATATCAGAGTTTTCGGGGATGGTATCAGAAAGGCTATAAAGGTGTGACACATTAAGGTACGTAGAGATAAATAAATGAATAATATTAGGGGGCCTCGTATGCATGTCTTCCCATTTTACGCCTTCATTTTGTCATAAAACTTGGAATTATGAAGGGGAATGTCAAATTAGGAAGAAACTTGCTACTTTTCATGCTCAAATTTGATATGGAAATGTAGCATTTTATCTCCAACATGTTTTTATTTCAACTATTATTTGTATATGTTGATATCTTGACAATTTTGAAACGAAAAAAAAAACCCCTCATCCAGGACTCAAAGGTCAAACAACGAAAAAGATAAGCATGTTCACTTGTTCAGTATCATCAAATCAAACCACAAACAAAGCATGCATACTGGAAGACACAGTTGCAAAGAAGCCAAACAGAGAACACTATATTTATATCACTGGGCAAGTTTTTCGTTTCTGATGGGTAATTCGTATGTTCTAGGTGAATCTACTACAAGATGAGTCCTAAAGCTTTAGACATATGAAACTCAACACATCAAACCCTTAAAAGGACACTTAAAAAGGTCCAAAGATGAATTCAATTATTTATGAATTATTGTTAGGATTCTTAATACAAAATGATTGCTTGGTTTATAGTATCAGCAAACCAATTCAAGAAAAAATACCATTTTTATTCAACAAGCATGGGATGAATGAGATAGTAATTTTTATAGCGGCTTATTTTTAAGTGCTTATGTAGTCCACTACTACTATTAGTACTCCTTGTTTTGTTTTGCTCTGCTTATCTACATTGTATGCTATCTGTTATATGTAATTTATACTTTTCATCTTAACCGGGGTCTTGTTTGTTTGTTTGTTTGTTTGTTTGTTTGTTATCTTAACCGGGGTCTCACTAGGAGCAACAGCAATCTTTTTATCATCTTGTGATAGAGGAAAGGTTTGCTCTTATTTCACCATCCTTAGACCCTACTAATAGCTTGCTATATGTGGGATTTTACTAGGTACATTTGTTTGTTTTGTTTGTTAATTCATTTCATTGATTTTGCATTTTAAGAAATGTTGAATAATTTTTATTTTGCTTACGTAACTGAAAAGAGAAAGAATGATGCCTACATCAACACTATTTATTCCTATCCAGTTACATCCATATTGCTTGTGTTATAAGTTTTAACTATTTAGAAATCAGATAGATTATTGTAGATTTTGAACTAAAAAAGAACTCATTTTATGCTTGTATTGTGCTGAAAAGGTTGTGTTTTCCTCGAACTTAACTGATCCAATAATGAATGTCATTGGAAGCAGAAACATAAAGCATAGAGGGGGTGTTCGAATGTGTGTCTTAAGTGTTAACTTTGACACTGAGAATCAAAATTCACTGATCCAAAGACATATGAGTAAAGTTACAGATCCGTAAGTGATGATACATTCATCCTCGAAAGTCTCTTTTTGTTTCTTCTAATTCTTACCTGCTTTTCAAAATATGATCTTCTGGCCACGTACCCATTTAGGTGTGCTTTAACCAACTTGTTGCTTACCTAGACACTGCTTTGCTTGGTATACCTACTAGGTCTATATTGATTACCTTCTGTTTCCTTTAAGTCTATGTAACAAACTGATACAGATTGTTATTGCTTGATTATCCTTACAAGGTGGTAACCCCTCTATATATAGAGGTGGAAACCCTAATCTAAGGCCCATCAAGGCCCATGGGCCAGTTTAACGGGCTAATACAATTGGACTAACTAACTAATCTATTTACAATAACAGGTTTAAGTAACTAATCTATTTACATTAACACTCCTCAAGTTGGTGCATAAATGTTAATCATGCCCAACTTGTTACATATAAAATCTATTTGAGTCTTCCGGAGTGGTTTCGTGAAGATATCAGCAAGTTGAAACTCTGTCTTAACATGGATTGGTTGAATGGATGCCTCTTCAACCTTCGTACCAACTACCCGATCCCTGATTAGATGGCAATCAACTTCTATATGTTTAGTTCTCTCATGAAATACTTGGTTCTTGGCTATATGAATGGCAGATTGATTATCACAATATAGCCTCATCAGGTTATTTGAAATAACCCCAAGTTCTCTGAGAAGACGACGGACCCAAATCATCTCTGATGTAACATCTGCCATGGCTCTGTACTCAGATTCAGCGCTAGATCGAGACACTGTGTGTTGTTTCTTGCTTTTCCACGACACCAGATTTCCTCCAACAAACACACAATATCCAGTTGTAGATCGTCGTGAAATAGGGCAACCTGCCCAGTCGGCATCGGAGAAGCCTGATACTCTGCCATCTCCTTCTTCTGTAAAGGCGCCTACACGACAGTGACCTTGATCAGAATACAGAATCCCCAACCCTGGAGCGGTTTTAAGATATCGTAATACACGTAGAGCAGCGTCCCAATGTCTTGTGTATGGGGCGGACATAAACTGACTTAGAACACTAACCGCAAATGATATGTCCGGACGAGTGACGGTTAAATAGTTAAGTTTTCCTACTAGCCGTCTGTATTGCTCAGGATCCTCATCGGACTCCCATCTTCAGGAAGCAGCTTTCCGGTAGATAGCATTGGGCTATCTACTGGTTTGCAGCCCAATAGACCGCATTCAGATAACATGTCAAGAACATACTTTCGTTGTGATAGGAGAATTCCCTGTGATGAACGAGATACTTCTATACCAAGGAAGTACCGGAGTCGGCCAAGATCCTTAATCTGAAACTGTGACTGAAGAAACTGTTTGAGACTTGTGATCCCAACTTCATCATCCCCTGTGATTATTATATCATCCACATAGACAACCAGAATAATCCTTCGGCCCTGGTGATGCCTAAAGAACACAGAATGATCATAGGCACTACGAGTCATCCCAAATTCTCTCATAACATCAGAAAATCGTCCAAACCATGCTCGGGGGGATTGCTTAAGACCATACAATGAACGACGTAATCTACATACCTTTGAAGCCTCCTCCTCAACAATGTACCCAGGTGGCTGCTCCATATATACCTCCTCCTCAAGGATGCCATGAAGAAATGCATTCTTGACATCAAGCTGATGGAGCGGCCAGTGATTAATGGCAGCAAGAGCAATAGAAATACGTACCGACGACATTTTGGCAACAGGAGAGAAGGTCTCATCATAGTCAATACCGTAAGCCTGAGAATAACCTTTAGCAGCTAAACGAGCCTTCAAGCGAGGCACAGATCCATCTGGGTTTGGTTTCACGGTGAACAGCCAACGACAACCAACGAGACGCTTCCCGGGTGGAAGTGGTTGCAGATCCCACGTATGATTGGCCCGAAGAGCACCAATCTCTTCTTCCATAGCCTTTCTCCATCCTGGGTGAGCAAGGGCGGTCATCACATTCTTGGGAATCGGGTATGAGTCAAGAGCAGTAGTATAGGCATGACATTCGGTGGACAGGTGTGCATAGGAGACATAATCCTGAATACGGTAACGGGTGTGATGTCTGGGTTCCCTTCGGAAGGCAATGGGTATATCAGGATACGGTGCACCAGGTGGGTCATAAACAGGTGTATCAGGGGTAACATGTGAAGTATCCGGTGAGGGAGAATCAGATAGAACAACGGGATCGGGAATAGAGGACGGACCAGAATCATGATCAGGGGGTAAATTAGGGGCCGCTGTCTTATCTTTATGTCGTCTGGTATACGTGAATATCAGGGGAGGAGCCTCTGTGGCATATCAGATGAAACAGGGTCCGAATGTGTAGCATCAGAGACCGGAGGAGCAGATGACACTGGGGGATAGGAATGGTAGGGACAGTTGGTGACTCAGACATGTCAGGATCAGGATCGGAATCGGGAAATAAATCATCAAGACAATCGGGGGACTCAATGAAGAAAGGATAGGACTCATGAAAAGTAAGATCGGCACTAGTAAAATAGCGACGAAGAGAAGGACTGTAGCACCGATACCCTTTCTGGACTCGAGAGTAACCAAGAAAAACACAACGGATGGCACGAGCATCAAGTTTGGTAGTTGTTGGACGATGATCGTGAACATATGCAACACAACCAAAGATTTTAGGTTCAAGAGGAAAAGGGTGTGTAGGAAACAAAACAGAAAATGGGGTTTTCCCATTGAGAACTGAGGAGGGCATGCGGTTAATCAAATAAGCAGCAGTCAGGACCGCATCCCCCCAAAAGCGATGAGGTACATGAGAATCAATCATAAGGGTGCGGGTAACATCCAACAAGTGACGGTTCTTGCGTTCTGCGATGCCATTTTGTTGAGAGGTATATACGCAAGATGTCTCGTGAACAATACCATGTGTTTTTAGATATGATGATAAATCTGCAGACATGTATTCTTTGCATTATCAGTACGTATGGTTCTAACGGATGTGTTAAACTGATTTGCACATACGCATGGAATTCTCGAAAGATGGAATTTAGTTCACTACGAGATTTCAATAAATAGACCCAGGTAGTACGAGAATAATCATCGATAAAAGTAACAAAATATTCAAAACCAATAGTAGTTTTAACAGGGGAAGGACCCCAAATATCCGAATGCAAAAGTTCAAATGGATTACAGACTCGACTAGACACTCTAGGGGGATAGGGACGCCGGGTGTGTTTACCTAGCTGACACGACTCACAATGAAAATCAACAGAAACAGATAGATCCGGTCTCATTTGCCTCAGAACCGCTGTAGAGGGATGACCTAACCGGCAGTGGACTTCCCTGATGCTTGAGTTACCAATGTTTGCTGAAGGTTGTGACGATAAGGACAGACGGTATAGGCCTCCTGATTCAAACCCTGTGCCAATCAGACTGTTCGTCCCTAGTTCCTGAAAAACACAATGGGTAGGGTAAAATTTGGCAAGGCAATTGTTTGTTTGGTAAGTTGGCTTACGGAACAAAGGTTATCGGAAAACTCGGGTACAAACAATACAGAGGAAAGGGTCAGGTTTTTCGAGTTACTAATGGATCCGATACCTTGAACAGGGCACGAGGATCCATCAGCAATTCGAACCGGGGGGTGAGATGTATGCTTTAGGTTTGATAATATACCTTGATTCCCAGTCATGTGATGAGTGGCCCCAGTGTCAACAATCCAAGATGAATTAAGGCTAGAAAACATACCTGAATGAGCTGAATTGGCTTGTGGGCTGTGGAGTTGAAGGTTCAATAATTGCTGGAATTTGTTATACTCCTCCTGACTGAGAGTGACAGTCGGGTTAGCTGGGCTGGCCTGATCCTGGGTATCCTCAGAGGCAGCTATCCTTGCTTTGGGTCGAGGAGGGGGGAGAGACCCAGGAGGACGATTTGGGCAGTTGTACTTTGTGTGTCCATCCTGGTGGCAGTAATGACAAGTGATACCATTGCCTCGACCAAAACCTTTCCTTGTAGCTGACTGATTACCTCGACCGGTGGTTTTGCTAGCAGGTGCACTTGTATGCATGGCGGATGTGTCAGTAGTTCCAGTAGTTACCCCTGAACCGTACATCTCTCGAAGCAAATGATAAATGGAAGCAACTGATGAAGTAGCAGTGGAGTTGCTCAACAATAAAGGTCGAGCACTAGAGAACTTTGGTGATATACCTGCCATAAACATCATAATATCCATTTTGTTGTTGCGCTCCTCCTGAAGCTTCAAATCGGTGGTCGGAGGGTACAACACACGAAGTTCATCTCTGAGTTTTGAAAACCTGGTGAAATAGTCAGTAAATGTCGAATCACCTTGTTCTGCTCTACTATATGCCTGAACAACTGAAAAGGCATGTGACAGCGACTCTTTAGCAGAAAAAGATGAGGACAAGTGATCCCACATTTCTTTAACAGTGGAAAAGTTCTGAGCAATAGTAAGTATTTGTGGCTCCATGGCATTCCACAAGGCCATCTGAATACCACTATCATCAATACGCCATTCTCGCGTAACCGGGTCCGGGGGAAGAGTAGTCAAATGGTCTCCCTTATCAAGGCTAGCAAGCCCTTTCTCCACAAAAAGACTCCATGAACTCCAATTTTTGGAGTCAAGTTTAACGGGAATACGGAGAACCGAATTGTAATTGATAATACCTGGGGCAATCTGATTGGCAGAAGCAGAGGCAGGAGGATCAAATTCAGTCTTCTTCTCATCACCCATTTGGACAGATCTGAGAGCAGGGAGCAGAAACTTCAAGTAAGTCTGAAAAAAAGTGTGCTAAACCCTCGAGCAGATCCAAAAATGCCCCTGAAACAGAAATCCAACAGCAGGAAACTAACGGGAATAGTAAACCGATGAGTTTGCCGGGAACAGCATTGTCGGGCGTGGTCTCACGCGCCTACACTCGCCGGCGCGTGGGCGACAGGTCGGACTTGCCGGCGGCGCGTGGCGGCGCGTCGATCGGAGCTGCGGCGGCGGACTTTCAGGGAACCTAAATCGCAGGTCCCTGAAGGTGATGGTGGCGGCGGTGTAGCGTGATATCGAGCAGAAAAAGGATTTGTCTAACCGGGCAGCAGGTGGCTGTTGAGGAACGGGTTGTAGCAGGACAGGAGCAGGTGGCGGGGTTTGTACCAGGAGCCTAGGTGGCTCTGATACCATGTAACAAACTGATACAGATTGTTATTGCTTGATTATCCTTACAAGGTGGTAACCCCTCTATATATAGAGGTGGAAACCCTAATCTAAGGCCCATCAAGGCCATGGGCCAGTTTAACGGGCTAATACAATTGGACTAACTAACTAATCTATTTACAATAACAGGACTAAGTAACTAATCTATTTACATTAACAGTCTATATTGATTACCTCGCGTGTATACTTCTATTTCACTTAGTTTAGTTAGGAATTTCTTGTCCCTACATTTTGTCCCACTTACTTTAGACGTATGTGTACCTTTTTATGCTATAATATTATGGGTCAATTTCATATATACCCTTACAAAGTTTTGAAATATCATATATATCATTATAAAAATTAATATATCATATATACCCTTATAAAGTATTGTAAATATCATATATGTCTAATTCATTAAAATTTTAAGAAATGACTATTTTGTCCTCATTATTTATAAATATCTATTTTTCATATATGCCCATATATAAAATAAACTTTCATACTTTTTTATAAAATAAACTTATTTCAATCGGACAAAAATTGTAACCTCCGGATACGTATATCGCCTTACACCCTCTATTAGTACTCGCCATCAGACACCCCTCCGTGGTTGCCATCGGGACCGAAAACTCCAACTCATTCAACAACAACGGTCCCACGATCCCCACTGAAATCTACACATACCCCACCGGCATCTCACAACATTGCCCCAATATTGAATCTAATCGAAGCCTACAACCGGCAACCCCGATAATGACTTTCCGGTGATTCGCTACAGCGCCTCCCGCCGTATCGCCGCCGCCGTTTACAGTCTCCGAGCTTCGATTCTAGAGCAGTAGAGCGTATGAAGGGATCGAACCCGCGACCACCAGTTTCACGATGTGTTCATTTCCTCCGACGTCAGCTCATTAACCGGCGGTGGGTGGTGGTTGTTTTTCTTCATCTCCGCCGCTAGCTCCGACGTGGGGATAATGTGGGGAGTTAATGCTTGCCCACATGGTTTAACGGGCTTATCTTCTTCTTGTTCTTCCATTAGCAGTTGTTCGGAGGCATCGTCTTCGATCTCCCATGAATCAGGAGAAGGTCGGATGATGGATTGAACGAAGTCGACACCGAAGAAGCTGAGGAGGTAGATGACGGAGGCGATGGGGGAGACGACGGCGGTGAGCTCCGGCAAGGTGAGGACGTGAAGGGGGACGGAGCTACGGATCTTGTCGCGCACCGGTGGAGGAGGAAGTACATGATGGAGAAGAACTAGGTGAAGAAGAGACCATTTATGTAAAAACTTTATATTTTACAAGGTAGGATGGTAATTTTGTTACTTTTGGGTATATTTGATATTTGTAATTTTGTTTGGGTATATATGATATAATTAAACTTTAGAAGGGTAATTATGAAATTAAACCTAATATTATATACAACCTTAGTCTATGCCATGTCTATGCACACTACATCATTGTTAATCTGGAAACCAGGAAGAAAGAACTTGAACAATGAAGAACTCGTATTCAAAGTTGAAGAAGACTAATACAAACAAAATGAAATGAAAGTGAAAGTGAATGACTATTACAACTCAACTTCACCTCTATATACTACTATTATGAACTCTAACAAACTTTTAACAAACTGTTAACAAACTATTAACAACACTTAAACTCAATACTTGGAATTAAACCATCATACTCCCCTTAATTCCAAACATCACAATCCAAATTCTCAACACCGATTAACATCCTCATTTCAATAAACTTCAACCGTGGCAATGCTTTTGTAAGAATATCCGCCTTTTGCATATCACTGCTTACAAACTCAACATGTATCTGATCACGTTCTATACACTCACGTATAAAATGGTACTTTATATCAATATGCTTCGATCTACCATGAAACACAGGATTCTTCATCAAAGCTAGTGCAGAACGATTATCAACTTTAATCTTCACAGCATCCTGTTCTTTACCCGATATCTCTTCAAGCAAACCACGCAACCATACTGCTTGACACGCTGCAGTTGCTGCTGCCATGAATTCCGCCTCACAACTAGAAAGTGCTACTGTGGCCTGCTTTTGTGAAGTCCATGAAACCAAAGCATCATTAAAATAAAACATATTACCCGATGTATTCTTGCCATCACCTTCACGGCTAGTATAATTGCTATCACTATACCCAACTAGACCTCCATCTTTACACCCTTTATACCGCAACCCATAGTGTAAAGTTCCTTTTACATAACGGATAATATGCTTCACTGCCTTCATATGGAAATCCTTTGGTTTTTGCATGAACCTACTCATGTACCCTACCGAATACATCAAATCAGGTCGAGTTTGTGTTAAGTATCTCAAAGATCCAGCCAATTTTCTATACATTGTTGCATCAGCATCATCACCATCTTCTATAACTCCAAACTTCAGCCCCGGGTCCATTGGAAATTTTGAATCATTACAATCTTTCATATTTGCCAACTTAACCAGTTTAGTTGCATATGCAGCCTGTTTTAACAGTATATCACCTTTCTTCTGGGCTACCTCAATTCCAAGATAGTAACACAGCAAACCCAAATCTGTCATTTCAAATCGTTGCTTCATTTGTCTTTTGAACTCATCTACTTCCTTAGACTCACTTCCAACCACAATTAGATCATCTACATATACTCCAATTATGAGTAATGAAGTAGATCCTTTCCTTACATACACAGTTGCTTCTCTTTGACATTTCACAAAACCAATATCCTTTAACACCTCATCCAACCGCTTATTCCAAGCTCTTGGTGCCTGTCTTAATCCATACAATGCTTTCAACAACTTGTATACTTTCTTTTCTGATCCCTTTACTTCATAACCAGTCGGTTGATCTACAAAGACATCTTCCTTTAACAATCCATGTAGGAATGCTGCCTTTACATCCAAATGAAACACTCTCCAACCCATTTTAGCTGAGAAAGCTAAAATCATTCTAACTGTTTCTATTCGTGCTACAGGAGCAAAAGCCTCTTCAAAATCAACACCTTGTTGTTGTACATACCCTTTGGCTACAACTCTTGCTTTGTACTTTGTAACCTTTCCCGTAGCATCTTTCTTGATTTTGTATACCCACTTCAAACCAATGGGTTTTACATTGAGTGGCAAATCAACTAACACCCATGTTTTATTTCTTTCAATGGCTTTGATCTCTTCATCCATAGCATTCCTCCATACCTACTTTTTAGCAGCCTCAAAATAAGACAAAGGTTCACCTTCTTGTGCCAACATTAATTCATCATGATCAAGTTCTATCTCCACCAAACCTTGTAACACATAATCATTTAACTTTACCGGCAAGACTGAAGACCTTGCTGATCTTCTCAACGCATTGCCTGCATTCTCAGTCTCTTGAGTCACTGTGGTCGTGGTTTGGTGTTGATTTGATGTGTCATTTTCATCATGATCATAGAAAGCCCCCTCTCTACTGAGAACCAAACTGGAACTTTCTTCACTTGGTCCTCCATACACATAGAAACTTGAGCTTGAGTCCAGTATCACACTGTCCTCCCTACCACCACATTCACCTTCTTGAGTATTCCACTCCCATCTTCTTTCTTCCTCAAATACAACATCACGGCTGACAACTATTCTTTCATTCTTAACATCATACATCCGATATCCTTTAGTACCACCCTCTACTCCTAGATACACCATAGGCACACTTCTATCTTCAAGTTTTTGTAGGTGTGGTTTAACAGTCTTAACATGACCCACACATCCAAAAACCTTAAGATGTTGTACATTTGGTTTTCTCCCCTTCAATTTCTCATAAGGTGTAGTCGAGTTTAGAGCCTTTGTACTTACCCGGTTAAGTATGTACACAGCATGTCTTACCCCTTCAGCCCAGAGATGTTGAGGTAACTTCATAGTTTTCATTAAACTTCTTGTCATATTCAACACTGTTCGATTCTTTCTCTCAACCGTGCCATTATGTTGTGGCGTGTATGGAGTGGTTAACTGCCTCGAAATGCCATGTTCTTCACAATATTGCATGAATTCCTTTGAATTGAACTCTCCACCTCGATCTGATCTCAAGCACTTTATCAAGCTGCTCAGTTCCTTTTCTACTCTTGCCTTAAAGATCTTGAACTGTTCAAATGCTTGATCCTTCGTTTTAAGTAGATACACCCACATATATCGAGTGCAATCATCCACTACTAACATAAAATACCTATTACCAGCTTTAGTCTCTGGTGAAATAGGTCCGCAGAGATCTACATATATCAGCTCCAGAGGTAATGGAGCTCTATATACGGATTTCGATGGAAAAGAGACTCTTGTTTGCTTAGCAGCCAAGCATACATCACACACCTGCTTCGGCTTTGATATGGCTGGTACACCTGTGATCAGGCCTTTAGAGGTCATATCCTTCAAAACCTCAAAGTTCACATGGCCCAGTCTAGTGTGCCACCGCCAAGCCTCATCATCAAGGTCCATTTCTTTACTTGACAGCAAGTTATGAGGTGCTCCGGTTTTCAAGCTTATCTTGTACAGTCTGTTTGGGGAACGTTCAACTTTCATTAGGAGACCACCATTCTTCTCATATAGCCACAAGAAGTGCTCCTTCATTCTTATTTCGCATCCCCCTTCAGTTAACTGTCCTAAACTGAGTATATTACTACATAACTGTGGAATGTAGTATACCTCAGTTAGGATTCTTTGCTCCCCAGTTTTACATTGTAGTACAACAGAGCCTCTTCCTTCAATCCTCACTGTTGAGCCATCACCAAATCTAATCCTCCCCCCAATCCTTTTATCAAGAATCGAGAATGCCTCCGAATTACCCGTCATGTGGTTGGAAGCTCCATTATCCAAATACCACATGCCTTCATTATTATCATCAGCATCATACTTAGACGGAATTAGATTGGCTTCATGCAGAAATATTTCATTCATGTCTTGCCTTGCCATTAATAAGGCAGGCTCATCATCTTCAACTTCTCGAGTGAGATTTACCTCAACCTCCTTCTTCTTAGTCGGACACTCAGATGCATAATGTCCATACTCTTCACATTTGAAACACTTGATTCGCGACTTGTCTTTCTTTTGATGTGCCCCACGATTCTGTTTGCTTTCTCGATCCGTAGTTTTCCCCTTCTGATTAGAGCGCCATTTCGTCTTAGCATCCGACTACCATCACTCTTTTTCTTATACTCCGAGCTTCTTTTCTTCGCTTGCCATTCGGAGTAGGTAAGAAGGAGTTGATCATCATTGTTTGAACCAGGCTTCGTTTTAGAATGGGTTCTTTCTTCGAATGCTTTCAACCGGCCAATAGCTTCTTGATATGGCATTGTGTCAATATCAAGAAATTGTTCAATGGAGGCCACCATCTGAATGAATCTATCCGGGACCGAGTCGAGCAACTTTCGTACGAGTAGGCTCTCCTCGAATGGAGATCCAAGATCCGTTGCCTTGGACCCAATGGCTGTGAGTTTTGCCGCGAATTCATCAATTGAGTCACTTTCTTTCATCTTGAGAGCTTCAAATTCGGTCCGTAGAGTTTGAAGCCATGCTTTCTTGACCCGATCCACTCCCACATATCGTGTTTTCAACGAGCTCCAGACCTCCTTTGCAGTTGCAAGATTCGCCACTTGAAGAATCAAATCCTCTGGCATTGCGTGGTACAAATAGGCAATTGCCATGTTGTTCTTCTTTGGATCTACTTGCACTCCTTCTGCCGGCTCGATCGCATCCCACAGCCCATGCACATTGAAGATCACCTTCAACCTCACCGCCCAAATTGAGTAATTCGTCGGTGTTAACATCGGACATTGTAAGGGAGTTGATACATTGTCTTTGATCGTGGTCGCTTGGTTAACATTCGTCAAGGGATTCGCCATTGTTGCCTTCCTTCACAATTTGTATCGAACACCGAACCGTGGATCAGATTGCAATCCTTTCGCTCTTGATCTCCGCTTCCGAAGCGACTTACTCCTTTGATTGTCACTCGTGTTCGATGATACGAGTTCTCTTCTCACCGCAAGCTCTGATACCAGATGTTAATCTGGAAACCAGGAAGAAAGAACTTGAACAATGAAGAACTCGTATTCAAAGTTGAAGAAGACTAATACAAACAAAATGAAATGAAAGTGAAAGTGAATGACTATTACAACTCAACTTCACCTCTATATACTACTATTATGAACTCTAACAAACTTTTAACAAACTGTTAACAAACTATTAACAACACTTAAACTCAATACTTGGAATTAAACCATCAATCATTAAGGTTACCTTATTGTTGCCTTAGACTTGTACCTTTGCATGCTACATATTACTTCATATATGTGTCACTATTATTGTCAACATGTTTGGCGCCAGATGTCTCACTGGAAGCGGTCTCTCTATCCCTTAGTATTGAGGAAAGACTTGCCCCCATCCCACATCTCCCAAACCCTACACATAGTCTAACTATGCATGAGATATACTGGGTACGCTTGCTGTTGTTGTTATTGATCTTCAGGCCACTGAAAAACAGATAACATTGCAACTTCAAGTCACAATAACAACAAGGACACGCATGTTATACCCAACATCACTACACCCATAGGGAATTGCAAATCAGTTACCACAACACAAAAACAATCCTACTTTAACTCTCATGCTCAAGAACAGGTTAAATTCAACAACTTTAGCTACATAAAATCCTAAAAACAACAAGTCTATGACATTAAACAGGTATCAATCCACCATGATCTTAAGCAAACTCTTCAGAATTTGAGATATCAGATCTAATTTACAACTACACCTGGTTATGAAACAATTAAGATGACAATTAAACCTGTACTTACTTGTAGATTCCACGATGATCCTTCGCAAACTCTTCAGCTGCAAACTTCAAGAAATCCCGAGCATAATCATTCACAAAACAAGAAGCATCAAACTTGTTGTTTGGGAGGAAATTAGCATTGACAAAATACCCTTTTGTATGCAAATATTCAGCAAATACAGCCATATCAGGTGACAGCTCCTTGAACTCCATCATTTCATCTTCTTTCTTACACTCTGTTCTCGATTTCTCTCTTCGATCACCACCCGAAAACAAATTCGATAACTTCTTCAAACCCTTTTCACATTCTTGATTGTGCCCCTCATCTGATAACCCAACTGCTTCTGCAAAAAATGAATCCAATGCCATCGTCTCTTTAACTGAATCTTTCTCATATCTTCTCAATTCCAACTCCAATTCCCTCAATCTTTTCTTGAGTTTCCCCTTGTCATCTTCATCATCTTCGATGATAAGGGGCTCCAATGGCTTCTTATTAGGTTCTTTTTTAGCGAATTCGTGCTGGAATTGAGACGAAAGCGAGATGTTTCTAGTGAAAATTGAAGTGGGTATCAAAGATTTCTTGTGAATCGAAGGAATCGGAGGGGTTTCATTAAAGGGTTTTGGATTTTGGGGATGAAATAGGGGTGGGTGTCGGGGGTTCAAGAGTGTGCGAATTTGATGCAACCAAAGGGTTTTGGGGCGAATCATTTGGTGGGTTTTAGTGTCGAGGGTGCTAGTTTGATTGTTTTATGGTTACTTTTGGGTTTTAGATGGATTTACGGTTTTATAGCATTTACTTCACTTTCTAGTTCTTCTTATTACATTAAAAATTATTATTTTTAATTAAATAATAATTTTTTATATATTTTTATCATTATCTTTTTTTATCTCTACTCATAATCAATTCTAAAAATATTTAAAAAATTATAAGTGTTGACAGTGTTTTTTATAATAATATTTCCATTCTTCTTTACTCATAACCATCCCTTACAATAGAACATATACTCACATAAAAATAAAAAACCTACTGTGAATGCTTTAAAAAAAAGATGTGATTCAATCGAAAACCACTTTTCTCTGGTTTGTTTGGTAACCCTTAATTATTGGTCATCAAAAGACTACCTTTAAATGGCTCATAGACTTTTAATAGTTAATAGGTAATATTAATGCTGAATGATTAATAAATATGGTTAAAAGGTTCTCCGTTACGATGTTACCTAGCTAAGTGGTTAAGGTGAGGTATCTAAAACATGTAAATATGATAAGGTAATGAGTTCAAATCTCATTTTAAACAAAAACACTTAAGATTTAGCCGGCTAGTTTTTTCGGTTATAAGTTTTCTTCTAAAGTGGTTGGGGTGCGGTTCCAACTAGGAAGTAGATCAGATGACCCGATTTAGACAACACCCATCCTCCGAAACGGGACCAAACATTTGTATTTCAAAACAAAAATCAAACACTAAAAAAAATAACGTTAAATAATAGAGTTCAACACATGTTTTTCGCTTTTACTCCTTGTTCTCCGCTACAATCCGTAAAACATTAATCATCAAAGCAACATGTTTTGTAAAATGTTATGATAAAAATCCACATGATGCACCTCTTAAACACCACTTCAATACCAACTCAAGGATGCTTTGACTCCATATAATCATCTGTCGTAAATGACCTCGTAAACCTCAAGGATGGTTAATAATGTTGTCCCTCTTAAGAATGCTCTTACATAAATATAAAAACATTAACTTTTAATAATTTGATTATCTGTTAATGTTATTTTTCTTCTGACTTGCAAACTCTTAAATTACTATTATCTAATTAAATTGTATATAAAGTTTTTATGTTTTGATCCGCTAACACAATACCTCATTGAAGAAAGATGTAAAACAAACAAACAAACAAACAAACAAACATGCGCAGTATATCCCATTAAAAAACAACGTCTGGGAGGGGTAGGTGGTGTCAAGTTTTTCCTCTATCTTGAGAGATATAGAGACCGCTTCCAAAGAGACCCCCGACTCGAGAACTATAGCAAGCAGATTATATAACATGCCACATATAGGTATATATCACATATAGGTTTAGAATAAACGTAGACATATTCTTAAGTATATTCATAAACATAACATACATAACATAAGCATAGGCATACCAATAAGTATACCACCAGCAGATAGTGCATACATCAAATAAGCAGCATGTTTCACCTATAAAGGACAATTGTCGATTACCTACACATCACGCGGGGTGTCACTCATCAGGTCTTCATTTACTCTTCCTACCCACAGATCCCACTAAAAGTCCTTAATTTTAATTCTACGCCTCCACGCACTCCTATCCTCGATCATGTGCTCGGAGAGGTGCAACTCTACCATATCTCGCCTAATTATCTCGTTCCAAGTCAACTTAGGTCTTCCTCTACTCCTCCTACCCTCTAGGGTGATGTTCTTTACTACTCTAACAGACGCTGACATCGGTCTCCTCTTCACGTGCCCAAACCATTTTAATTTTCCTTATCGTATTTTATGCGTGATACAAGCCACACCTCTACCCTCTATCAAATCACTTCGTTCATTATCCGATCCAGTCTTGTGTGTCCACACATCCAGCTCAGCATTCGTATTTCGACGACCTCAATTTGTCGCTCGTGCGATTCCTTTACGGCCCAACAGTCTGTTCTGTATAACATAGCTGGACGTATTGCCACTCTGTATAGTTTTCCCTTTAGTTTTGCTGGAAACCTCTTATCACACAAAATCCCTGATTCTGCTCTCCACTTGCACCATCCTCTTGAACAAGGTGAGCTACATCACTGTGTATCTCTCCGTCCTCCTGTAAGTACGAGCCCAGGTATTTGAACCTAGACGTCTGTGGGACCACCAGACTGTGACATCCGTCACTAAAGGTTCGTCATTTAACGTGTTCGGTTAACTTATGTTATCGGTCATTCCTCATCTCTGTAACCCATCTATATGGATATCATATTTGCTTGCTTGGTTATCCTTATGCTTGTACTATCGTTGCTTGCATTGTCATCATCTTAAAGTGTTTTCTAAGATTGCCCCCGTTATCATTGAACGTACATTTTTATATAAATCCAATGTCACAAATAAAACCATTTTTAAATTATAAATATCATTAACTACAACTTTCATCATTAATAAAACAAGCCTAATTAATGTCGTTTCAACCGAAATAAAAATTGGGAACCCGGGGGCAAAGTGCGGGGACTAAACATGACGTTTTGTGGAACTAGGGCTGGGTATAAATACCCCTTAACCAGCCCTAGCCCCCATTCTTACCATCATCTTCACCTTCTTCTTCTTCTTCACCTTCTTCACCATTCTAGCACCAAAACCGCTCCTTTTCTTGCGTGTTCACCGGCAAATCTTGGTTATCATCGTGTATACTCACTTCTAGCAGGTAGATAATCTTGTTTGACCCGTTTCTTGCTCGGTTTCACTTCTGCGTTTTCTAGGGTTTCGGGTGCTCGGGTTCATCCGAGCACATGAGGTCGTGTGGGCTTGTGTGTTGCGTTTCTGAGTGTGTTTCTTGTTTAGACATGTTAGAATATGGATTCTTGAAGTTCTTGGGGTGTAAAACGAGTGCACGGAGCGGCCGGAGACTGCTCTACACTCGGCAATCGCGATTCTGTTGTTCTTCGCGACTGGGTCTGTTCGCGCGACTGAGCCGTGCGATTGGGTGAATCGCACGACTGAGTCATGCGTCAGGCTGTGTCACGTGACTGAGCCGTGCGATTGGGTGAATCGCACGACTGAGTCATGCGTCTAGGTGTGTGCGATTGAATGTGTGTGCGATTGAGTAAATGCGAGTGAATATGCGTGCGACTGAGGCAATGCGGATGAGATTGTGTGCTGTTGTGCGTGAGTCGCACGACTGAAAGGCCAGTCGCACGACTGAAAGGCCAGTCGCACGAATGGATCTTCAATCCTACGAATGAAGCTGATTCATGCGAATGAAGGTTCAATCGTGCGTATGGAGGTTAAGTCACACGATTGGGTGTTGCATGGTACGACTAAATGCTTAGTCGCACGAATGAAGGTTCAATCGTACGAATGAGCTGATTCGTATGACTGAAGGTCCATTCGTGCGAATGGAGGGTTGAGTCGTGCGTCCGGTCCTGTTGTGTGACTGATGATGCGTGTATGTGTGAATTCCCTTTTTGAATGTCTTGTGATGATAAGGTAACATCAATAAAGTGTCATTGCTAGACCACAAAGATTAAAGTCAACGCTATCAACAGGCACAAACTATTTCAATTTAAAATAACCTAACCTTTTACAATTATTGACAACCCATTTGGGACTACAAATATTTAACAAGAACTATCTTTTATAATAATGGGATCCCCATACGGATGTCATTAGCAATGAGGACTACTCCTAATACTTGGATCTACATAAGGTCTGATATGTGTATGCCTGCTTGTGTGTGCTACCCACGACCGAACCGAAACAGCCCGAACTAATCGAATGTCATCTTATGCCTTATGCTCATATTAATGCTTGTCAGTAACTGTCAATAGGTGTTTGACCGTTCATAGCATTCTACCTTTGGGAATATTCATCATACGTGCTTATCATCTATTCCGTGAGTTTCGTAGCCCCTTTTTACTCTTATAAAACCTTTTAAATATTTTCAACTTGGGGAAAAAGAATGCTCACCTACTTAACTTGTTTTCAAGCCTCTTCCCTAGTGGAAACTGGCTGCTACTTTTAAGAGTATCTTATCTTGCTTATCTTGTTGATTGATGCTATATGAACTTGACTCTATGCCATGTTACCACCTTGTATGTTACTTGGTGGTATTACATTACTATGCACTACTACTTTGATATTATGTGTTGATTGATGCTACCTGTGATTGCTATTGTTGATGGATGCATCGGCTGTGTGGTTCTTCTGTGTTGTTCTTCTAAGCCGATCATTCATTACAACCATTAATCCCGGTAATGGGACCTAAGGATTAGTTTGGTTGTAACCCATGCGTATGCGCTTCGTGGATCTTGCTACGTTATGTAAAACTTATGGGATGCTTTCTTTACAGCCATCAATTCCTGTGTGGAACCGATGTATAGGTTTGGTTGTAGCTATCTATATCTTGCAAAACCGATTACACATAAGTGTAGTTACGATAACTCTTATTAAACTTACAAGCTGTTTTCATCTTAACATCTTTTATTACCTAAAAACCTACGAAGCTCACCAATAATTATGTTGACCATTTTGAGCATGTCTTTTCAGGTGATCAAGGTAATTGAAGATTCTAGGAGTGCTGCCTTTTAGAGGGGACCCTAGGATGCACTTTTGTGACTTATCATCTTTTGTTAAACATTAATCTTGGTTGATTAAACTTGATCATTTGTATACTTGTTCCCGGGTTGTGGGAATCTACATTACAAGTTATCATTTATGCTTATGTGATCATTTTTATGTTATGCTTATGACTATGATGTCGTGGTTACTGACTAGACGCGACACAAGTCTCCATTTGTGTTTGGGTGTCGTCATGACACGCTTGTCATCATATTTATATTGCTCCTCTACGTATACCATGTGTTATGACGATCCCGTCTCGCTCGTATCCCCGTGTTTCCGCTCTCAGCGGGGGTGTGACACAGACCCTGGATACTGATTTGGGTGTCCTTTTCATTTTGTCCACTAAAATTACAATGCACGTATTTCATCTTAGAGTGACTTATCCTTAAGCCTTTGCACTCTAGTACTGCTCTCCACAGTTCTAGCCTCTCATTAAGTACCCTTTTAGATTCTGATATTAACACAATATCATCCGCAAAAAATACGCACCACGGGACTGGCTCCTATATAGACTTGGCCATCTCATCCAACACTACTGTGAAGAGAAATGGGCTCAATGCCGATCCTTGGTGAAGTCCCACTTCCACCGGGAAGAAGTTTGTGTCTCCGACTGGTGCTCAAACATATGTTTTTGCCTCGACATACATATCCTTGATTATCTTGATATACATCTCTGGTACCCCTTCTATGTCGTAGACTTTCTCAAATGAGTTATCATGGAACTGTCATAGGCTTTTTCTAGGTCAATGAAGACCATATAGAGGTCCCTTTTCTTTTCTCTATATTTCTCTGTTATCCTCCTTATGACGTGTACGACTTTTGTTGAAGAGCGTTCTGGCATATATCCAAATTGGTTTATCGCTATATGAGTTTCGCGTCTAATTCTCATGTCAATAACTCTTTCCTATAGTTTCATCGTGTGACTCAAGAGGTTTATTCCCCTGTAGTTTGCGCCACCTTGGACATCACCTTTTTTCTTATATATGGGGACTATGACACTGCTTCTCCACTACTCCGGCATCTTCCTGGTATTGAAGATAGTTTCGAATAAGTCTGTTAGCCATTGCATGCCCTCATCTCCCAGGCACTTCCATACTTCAATCGGTATGTTGTCTGGCCACACCGCCTTAGCCGTCCCCAATTTCTTAAGAGCTTTCGTAACTTCATCGATTGTGATGCTTCTACAATAACACTTATTTTATTACGTTGTTTGAGTTGTTTGATCGATATCTATTTGTTGATTAGGGTTCCTTACATTGAAAAGGTTATTAAAGTAAGTTTTCCATCTCACCTTCATGTCTCTTCCTTCGCCAAGAGCTTTCCATCCTCAACCATTATTAACTTCACCATTCCCAAGTCCTGTCTTGTACGTTCTCTTTCTTTGGCAATCTTAAACTTGTCATGTTCTCCTTTTTTCGTGTTTAGTCGCTTGTACATCCTCTCATAAGCTATGTTCTTTGTCTCTGACACATACTTTTTCACCTCTCGTTTGGCATCTTGTATTTATCTTTTAGTTGTGCTCGTTCTTCCTCATTATTAGTGTAAAAGCTCTCTAAAGCTTTATTGTTTAATTTTTATCTTCTCTTGTACATTTTCATTTTACCACCAGGATTCCTTATGACTGATAGTCCTACTTGTTGTAACTCCAAGAGTTTTTTTAGTTGCTTGAATGACTCTAGTGGCCATGGCCTCCCACTTTTGGTTTCTGTCTTCCTATGGCCCAGTCTGGGTCATTGGTACGTTCTTCTCTCTAAAAACGGTAATCTTTTCATTCTTAAGCTGGCCCCATCTGATCGTGGGTCTAATTCTCTCAGTTGGTTTGGTAGTTGCTCTCTTCATGCGTAAATCCGCCACTAACATATGATGTTGAGTCATTACTGTCTCGTCCGGGATTATCTTACAGTCCTTCCACGAGCTACGATTTTCTCTTCTCATCAGCAAATAGTCTATTTGCGTGTGTCTCTCACCGTTGCTAAACATAATTAGATGCGAGTCTATTTTCTTAAAAAACGAATTTATAACGCCTAGGTCATGCGCTAATGCAAAGTCAAGAAGCTCCTTACCACCGTCATTCCTAAGACCATAAAAACGAATTTATAACGCCTAGGTCATGCGAGTCTATTTTTTCTTTTCGAGGTATGTCTCCCATAACTTGATCTAAACTCTCCCAGAACTTCTTTCTTTCCGCTTCCCCTAATCCAACCTGTGGTGCATATGCACTAACTGCTACCACTACTTCATCCCCTATTACTATTCTTAACAGCATAAGTCTATTATCATATCTTCTCACCTCCACTACATTATCTTGAAGTTCTTTAGCAACTAGGAAACCTACTCTATTTTTTATTCTATCCGATCCTGAATACCATAGTTTATACCTTTGCACTCTTTTACTCTCCTACCCCATCTAGTCTCCTGAAGACACACTATCTGTACCTTACGTTTCTTCAGCGCGTTTATTAACTCTAATAACTTACTAGTTAACGTTTCTACATTCCATGATGCCAATCATAATCTATAACCCTTTTTCCCTGTACTTTCACTTCTCATCACCAAACATGATCTCGGGGCAGCATAATAACTTCTCCTATCTATTTTACCACAATAACTCACCTTAACAAAAAATACCAGACAAATCCCACAAATACAACCACTATTTACGGATAATACCTTAAAATAGAAGTGTAACACTTACGATGCACAATCAAATGCAATCACTCACAAGAAGTAAACAACACACAAGTGATGCATAATCAAATCACAAGAAAGTAGAAATAGCACAAGAATAGGGGATGACTCTCCCTATTTAAAATCAGATACTGGCACCCCTAACCCAGCCAAACAGTCTAAACGGAAAGATAAAAGTAAATAAGAAGAAAAACAAAGATGGAACGATCTCACCAAAATGCACACCTAAGTTAGGGTTCTTCAATTAGTTCATAACTGATTCAATCCCCCTTCTAACAATCTGATCCAGAAACCGACCTCTATCGCTTCGACCCCTTCAATCTACCGGAATCCTCTCGAAAAGCAAGGGGAAGCGGAAGCACTGTCGACGATGGGTGAAGGCTACTGCATGGCTTGTTTGATGGTGGAATTCGGTGAATCATGAGCAGACCCAACCTTTACCAAAGATGCAGCAGACCCAACCCTAATCTGGTGGCGCTGTATCGAAACCCTAATCTGGTGCAACGGGAAGCAGACGACAGTGGACAGTTGGCGATAGAGAATTGTCGCTAGAGATAAGTCAAAGGTCAAAATTGGACAGAGAGGAGACAATGGAGATTTAGCGCTATTGGCGGTGGTCAGAGAGGAGAAACAACTGTCATCAATTGCCCAATCTCTATATCAAATCTCGATTACACGATCTCAAAAACACAAAAGTATCACGCAGTAGTATGGATTCGCCTTAGATCTGATCTGAGAGCTCCGACGACCGTGATTCAACAGTTTCAGCAGTTGAATCGGTCCTGTAAATCAAAATCAACCAAATCAAACACTCATCGTCTCCGTCACTGCTTCAGAAGAGACAATCCATACTGAAAACTTAAGAATCGGTTAAGATCTTCTTCGCTAGAGATGTCACCGGAAACTATCACCGACGGCCGTAGGAGAGAGAATAGGTGTCAAAAAAGTTCTAACGGATCACAATTCTAACGGTCATAGGAGAGAGAATAGGTGTCAAAAAAGTTCTAACGGATCACAATTCTAACGGCTGTAGGAGAGAGAATAGGTTGAAGGAAGATGCAAAGAACATCGATATTATCTACAATGGGAAAATAAAGAACCGTACAATGGCATTAACACAATTAATGATGCGTTTTTCATTACGTTCATTACTCTGTTGACACTAAACATGGTTAAGCATATAAAAGAAAAGTATGTTGGTTTGTTTTGGTTTTGAAGATAAACATAAAAAACAACATCATGCCTTGTACGTGTCTAATCTATATATAATACTAAAATAGTAACTTGGGAGACACTTGTCACATTTCTAGGGCCCCGAAGGTTGTTTTTCTCGCCTCTCTCTCCTCTTAAATAATTACCTAAATTAAAGATTAAATAATTTTAATTATTTTTAAGATTAAAAATATTTCTTAATCAATTAAGAAAATATGTTTTTTATTAATGTTATTTCTAAAAAATAAATTTTTATAAAATATGAGTTTTTCTAAAACATCAAATATTTTTAAAAATATAAAATATCTTAAAATTGATGTTTTTAAAAAGTAAACTTCTTTATAAACAAAAAATAATTAAAATTAGGAGTTATAATAAGAAACTTTAAAAATGATATTTTTAATACAAGTCATTTGGAAAAAAATGGTTAATTTTTTTAGAAATTAAAATTAAAATTATTACTTATAATTATTACTCATATGTAATTTTAATCATATCTTATTTTAAAATATTATTTTATACTTCATAAACTTTTATCATAATTAATATTTTATTTTTAACTCGTGTAATATACGGGTTTACTAAAGTTAGTATTATAAATAACAATCAACAACTAATCAATTTTATTTTTTCAACCCGTGTAATATATTTAGTTTTATTTATGTTTTTGTGTTATTTTAATAATTAGCTCACCATCTTCCGTGTAATACACGGGTAACTAAAACTAGTAACTTATAAAAGGTAATTTAAATCAAAAGTAAAATAAAAAGATAATTTAAATGAAAGTAAACGTAGCTTAAAGTAAAAGAAAACAAAAAAGAAAAAAACAAACATATATGTAGACCATAAGGTTTGAAACTAACAATACCTAACCAATCCACCACATCCAACCTTTTATTACTAACTATTGAAATAAAATATATTTATTCCATAGGAAAACAAAGATACGAAACCATCAACCTTTGAAATTGAGAGCACATCCAGTGATTAATCATTCAATTTTTCCGGACCGGGTAAAAAGAAACTTCTTATAAATAACGGCATCACAACGAAGAATCAAAAAATAAAAAAAAAGAAAGAAAGAAAACTCTGTCTAATAACCTTAAATATTATAAAAGCACTCATCTTTAAAACTCTTAAAAAGTGAGTAAAATGTCATTTTTCATTTTTCAAACTATGTCTAATAACCACTCACATTATATATACACAAATAAGTACTTATATATAAAGTTAGTAAAATTTCATTTTTCGATGATTTTCTTTAATCATATGCTTCCATACCGTTGTCCAAGCAGTATTATAATTTCGGAAATCCACCATTATGATCTAACATGTTGCATCTTAATTTTATAAAAATGAATATTGACTTTTACGTTGTTTAGTAAATAAAAAAGACTAGATTATAGCTTTCAAGTTTGGAAAAAAAGATGACTAGACTACTTTTTAAATGGTTGATTTTGAGTTGAAGGTTAGGTTTTAGCTCTGTGAAAAAATAATATGACTAGATTGTAACATTCAGTTATACATGATATTTTTTAATGAATGGTTTTGATTTGAATCCTAAATTTTAGCTGCTTGAAAAAAAGTCTAGATTGTAGGCTCAAACTCAAAATGGATCGATTGAAAAATGCAATGTGTGACTGAAAGTTGTAGTATCCAACTTAAATCCACCAATTAGAAAAAGTTATGTATACTCAAATGCTAAAATTTAGTGCCTTCCTTTTCAAACTTGATAGATCAATTGGTTTGGCAAGAGGCACTCCATAGCTTTCGAAGTGTAGGTAACGAGTTCGAGTCTAACTTGATGTAATATGCTACAAATGGACCATAACTTTTACCACAATGAGCCTTTGGGTGGTGAGTTTCCCATGAGTTCGAGTCTCACTTGGTACAACATCCTACAAATGGACTAGGAGTTTTACCACAATAAGCCTATGGTTGGTGAGTTTTCTCATAAGTTCGAGTCTCACTTGGTGCAATATGCTTTGAATGAATTATGAGTTTTACCACAACATGCCTTTGACTGGTGGGTTTTTCCTGGGATGGTGGGATGGTCGGGTCCCATGTAATGTCTCTGTTTGAGAGGGTGGTGGCTTTTCACAATAGATTTACCCAGGTGGCAGAAGATATAATATTCGTTGTTCGTTTAAAATAGCATCTTAAAACTATATTTCTATATGCTATAAACTTGTAATGACATTTTCAGCAACTTAGGATTAGAGCTCAAATACTTTTTTTTATTTGACTTCTAACATATTTATAGAAACCTTTAGAACAATTCAATTAACGCATAATAAACATTCAACGTTCCAACAAAATTAATCTAAATATAAAAATGATTAATGAAATGAAATAAATCATCATAGTAAATAATAATATACCAAAAGTTGAATATATCTTATGAGGATGCATTTTGACGACTTAATCTTTCGTTTTACTATTTCCTATTTTTGTCTAATTAATTGGTGGTGAGACAACACATGTAGATTTTATCTTTCTACATTTTTACTATAAAAACATGACCAATTTATATGATTTGTTTCATAAATTTACAAAGTTCCTAGAAACAAGTTAATTTTACATTACTCACTGATGATGTCTCGTTTTCTCATATTCAATCTCTTGTTGGCAACATGTTTGATCGCCTTTGCTTCGGACCCTAGTCCTCTCCAGGACTTCTGTGTGGCTTATCCAAATAGCAAAGGTAAAAGATTATCATAATTTTTTGGTTTTTGATAAAAGTTGTTTCGAAATACAAAAGAAAAAAAAGCAAACAAAAATATGTAAGTAGATTAAAAAAGTTAATATTAGAAACTATCAGAGAACAATTAGATTATATGTTAACATTAGTGAGAAAAAAAAGAAAATTATATTTTAACTTTGGTGAGGGGAGCGACTTTGCTTAAATTTGCTTCCCAAACTAATGAATTATCAAATAACACAGAAGTGCTCATAAATTTTTTAAACCACCTAGCAATACGGAACTTAATGGTTATATGATATGCAATATCTATACGTGTTCATAATAAGTAGTTTTTTAAATATATTTTTATGTAGTATTCGTTAATGGTGTGGTTTGCAAAGATGCAAAGCTTGTGCAAGCAAATGATTTTCTCTTTAGAGGGCTTCACCTGATGGGCAATACGTCGAATGACGTGGGCTCCAATGTGACCGCAGTAACTGTGGCAGAGTTACCAGGACTCAACACTTTAGGTATCTCCATGGCTCGTATTGACTTTGCTCCTATGGGTATCAACCCTCCACACACGCATCCTAGGGCCACTGAGATCTTAGTTGTCATCGAAGGTCGTATTCTGGTTGGTTTTGTCACGTCTAACCCTGAAAACCTCCTTATTACGAAGGTACTTGAGAAGGGCGATGTGTTTGTTTTTCCACAAGGTCTAGTTCACTTCCAGAAAAACCTCGAACATGGGTATGCTCTTGCTATTGCAAGTTTGAGCAGTCAAAATCCGGGTGTTATTAATATTGCAAATGCTGTTTTTGGATCAAACCCTGATATTTCTGGGGATATTCTTGCAAAGGCCTTTCAAGTTGACATCAATGTAGTTTATCAAATTCAATCAAAGTTCTAAAATTATATGTGATCATAAAATGTTGGTTTCTTTAACTTGTACTTGTCAGTTAAATAATATTGGTTTGTATTCTCCTGTTATACTTCAAAGTGAATAAAAAGTCTATTATTGTGATTGTGATTTAAAATTTCTTTGTTTAGCGATGAAATGTAGTTTCTTATGGTTAAAAAAATAAAAATAAGAAAGTGTTGGACAAATAGGTCACATTATGGTTTTAATAAGTATGAGAAATTGCCCTTTTTATCCATACCATTTTACTAATAGTAAATTTCACTACTAGAAAAAATGCCATAGATGACAGGCAATGGACGTTATCTTTGTTAGGTTTGTTGAACACATTATCAAAGTAGTTTAATCATTTAAACATGAAAACGCAGCAGAATAAAACCTTAACATCATGTTTTATAAACTGAAAATTAAGGCACATAACTTAATTTTAACAAACCCAAGAACATAGGATCGTTTATATATGTATGAACTAGCTATCAATAGAAATAACAACCCAAAACAACGCATACAAACTACCTTTGTAGAGCTGCTGAAAAACGTGTGATTTGATGAAGATGGAGCTGTTCTTGAACGACCAAAACACCAAGAAGAGGTGTCCTCAAGCTACCATACCCTCAAGCATTAAGCACGCACCCTTTTGCTAGGATTTTGGACCCCCAAAATGACCAAGAAGGCTGCTGAAACAAGCTTCCAGCCATGAGTTTTCTTCAAAGGAAGAGGGTTCTTGGTCACTTTTGCATGTAAGAGAGAGAGAGAGAGTTAAGTGTGTGTGTTTTCAAGAGTGTCTTGAACCAAGACATCAAAATGAACCAACCCCCTAAAAGGGGACGGCCGAAACACTTTCAAAAAGGGTTTCCCCCCAAATATTTTCATTAACATTTCATTTAACTAGTTACTTGTTAAGTTATGATATTAACCTTTTAATTTTATAACTCATACACACACACACTTATATTATTTGATGTTATTTAACTAATTTAAATAACATTATAAATAATATTCTTGAACAAAATATCCTTATAAGTTATTCCATCTCATATGCAATTTATTTAGAAAATCCATTTTCTAAATTTGTGTAATTATTTAATTGCATGATCATATAATCAATTAAATATTAATTGGTGTTTGCTAAGCTTGTTATTGGGTATGACCCGACTTGGATCATAACGTACTAACCACGTCAATGTTCTATGTGTCTTGGGCATAAAGAAACCAACAATCTCCAACTTGCACAAGATTCATAGAAGATTGATGCAAGCAGTAAATACCGCCTAATAACGGTTTACTACCCTTAATACGCATGACTAAAAGCCATTCAATAACTTCATCCCCTTCAAGTATCCAACTTGAAATGATTTAGGTGAATCAATCATTTATCCTTTTGTTACAGATGTCATGTTAAATCCAAGGACACAAAATGACCATTCCTTATTGATTTAACTTAATCAGGTCTTAGACATCTTACTCTCAACGAATAAGAGGAACAAATTCCATCTTGACTACATACGTTTCTCACAATCACCTCGTGTCACACTTTAATATAGCCTTTTGTACTGTCCATTATTTCAGAGCAGTGAAGAACTAGCTCAAGGTATAACACATTGGTGAATATCAAAACCCAATATGTATCTCAGGTCGGAGGATACCAAATGATATTCACCTTTACTCAAATTTACTTATGATCAATCTAGAAGATTCCATGTACTAAAATTTGAGACGCAGGTCAGTCCAATATTCGTATCCCACAAATATCTATGAACCTTGGCAGCAACCAATTGCTCTATATTCTTGCCTTATGAATATCCACCAATCCATGTTCATAATAGTCTTACGTTCATATTTGATCCCACAAACATGACCGACTATGGACATTTAGAATAATAAACATATTCATGGATGTATACATGCTAAAATGAACATAACTCAAAATATCACAAATATATATGAAAGAGTTAAATATTACATTGTCCCAAGCTTTTAAATACTAAATAGGTCAATTCCAATCACTAGAATATCGAAGTCCTAAGGCACAAGTATGACCTTCATGCTTTGCCCTTTCAAGGAGCTTCATGAGTGGATCCGTAATGTTTTGATCGGAGTGAACTTTACGAATACAGATCTTTCCCTTTTCAACTTCATCCCTTATGTAGTTGAATCTCCGCTCAATGTGTCTAGTCTTTTGATGTGCACGGGGTTCCTTGATTTGTGCAATCGCACCCTCGTTATCACAAAAGATTTCTAGGGGGTCTTGAATGGTATAGACCACCCTTAGATCGGTGATAAATTTCTTTATGCATGCAGCTTCCTGAGCTGCTAATGAGGCGGCTATGTATTCGGATTTTGTATTGGACAATGCTACCACGTCTTGTTTTGAAATCTTCCAGGACTCTGCTCCTCCATTCATAATGAAGACACACCCCGACTGTGATCGAGAATCATCTCGATCAGTTTGGAAACTCGCATACGTGTAACCCTTTACAACGAGCTCCTCTTCATCAGATCCGTATATTAGAAACATATCCTTAGTCCTCCTAAGGTATTTCAATATACTTTTAACAGCCATCCAATGGCTATTACCTGCATTCTGCTGATATCTGTTTGTCATGCTTAACGAGCATGACACGTCCGGTCTAATGCATATCATCGCATACATGATGGATCCTATAGCAGACGCATATGGGATGTCCTTCATTCGATCTTGCTCATCCTTTGAGCTTGGACATTGAGATGTGCTCAATATTGTCCCTCTTTGAATAGGTACCATACCTTTCTTAGAGTTTTTCATCTTGAACCTTTTCAAGATTTTATCAATGTATGCACTCTGGTTTAAACCTATCAACCGCCTCGATCTATCTCTATAGATCTTTATTCCTAAATATAAGCGGCTTCACCGAGATCTTTTATGGAAAAACAACTTCCAAGCCAGGTTTTAACACCTTCCATGGTTGGAATATCATTTCCAAATAGTAGTATGTCATCAACATACAATACTAAGAATGTAATTATGCTCCCACTAGCCTTTTTATACACACAAGCCTCGTCAGCATTCTTGATGAAACCAAATTTCTTGATCTCTTCATCAAAACGTTGATTCCAACTTCTCGATGCTTGTTTCAATCCATAATTGATCTCTTTAACTTGCATACTTTATTAGGATGTTGTGGATTGACAAAACCTTCAGGCTGAACCATATGGACAGTCTCTTCGAGATGTCCATTAAGAAAAACGGTTTTGACATCCATTTGCCAAATCTCATAGTCATAATGAGCAGCTATGGCAAACAATATCCTAATTGACTTTAGCATTGCCACAGGCGAGAAGGTTTCATCATAATCAACCCCTTGAGTTTGAGTGAAACCTTTTGCTACAAGTCTTACCTTGTAAGTATCCAAGTTTCCATGCATATCAGTTTTCTTCTTGAAAACCCACTTGCATCAACCAGTTTGGTGTTAAGTAGACGGTCAACTAATTCCCAAACTTGGTTGTCATACATGGATTGCATCTCTGCGTTCATGGCTTCTAGCCATTTGTCACAATTCGAATTGGACATTGCATCATGGTATGTAGTTGGCTCGTTGGAGTCAACCACGTAGCAACCATTCATGAAAAATCCATATCTTTCAGGTGGAATGCTAACTCTACCAGATCTGCGAACGTTTTGTGTGTATTGATCAACCTCTTGATTATCATCAACAACCTCTTGTTGATTATTAGTGTCAACCAAACATGTATCGGCTTATGGATCTTGATCCTCATCAAATTCCACTGTTCTATACGTCATTCCTTCCATAAGGAACTTGGCTTCCAAGAACTCTGCCTTTCGAGCAATAAATACCTTTTGCTCTGTTGGATCAAAGAAGTAGTATCCTATACAGTCTTTGGGATATCCAACAAATATACACTTAGTAGATCGACTTTCCAACTTGTTTTGGGTGTTTTGCTTAACATAAGCTTCACATCCCCATACTTTTAAATATGATAGCGATAGAACTCTTCCATGCCATATTTCAAAAGTTGTCGAATCCACTTTCTTGGTCGGGGCCATATTCAAAATACAAGCCGCGGAGAGTAATGCGAAACCCCAAAATGATAGAGGTAGTGAGCTTACAGCCATCATAGATCGAACCATATCTAATAAGGTTCGGTTTTTCCTTTCAGACACATCATTATGTTGTGGCGTTCCGGGTGGAGTAAGTTGTGAGACGATCCCACAACTTCTTAGATGATCCTGAAAAGAGTCACTAAGGTATTCACCTCCTCAATCTGAGCGAAGAACTTTGATAGATTTGTTGAGTTGATTTTCTACCTCATTCTTGAAGATTTTAAACATTTCAAAAGCTTCATATTTATGTGTCATCAAGTACACATACCCATAGCGACTGTAATCGTCGGTAAAGGTAATGAAGTATCTTTAACCATTTCTTGTCATTGTCTTAAAAGGACCATATACATCCGAATGTATGATTTCTAATAAGTCTTTTGCCCTCTCGTTAGTACAACTAAAGGGTGACTTCGTCATCTTACCTTGTAAACAAGATTCACACTTATCAAATGAACCATTTTCATTTGTTTTCAAAAGACCATTCTTTTGAAGTGCTTGAATCCGATTCTTATTTATGTGACCAAGACGACAATGCCATAGATATGAATCACTTAAACCCATTTTAAGTTTCTTGGTGTTTGTTTGGTATAATGAGTTATTAAAGGATGAATCATCATGAACCAATTCATAGATACCATTAAAAGGCATAGCCTTAAAATAAAATATATCATCCATAGAAACATAAATACCATTATATATAAACTTCAAATCATAACCATATTGTTTTAAAAGGGAAACATAAATTATGTTCCTAGTCAAACTAGGAGCATACAAAATATTTTTAAGAACAACTTCCAAACCATTTGAAAGTTTCAAAATATAGTCTCCTTGGGCTTCTACATCAACTTTTGCTCTATTGCCCATGTAGAGACTCGTGTCTCCCTTCCTGAAGTGCTTATTTCTTTTGAACCCCTGCAACAAATTGCAAATGTGAGTTCCACATCCGGTATCTAATACCCATGTGTTTGAAGAAATAACATTTAAACCAATATGAATCATGAAAGTTGTACCTGAGGTTTGCCCAACATCCCTCTTGTTCCTCAATTGTTTAAGATAGGTTGGACAATTTTTTTCCAATGTCCTATCTCGCCACACTCAAAGCATGGATCGTTCTCCGTTACCTTAGGCTTCTTAAGCTTAGGCTTTGAAGGTTCTGCTTTAGCCTTCCCTTTCCCCTTCCCTTTGACGTACCCCTTTCCTTTGAAACATTTGCCTTGGGATCGGGGAATGGCCTTTTCTTATAGCCTCCCTAATTGATCGAGAGAACAGGTAGAACCTTTAACCCATCCTTGCCTCAGCTATTTTGAGCATTGCGTGAAGCTCACCAATGCTCTTGTCCCATCCGTTCATATTGTAATTCATTATGAACGTATCAAACTTTTTAGTTAGCCCATTAAAGATCAAATCCGTGGCTAACTCCTTAGAGACGGGACAGTTAAGCCTCTCGAGACGATCAATGTGGCTTTTCATCTTGAGTACATAAGATGATACCGGTTGGGTTTCTTCCATATGTCACGCGTGAAGTGCTCGAACCATTTCCAAGCGCTCTACCCTAGCTTGTTGAAGGAACATTTCCTTCAACTGGGTAATCATGTAATATGCCCCATGATGCTCCAAATCCTTTTGGAGTTCAGGAATCATAGTTCCTAGCATGAGGCAAGAAACCTGCATGGAATCCTCAGTGTACTGAAGCCAATCATTATAGGCCTCAACATCCTCGGGGTCAAGTTGGTCAGGATTCGGATCGTCAAGGACATAGGCCTTTTTCTCTTGCTTGAGAACGATTCTCAAGTTTCGAAACCAGTCCATGAAATTATTGTGGTTAAGACGATCCCTCTCTAAGATAGTTCTCAGCGATAGGGTATGGACGGTCGGGGTGGTAGCGTTATTGTTTGCGGCCATTTCTACAAAATTTACAAAGTTCATATTAGTATTTCTGAAAAATTACATTTTAATCATTAATACCCTTTAATGTCTCATAGACAATTAATAATTAAAACCTAGAATCCAACGTTACATTTAAATGATGGTTAGGTGACATTTATCCTATTATTTAAATTAACAAGGTAGTCAACACTTGAAAATTTGCAACCTTTTGCAATTTTTAGCCTTATGGGATCGGTTAAACATCTTATGTTTAGTTGGCATGTAAAATCCCATCAACACCATTTGTACGCCATGCTTCGGTGACCCTAGGCACATGGTTTCCAATTCAAGTCGTCCTACTTACACGCACGTGTGAGTTTATACATACAAGTGGTTAGGTGACCTTTATCCCACAAATACGTTAAGCCCACCTCAAACACATAAGTTCCCTAAAAGTGGTTAGGTGACCTTTATCCCACAAATAGTTCTCAAGTGATTCGAGTGTCGTGTAAAAGGATGGTGTTAAACTTGTTTCCAAAGGGATTTTTATTTTTCATTAATTATAGTTTTGAAAACTCTATGTACCTTGTATTTGCATGCTTTCGAAACCATGGTACCCTATGGTTCTCTTTTTAGTAAAACTCCTTTTTATTAAAACCATTAATCCTTTTAATAACCTCTTATTAATCACTTAATGATTAGGAACCATAAATTTTCAGCTTGTTTTGTTTGTTAATTAGTTTGTTATGCATATCCAAATATCAAACAATCAACCAAAATTAAACAAATTAAACAAGCACAACCATTCAATCACAAGTGCATAACCATAGCCACTAAGTTGACCACACTTATTTGCCATCACAAGTGTTGTCATAAGGTCATCCCTAAGGGTTTAAAATTGACATTTCAAAGTGTCCATGAACTCCCACTTGAATCCGCATCCGAATGCTTCAAGTGTCCATGTCTTTTGTGTCCTTGCTTTGCACCTTCCTTTGGTTCACCATCTTGTGTATCTTCTTTTACAAAATATATCCTAATACATTTTTTTCTAGTAAAAGAAATACATATAATCTATTTATTACACAACAAATGAATAAATAAATTACAAACCAAAAGGATACAAACACAAAAGAAATTATTATAACCCTTTGAATGAAAAAACAAACAAACATGACCAAATCATCTAAACACAACCAAATCCAAAACTAAAACAGGTCTAGGCCATGTTATGCACCATAATATGTATCCAAATACAACATTTCAAGAACAAAATAAACCCCCATTTAACCCTAAATTTTCAGCCAACATAAACCAAGAATTTAGGGTTTTTTGTCCAAACAACACAATCAACCATTTGATATATATATCTTTCATGGTTTAATCATAAGCATGGATGATATAACTTTGAAAGATGGGGATTCATAATATCATCATAAAACAGCCCCTAAAAGGTTGTTAATGTCCCATAAAACCAATTTCATAAGGACAAAATAAGCTAGTCATCCACATATCCGGCTCTAGATGCTAATGTTAGGTTTGTTGAACACATTATCAAAGTAGTTTAACCATTTAAAATGGGGCAGCGTAATAAAACCTTAACATCATGTTTTATAAACTGAAAATTAAGGCACATAACTTAATTTTAACAAACCCAAGAACATAGGATCATTTATATGTGTATGAACTAGCTATCAATAGAAATAACAACCCAAAACAACACATATAAACTACCTTTGTAGAGCTGCTGAAAAACTTGTGATTTGATGAAGATGGAGCTGTTCTTGAACGACCAAAACACCAAGAAGAGGTGTCCTCAAGCTACCATACCCTCAAGGATTAAGCAAGCACCCTTTTGCTAGGATTTTGGACACCCAAAATGACCAAGAAGGCTGCTGAAACAAGCTTCCAGCCGTGAGTTTTCTTCAAAGGAAGAGGGTTCTTGGTCACTTTTGCATATAAGAGAGAGAGAGAGAGAGTTAAGTGTTTGTGTTTTCAAAAGTGTCTTGAACCAAGACATCAAAATGAACCAACCCCCTAAAAGAGGGCGGCCGAAACACCTTTCAAAAAGGGTTTCCCCCCAAATATTTTCATTAACATTTCATTTAACTAGTTACTTGTTAAGTTATGATATTTACATTTTAATTTTATAACTCATACACACACACACACACTTATATTATTTGATGTTATTTAACTAATTTAACTATTATTACAAATAATATTCTTGAACAAAATATCCTTATAAGTTGCTCCATCTCATATGCAATTTATTTAGAAAACCAATTTTCTAAATTGGTGTAATTATTTAATTGTATGATCATATCATCAATTAAATATTAATTGGTGTTTGCTAAGCTTGTTATTGGGTATGACCCGACTTGGATCATAACGTACTAACCACGTCAATGTTCTATGTGTCTTGGGCATAAAGAAACCAACAATCTTTGAGGTTAGATGACGAGCATATGCGCATTAAGGAAGTGGTAGTTATAAATAAAAGATGACAAGCATCTACGCGTCATCTCTTATAACACACAGAAGAAGACGTGCATTTAGTGATATGCATCATATGACGCGCATTGCGCGTCAAGAAAGGGGTAGTTATAAATGTCAAGATAACGAGCGCGCGCGTGTCATCTTTGAGAATTTATGACACATTCAAAATGATACGCAATGCCTATAATAAATATATATATATATATATATATGTATATATATATATATATATTAATTTTCATAAATTCTACCTGATGTTTTTATACAACTATAAATCAATAATTCTTGAATAATACCAAATAAAATTTATTTAATTAAATACTAACAAAAATTACAAAGATTTTCCAAGTTCACATGCAAATACAAAAAGTATAAAGTAGTTTCAAATTCATTTAATTTATTAATATGTTGCCCTACACATAAATGAAATTCGAAACGTAACGCGACCACTCTTCGCAAATTCCATTCAAATCAGGGTCGGTGTATTGATCTTTACCTCCTTCAAACTAAGAAAATATAAATTTCACTCTAATTAGCAAGTAATCAATGAAATAAAACAAGTTACTTATAAGTTGTTCCAAGTTCACAATTCATAAAGATATGACAACTTAAGAATGTGGCTCAAGCTAGTTAATGTAGGTAACTGTGACGTCCATTACACATAGGTCCGTCAATTGACTCGAAGCTTGTTAACCCTTCTTGTGCTTTTATTATTCTTGCGTAATCGTTTTGTTTCCGATCCTGATCCTTTCCTTTATTGACTTGCGCATTAACCCTAATACTATAGTATGATAAATTAAAATAATTAAATAAAACTTTTAGATAAATTATTATTAATGTAATTATACAAAAAATGACATTATTATTATCATTATTATTATCATTTTTATTATCATTTTTATTACCATTTTTATTACCATTTTTAGACTTAATTACACGGGTAGTCCCTGTGGTTAGGTCTGATTTCACTTTTGATCCCTAACTCTTAGAAATTACAAGCTTGATCCAAAATTTTGAAAAAATGTAATGTCTTTAGTCCCTTAGTTGGATGGACACTAATTTTTTCAGCTAAGTATATGTGAAATGACTAAAATGCCCTTAATAACAAAATATAACATATTAAATTAGTGGGCCCTTTTCACTTTACAATAATCACCCCAACACCATCAAGGCATCAACTCCGTTCTTCTTCTCCGAACACCACCATTGGTCCGATCCATCTTCTCTGGCCACCCGTTTGTCTTCTCTGGCCACCCGTTTTTCTCTCGCCATCACCATAATTCTCGCAACCGAACTTTCCTCCCTTTACAATAACTACCCCAACACCATCGACTCCCCACCGATGTTTAGGTTTTCCTGGTAAGGCTCCCAACCATTGCACATAACAGCATAAATCGACCAAATTTATGGAGACCCAAGCTTGAGTCAACTAATCAGTAACTCATAAACCCTTGAACCGGTACCACCACCACAACCACCAATAACAAGAAGTCAAAGCCCCCACCGATTCAAAACGAGTCAACTCACCCCCAAACACCAGAAAACAATGGGAACTCAACCCATCGTTTTCACCCACTAAAGCACGAATTCCCAAGGTGTTCGCGTCATTGGCAGCAGAATCTACGACTCCCAGAATGGAAAAATGGGCCATTAGGTATAATTCATGCAATGTGTGTGTGTTTTGAGCTACCATGTTGGTACATATGTCCCTAGTTCTAGTTCTAATGTACTTAAATGTTTAAGGACTTTCATTTTGTTACATTGATTTAATCGTTTGATATTTGTAATGAAAGACTCTTGAATGAATAATATGTGTTATTGAATGTCTTGTATCTTTATATTAATGTTTATTACACGCGTATATAAACATGTTATATGGGTTTACAGTTGTTATATATAGTTCTGTGTCAATAAAGATTCAGGAATATGTTTAACTAAGTCTTATGATCCAGTCGCATGACTGAACTATGCGAGTGAGCCAGTCGCATGACTGAGTCATGCGAATGACTAAATCGTACGAATAATTCAATCATATGGTTCATGCGTACGTATGAATGGATCGTATGACTTAATCGCACGACTGAGCCATACGCATGGCTCAGTCGTACGAATGAAGACTGTAACCTATAAATACCACTTAATTCATGGAAAAACAAAATACTTCGAGAATTCACAACCCTAGCCGTCCCAGAACGTCCAAGTTGTCCCTTCTAACTTCATAGAGCGGTCATGATCATTGCTAATCAATTCTTAACGTTTTCTAATCGTTAGTTTTGATCAGATTAGCGTTCTCCCTGATTGGATCGCTAATCAAATAGGATTCCGCACTATTTGATCTGGTTTCACGTAGATTCGGTTAGTACCAGTTCGTACTCGGTCCTAACAAGCGGTATCAGAGCTTTGGCTCTCGATTCTACATGGATTCAATCACGTTTTTGAAAAAAATCAACGTTTTTGAATCAATGATCCGTTCCTTTTGCATTAAAAATTCGATTTTTACGAGTGCATGTGTTCAAAAGTTTGTATTTATCGAGTACTAGCCGACCAGGGTTTTCAAAATCGTGATTTTAGTCGAATCGAGTGAAAATTTTGAAAAATTTCGAAGTCAGGCGTCTCAGTCGCACGATTGATCCAATCGCACGACTGAACTTCACACGTATAGCTCATTCGTACGATTGGGCCAATCGTCTGCTCATTCGCACGTTTAGGTTCATTCGTTCGGTTCAGCTCAGTCGTATCGTTCATTCGTACGACTGAACTCATACGCATAGGTTCATACGCACGATTGACCTCAATCGCACGTGTGAACTCAGTCGCACACTTCAATCGTCCGGTTGACTTTAATCGCACGGTTGAGTCTCATTCGCATTCCCCAGTCGCATTAGTCAGTTAGATTGTCAAGTTTTTCAGACCAAATAATCATGGACGAATAGCAATTTGCTTTCTCAGCCGGGAAGGACTCTAGAATTCAGAGTCTCTTGCTTTTGGAAAATCAGATCGGAAATCACAACAAACCACCAAAGCTTCTGACACTTGACGAATATCCTCAATGGAAGCAACGGTTTGAAATTCATTTGAATGGAGTGGACACCGACTTATGGAGCACTATTGAGACTGGCTACACTATGCTAGTTGGAGCTGACTGTGTTCCACTGACTCTAAGTGGTTTGAATAAGGCGCAAAGGGTTATGTACGATGCTGAGAAGAAAGCCTATGCATTGTTGACACAGTCCATCCCACAAGATATTTCCATCAGTTCTCAGAGCACAAGCAGTGCAAGAAGTTATGAAAGGCTCTAGAGAAGCCGTATGAAGGAAATGTAACGCTTAAGTCTCTAAAGGCTAAAGCTTTGAAGAAGGAATTTGACAACTTCTCATCAATCGAAAATGAGAGTCTGGACGACATTATCGATCGCTTCTATCATTTGACGAGTGAACTGCACACTCATGGAGTTAAAACGTCTATGGAAGATACGGTATCGAGTTTGGCTGATGGTTTACCTGATAAGTGGGATTCATTCGTTTCCATTTTAAGACATAATGAAGTGCTGGAAACGCTGGATATAAATGACTTTATTCTGAAACTGAGAGAGGAAGAGCTACGACAAAAGTACAAGTCTAAAAAGGGAACCTACACTCAGAATCCTTCTCTATACAATATGGCTCCTACTACTGCATCTTCAAGTGCACCCTTGCAGACTGCTTTCGTGTCTAACACATCTGTAACCGTTCAAAGTGCATCTTCAGGTTGTGAGTCAGGTGGTTCATCAGGTGTTCAATTCGGTTCTGCAGAAGCTCAACCGACGAAGTTAACGACAGAGAATCTGAGCAATGTAACTGTGGAAGTTGCCAAGGAACGTATGGATTTACTTGTTGCTGTGGTCCATTCTTATGACGGGTTAGTAGCAGGGAAGATTGGTAACTATCACTTGGCAGATGAAGATTACGAGCAAGTGGATGAAAACGAGCTAGAGAGGATGGATATCATGTGGGCTCTAGCTAGTGCTGTGCGAAGAGCTAAGAAATTCGTCAAGAAAACGGGACAGAATCTGGTGGACACAAAGGATACTACTTTTGGATTTGACAAGTCAAAGGTCACCTGTTTCAAATGTGGAGAAAAAGGCCATTTCAAGAGAGAGTGTGTTAAACCTAAAAAAGTAGGAAATGGTAACCCGTTGTTATCAACCAACAGACAAGAAAAAGACAAGAAGATAGCTCCAACAAGTCAAGACTCCAAAGCAATGGTGGCACAAGGTGATAAAGGTCAAGACTGGTCTTTTCGATTCTTATCTGATGGTGAAGCTAATATCGCATTGGTTGAGGATCTAAACGACGACTCAGCAAGTGAAGGGGAGAACTTGGCTGAGTTTGATACTGCTGATGTAAATGACTCAATGGCTGTTGTTGATCATCTGGTAGAGTATGAACTGAATGATGCTTCAGAAACTCACCAGGAACCCCAGGTTGCATTTGTTGCTGGAACCTCAAACTCGGCACAGGTAGAATCTAATGAAACTCTATTCGATAAACATGCTTGTGTTGAATGTAATCAGTTTAGGGTTAAAATTTACTAGGTTACTAATACATAATGATAACTTGGTAAATGACTTAAAACTTTGCACCAAAGCTAAGAGAGTGTTGAAGCAAAATGAAAGCAGTTTTAAAGAGAAAATTGAATTATTGAGAAAACAACTAAGGGAAATCGAGGTTGTGGCTTTTAACCAAGAAAATGACATAAAGTTTTATTGAAATTCAATTGAGGAAGTTAAAAAGGAAAAAGCTATTCTTCAAGTGGAAAATAAGTCATTAAAACAAAGACTGCATAGTTTAGCTAGTTCCTCACATATCATAAAAAACTTGTTTAAAGAAAGAAACAATGGGGAAGGGCTTGGTTATAAAGTTATGCCTCCACCACATGAGATCCTTTTGAACATAAAACAGCGTCCTGTTAATAATAATCCTATCAAGGATCTGTGGTGACTACTCCTTTGGTCAGTGATCCTGACACTGCAGTTAAATCTGCATCTCAGGTGACTGATCAGAAGGCATCAACTTCGGGCACAAAGGATGAAGTCTTAATTAGGGACTGGGTGGTAGAGGATGATCACGTGCCTCTTGGTTTGGGATCACCAACTGCTGTGTCAAAATCAAAAATTTCAAAAACAACTCAGTTTAAACCGGTCAAATTGAATTGGTTCAAGAAGTTAAACCATCTTTTTCAAAACAGAGGTCTAAAACACCTGCTAGGTCTTATACCCCTTCCCAATACCAAAGACAACACAGACAAGTCGCAAGCAAGTCTGTGATGCCTGAGGCAAAACCGATTTCTAAAAATAGGCCTAAAGTTCAAACTGTTAATCAGTCACTGGTTTACCACAGACAAGCCTTACACAAGGATGGTCTGTGGAAAGCTAAAACATCTGATGTGTCTGATAGTGGTGATAAGAAGAAGAATGAGGTTTCTCCAACTAATCTTTTTCTATTTTTACGCAGGGTGTCCGCTACAGTGCTTCTACCAACACATGGATTATTGATAGCGGGGCGTCCAGGCACATGACTGGGAATCATTCTCTCCTTTTCAACATCAAACAAATTAAAGGGGGACATGTCTCCTTTGCTGGTAACAAAGGTGGGTACATCATAGCTCAAGGAGAAGTAGGTAATGGGAAGGTAAAGTTTGATAAGGTTAATTATGTTCAGCTGTTAGAGAACAATTTACTTTCAGTTTCTTAGATATGTGACAAGGGCTTTAAGGTTATGTTCGACAATAGGAAATGTTACATTCTAAAGAAGGAAATGGATATCCCTGAGAAGCAGGTACTAATGTTAGCTTCAAGGTACAATGATTTGTACGTATTGGACATGTCTAAAACTTCTACAACTGAGTCCACTGCTCAGTGCTTCTTATCAAAGGCAACTGAAAAGGAGTCCATTTCATGGCACAGGAGAATGGGACATATAAATCCTCGAAAGATATCATCTGATTCAGAACAACTTAGTTTAGGGAGTAACTGTTAAGAACTTCCAACTTCTGGATTTTTGTGTCTCATGCAAGAAAGGAAAGTAGACCAGGAAGTGTCACAAGTCCAAGAACATTAATTCTATTGAGATGCCCCTGGAGCTTCTGCATATGGACCTGTTTGGTCCTGTCGGCACAAGGAGTATAGCAGGAGACTGGTACTGCTTCGTAGTTACTGATGACTACTCGAGATTTTCATGGGTGATGTTTCTGAAAACTAAGTCAGAGACATTCAAATCGTTCAAAGTGCTCGTGACTACACTAGAATCTCTATACAAACTGAAGGTAGGGAAGGTTCGTTCAGACAACGGGACTGAGTTCAAGAATCAGTGGATGGATGCTTTCTGCAAGGAAAAGAGGATTTTTCGTCAGTTCTCCTCCGCATACACACCACAGATGAATGGAGTTGCTGAACGCAAGAATAGGAGCTTGATTGAAACTGCAAGGACGATGTTGGCAGATTCAAAGCTGCCAGTACAATTCTGGAATGAAGTAGTTGCCAATGCGTGTTACACTCTTAACAGTGTATTGGTAGTCAAGCGACATGGTAAGACTTGCTACAAGTTACTTCAGCAACGCAAACCAAATCTAAGTTATCTGGAACCATTCGGAGCTCTATGTATGTTACTAAAGAAAAATTCAGAGGGCAAGTTCAGTGAGAAAGCGGATGAAGGCATCTTTCTCGGATACAACATACCTGACAAACGAGTCTACAACAATTCTACAGGTAGGTAGAAGTGTGGTGCAACGTAGATGTGCAAAGACACACCACCACGCTGCTGGGAAAGGTCCATCCTTATTCTTGATTATGATGGATTTTTCAAATCCTACAACCTTCCTCCAGCATGTTCAGATGACGAGATTACTGCACAGATGATATACGACGTCTTAAACGCTCCAAATCTGGATTTCAGCAATACAGTACCAACTAGTGGTGCTTCTGGCTCTTCAGAAACTGCTCAGGACATTAGTGATATCTTATCAGATGATGAAGAAACAGTTGAAACAGGCATTGAGAATAATGTCAATCAAACTGGCAGTGCAACAAATGCTGAGAACGCATCAGGGAACCCGGATGCTGAACATGTAGTCATAAACATGGATACTGAAGTGGTTGTTCCTTCGACACCTATGACAAGGATTAGTGTGAATCATCCCCAGGATACTATCATTAGGGATCTCCACTCCGCTGTTCAGACGAGAAATCAGCTATACTCTGCTGATTATGCTGCTATTATGGAAAAGGGTTACGTGAATGATGGTGCTTTCAAATGTTTTGTTTCTCAAGTCGAGCCCAAACACGTAAGTGATGCCCTGAAGGACGAGGCCTGGGTCAATGCTATGCAGGAAGAGTTGCTATAGTTCAAGAAGATTGGAGTGTGGATGCTCGTGGATAGGCCTAAAGGAGTTAAGGTGATTGGCACCAAATGGGTGTTGCGCTGCAAGAAGGACGACCAAGGTGTAGTAAACAGAAACAAGGCAAGATTGGTTGTTCAAGGATTCACAAGTCGAGGGAGTCGACTACAATGAAGTGTTTTCACCTGTGGCAAGGATGGAAGCTATTCGCATTTTTCTGGCCTATGCATCCTACATGAAGATCAAGGTTTATTAGCTGGATGTTAAAGGTGCATTTCTTCATGGGGAAATCTGTGAATTAGTATACGTCAGTCAACCCGTAGGATTTGAAGATCCTTATCATCGGGACAGAGTCTACAAGCTGGACAAGGCTCTGTACTGGCTATATCAAGCTCCTAGAGCTTGGTATGAGAAGCTATCCACCCACCTATTAAAACATGGTTTTCGCAGGGGTGTGATCGACTGCACGTTGTTTATCAAAGAGAAAGATGGAGATTTACTAATGGTGCAGATTTATGTGGATGACATAATCTTCGGTTCTCGAAACGAAGAATTATGTAAAGAATTCGAATCTGTGATGAAGGCAGAATTTGAAATGAGTGCCATGGGAGATGAAGTTCTTCCTAGGTTTACAGGTGGATCAGACACCTACTTGTATTTTTCTGCATCAGACTAAGTATGTTAGAGACATTCTAAGTTGATTTGATATGGAAAATGTCACTGTTGCTGGTACCCCACTTGCCACAAACCATGATGTGGCCCCGGATGATACGGGGATTTGGTGGATGCCATTATGTATCATGGGATGATTGGATCTCTCATGTGTCTCACTGCCTCGCGTCCAGATATCATGTACGCCACATGTCTTTGTTCCAGATATCAAGCCAAACCAAAAGTAAATCATCTGATCGGGGTGAAAAGGATTTTCCGTTATCTGAAGGGTACTCCAACACTGGGGTTGTGGTATCCTCATGATGACGACTTTGAGCTAACTGCTTATAGTGATTCAGACTACGGTGGCTGCAAGATTAACTTCAAGTCAACATCAGCAGGGTGTCAGTTCTTTAGAAGGCGTTTAGTCACTGCCAATGCAAGAACTAGACATCTGTTGCTCTGTCAACATGTGAAGCTGAATACGTTGTTACTGCAAGTTGCTGTTCACAAATCATAATACAACAGCAAATGCGGGACTACGGCTTGTAATTTTCAAATACTCCTATCTTTGTTGATAATTCTGCTGCCATAGCTGTAACTAAAAATCCTGTTCAACACCCTAAGACTAAACACATCGGCATAAAATATCATTTCATACGTGATTACTATGAAAAACATTTAATTGATGTGATTAAAATAAACATGGATTTTCAACGCGCCGACCTCTACACTAAATCTTTTGATAAACCCAGATTTTTGTATCTGCTAGAGGTAAACGGCGTGAAAAAGAAATATGACGTCATTCCAGAAAATGAAAATGCTTAGTACGACACTTGTTTAGTCTCTTTTTCTTTTTATTTTCTTTTATTTTCTTTTATTTTCTTTTATTTATCTTATTTTAATTTCCTGTCTTAAAAAAATCCAAAAACACAAAAATATTTTCGGTTTTAGAATTTTAGGGGGAGATTAGTTTCATTTCAGTAATTATTTACTTAAAAAATGAGGGAGGAGGACAGTCTAGTAAATAGAAATGAGATCGTATCTTGATACCGATTCAATATCTATGGAAAATGATAGCACACAGGAACAAAGAGTTTTGGGACTTTAAAAGAATTTAACTGATTATGATGCAAAATTCGAAGTATAGGTCTGAGAAGTCTAAGCAACATAAAAGGAAAGATGATAGTAAAACTAGCTACTATTAAGGTAACACATAGAAAGTAGACCTAGAGGTTGCTAGATCACTAGATGATGCGTCGGCAGATTCAACACAATAGATAAGTAGACCTCGTTGGTGATTTCAAGCTAAAACTAAGTTGTTCAACAAGCTGTGGGTTATCATCTTATCTCTGGTTAACACAATCAACAAAGTTCCAATAAGGGGTGACGAGCAAAATAAACGCCACAAATGTGTGCGGATGACCATAACAATGAGCAAAGCACACAAAAAATGCAAAAGCAATCAAGCTAATAACCTATGTTATTGGTGAGATCTGTGCAAAAAGAATATAATTGCTCAAACAAGAAGGTAGGTTGTGTGCCTCTTTGCTGTGCGGTGGCACTGACCTGAGGATAAGCATAACCTAAATATTCTAGAATTCATTGTTGTTTGCGCCTCTCTGCTGTGCGATGGCACTGACCTGAGGCTTTGCATCTCTTTGAAAGCTCTTAGAATAGTTTCTTCTTGTCAAAATACCCGTAGACCGCTCAAAAATCTCCTGAGGAATGTTGACTACCATATAAGTGTGGGATCCACAAATGTTTGTTGAAATAATTAAACCTAAATTATCACCAATATGTGTCGAATTTCGGTGTATGGATTTAAGAGGACAAGTATATTGACCATCATCGTGAGCTGCAACTCTTAAAAGTCCAAATCATTGTGAGTATCTTACAGTACTAGCATGATTTCCTACATGTGCTAATGACTCTCGATGAAAACTAGAATCTAGCATTAAAAGACTTTGGTAATATATCTCAAATGATTTGATAAACTTGTATGATTCCATAATGAATCGTTCCAGTTATGATCAATGAAACTTGATGCTATGCTATTCTAGAAAGGAAAATCTGGTAGATACTTATCTTAGGATTTCAACCTCACCCAAAATCACAAAAATAAGTTTTTGTTCTGTCTTTTAGTTCTAGTTGTCTAATTTGGTTAAAGTTCTAGTTAGTTTAGTCATTAAACATCGGACTATGCATTGGAATTTTATCTGGGATTTCATCACTATAAGAGGTCACGTCTGAGGTGACCAAACGAGTTTTCAAATGTTAAAAGGGTCACGTCTGAGGTGACAAAGTGTTTTGTTGATTAATAGGATCACGTCTGAGGTGATCAAAAGTTTTCAAAGTTAAAATGGTCATGTCTGAGATGATCACTGGTCAAAATGTTTTATCAATTGTTAAATGGGATGAGTTTTAAATGGTCATAAAGTCAAAAATCATAAGTATGAGCCATTTGCACGACTGGACCATGAGTATGGACCAGTCGTACGATTAAACCATACGTATGAACACAATCGCATGATTGGAAGTGACCGACTGTGACAGTCACACAAATGACCCTCAATCGCACGATTGGAGGTGACCGACTGTGACAGGCACACGATTGGAGGTGACCGAATAGGCCAGTCGCACGACTGACCCTCAGTCGCAAGAATCAAGTATACGACTAGGTTCAATCGCACAACTGGAGGAAACCCTAGTATAAATATAAGGGGAGTCGGTCACAGTTGTTCATTCACTCCAATCGCCCACTCAAACGCACGACTTAACCCCAATCTACCAAAATTTCGTTTGATCGATATAGACCAGTGTTTGAAGTAATCTGACGATTTGTACTGATCCTACAGGTAGTGCGCGATGATATTCAACCTTAAAGATCAGTAAATACGTGTCCAAATGATCAAACTTAAGATCTAAATAGAACCGAGACTTAGTTTGACAAATAAACCACTAAAACTAAGTATCTTGATCAAATAAAAGTTATTAGGAGTTTAGTTGAACATTTTCGAACCTAATGAGCCGAGCCTCGACGTCTAACATCATGCTTTGCTCAAAATTTGAATTTGAATGGACAAACAGTCTGTCATGCGAATGGACATCCTGATGAACTTTAATTGTACGACTGAGTTATGCGAATGGCTTAATCGCACGACTGAGATGGATGCATTGCTCAATCGCACTACTAAGCCATGCGTATGAGTTCAGTCGCACGACTGAGGTAAACGCATGAGTGAACATACGTCTAAAACCAGTCGCATGACTGAGTCGTATGTATGAGCTCATTCACACGACTAGATCTCAGTCGCACGGTCAATTCGCACGACTTGATCTTAGCCGCACAGTTCATTCGCACGACTAAACAAAAGCTTTCAAGTTCATTGAATCAAACTGTTACTCATTGACACATACTAATGTTTATTTATTTTGTGTCACAGATGGCGAGTCGTTGGACGATGAGCACAAAGCATAACATTTGTGCTCATCTTGATCTGTCATTACGCAACGCAGCTGAGTTCTCCGGTATCATTACTTTTCTACGGAGATCGAGGATCTTCCGTGCGATCTCGACACCGTGCACACCGTATCGCAAGCTTTCTGGGAAAGCGCAATAGTAGACAGGTCCTCCGAGCCCCATCGTATTAGGAGTTCCATCTTTGGGGAGGCTATAGAGATCACAGTGGAGGATCTCAGGACTGTATTAGAGTTCAGAGATGATGCTGATTGCCCCACACGACTGCATCCCCTTACTGTTCGAGGATGTTTTCTGAGGGCTAAGTACTCGGGGGGCATCAATGCAGGTGTGCTCAACAAGAGCAACCTGTGCCCCCAATTCAAGTACTTAGCCCATGTGCTGTTGAGATGCATCACCTCAAGGAAGGGAGGCTTCAACGAGTTATCTGATCAGATGCAGAATGCCTACGTGGCGTTGGTGCTGAATCACCCATTCAGCTTCTCGAGGATGATCTTCACCTATCTGGTGGAGAACATTGAGGCGAAGGGCAAATAGAGCTTCTGCATGTACCCACGCTTTATGCAGATGATCATTGATCAGAAGCTCCCGTCGCTGCCCAAGGAGAAGGAGGACGCAATGGTCCTAGAGGTGATGGATGATACCACCCTCGGACGGATGAAGGTGTACAGGGGCAAGCAGGTCAAACCCCTGTAAGGTGACTGTTTGGGCATCTGGCCCGGGAGGAGTACGTGGCGCCAGCTAGGCGAAAGTGGCGCCAGCTAGGCGAAAGTGGCGCCACGATGACAGCGATTCGGACACAGAGCAGATTGTCCTCCCGGTTGATGACTCGGATGACGATGACAGTGATGATGGTGGAGATACAGGCCCCTCTCAAACTAGGGCCACTGCTGCTGATGTTACATCTCCACCATCTACCCAAGGAGGTACAGAGACTGCCGGATTCCATCAGGCTTTCTAGCCTGATGAGGAGGAGGAGTCAGATGAAGAGCCTCTGGTATGAACGGTGGGAAGCCGGGTCGTGGCCACTGAGAGAGGCGTTAGGGCGGTTGGTGGATGTCAGGGCAGGGGAGGCTACTTCTGATCTATCATACACCCTATACGAACCCAGCAGCCAAGGGGGAGCCTCCATGTCAAAGGGGACACAGAAGAAGAGGATGGCTCAGCCCTATGGGAAGAAGGGGAAGAGGCCCAGATTTACACTGTTTACCACCACCTCTACCACTACAGCCACCACCACTACTACCACACCACCCATTACTACTACCACACCTCCACCTTCCACTGCTACACCCCATACTTCTCCACCCATTCTTTCACCACCACCCATATTCACCACAGCCACCACTACCACCACCAGCCACTAAGCCGGTCCCTCATCTCACACCACATTCCCCACTGGATCTACTCTACCCTCCATTAGGGTATAGGAATAGCTGGCAGCACTAAACCATGGTGTTGAAGCTGTTGGCTGCTGATGAGGATAAGACTGCACAGATACGTCAGCTTATGGAGCTTAATGCTACCCAAGCTTAGCAGATCTCACAGCAAGCCTAACAGATTGCCTAACTCCAAGAGCATAAGGTGGAATCAGCAAAGAAGCTAGAGGAGTTGGAGGCTGCCAATAAGACCATCATGCTCAAGCTTAAAGGATCTAAGGATGAGCCTCTTAAGATAGGAGAAGGAGATAATGATGATGATGATGGTGAAGATGATGACAGTGATGATGATGAGGTGCGTGATGATGGAGATCCCAGAGAGAGGCGGGAAGATGATGATGATAAAGAAGGAGATACAGTTGCATCTGCCTCATCTCCGGGTCAGGAAAGAAGAACAAAACGCAAGCAAGACCAAGGAGCATCATCCTCTGCCCCACCTACATCCCCGACTGCAGAAGATCCCAGCATGATTCAGGATAAAAGTAAAGTTTAGATGTCTATATATTTATGAAAACTTTGTACTTGAATCATGTATTAATATTATGTAAATTAATGTTTATATTTCATTATGAAATATTTGATTGTCTTGATTACTTACTAACTATTGATGTGTTTACATGTTTAATTCAAGCAGATCAAACATCTCAGCTTGATGAATATGATGTTGCTCCCCTACAGCAAATCAAGTCTCAATTAACTATGATACTTGATTTACAAGGGATTGTCAGGAGGTCTGTGAGTTATACTCCCGAAGAAGGAGAAATAATTCATGACCTTACTGACGAGCAACTTGCTGAGATGTTCCGGCTGAACCCCGATGAGATTGTCAAAGACGCTCCAACTGTTCATGTGGCTAGTGACGATGAGCTTAACGATGTAGATAAAATAGAGATTGAGAACATCACAACTCAACATTATCCAGAGTACACTGATCGAGAGGGACATGTGGTTCCCAATTTGGGTAGTACTCTCGGCAGTGATACATTGGAGAAGCTGAATCAGATGGAAAAGGAGGCAGAGACATCAACAAGCCAAGCCCAAGCCTCGGACGCCGATATGGACATCAGAAAAGCTAAATGGGTGGCTTGTTTTGCAGAGATCCGAGCCCAGCGCACTGCACCAAAGCCAAGTACCTACACCAAGCTCTACAAAGTGAAGAAGCATCTCAAGGTGTCAGGCAAGATCATAACATGGGCATACTTCGAGGATCTGAGTGTTTACGCAGTGAAGAGGGAGAAGGGAATAGAGTACTTTAGATTTTCACATGATCTAAAGACTCTTCCCGGTTTTGAGCTCAACCAGCTGGCATGCCTAAAGTTGTTATATGCCGACCCGAAGAAGATGTCAGGCTGGTTTGAGGCTGTGTTGAGAAGAGAGTACCACACCAGGTGGTTTAACTTCAGACCTCAACAACCGATGAGGTATATCAGAAGGTCTGAAGTTAATCCTATTACTGGCAGGCCGAAAGTTGTCTTGAAATGGCGACCTCCGTGCACGATGTCACGTATACCGATGAGAGAGATGCCACAAGACTTTACACCCCATTTTAAATGGTGGTACTATGACTGGCGTACTGGAGAAGCCGTCATTGTGTTGGATAGAAAGGCGACTTTGGAGACAATAAGGGTGTTCGACCCAATGTGGCTCATGAACTTGTCAGCAGCTGATGTATATACTTTGTAAAAGTGGCCACTATTTTTTGAAACGCAGGATATCGTGCAAGTACTTCAGTTTCAACAAGTTATACGCTTATGCTTTGCATTTAATATTCATGCTGGGGTTTCAAAGAAAGAGAGATTCAAGAGATATGAAGAGTTCTCAAAGGAAGTCAAAGAATAGGTAGAACTTGGTCCAAGGGGGAGTTTGTTGGTACATATGTCCCTAGTTCCAGTTCTAATGTACTTAAATGTTTAAGGACTTTTATTTGTTACATTGATGTAATCGTTTGATATTTGTAATGAAAGACTCTTGAATGAATAATATGTGTTATTGAATGTCTTGTATCTTTATATTAATGTTTATTACACGCATATATGAACATATTATATGGGTTTACAGTTGTTATACATAGTTCTGTGTCAATAAAGATTCAGGAATGTGTTTAACTAAGTCTTCTGATCCAGTCGCACGACTGAACCATGCGAGTGGGCCAGTCGCACGACTGAGTCATGCGAATGACTCAATCGTACGAATGATTCAATCCTATGGTTCATGCGTACGTATGAATGGATCGTATGACTCGGTCGCACGACTGAGCCATACGCATGGCTCAGTCGTACGAATGAAGACTGTAACCTATAAACACCACTTAATTCGTGAAAAAACAAAATACTTCGAGAATTCACAACCCTAGCCGTCCCAGAACGTCCAAGTCGTCCCTTCTAACTTCATAGAGCGGTCCTGATCATTGCTAATCAATTCTTAACGTTTTCTAATCGTTAGTTTTGATCAGATTAACGTTCTCCCTGATTGGATCGCTAATCAAATAGGATTCCATACTATTTGATCTGGTTTCATGTAGATTCAGTTAGTATCAGTTCGTACTCGGTCCTAACATACCATGGATCTGTTGGGAGAATCTTGAGGCTGAATTTTGTGTTTTTTGTTTATCGGTGTCGACAGAAGACCATGGATTTTATGGTCACTTTCATTAATGAAAAAGACAACAAGAAGCAATGCTCGCTACATGTGTGCCAAGCTTGTCTATTGAACAGGTGATTGTTGTTCGTTTTGCTCTTTTTGTTGATCGATCGATTTGGTTTTGTGGTGTTCGATCTGAGCGATTGAGGGGATTTAGGGTTTTGCCGGTGGTGGTGGATGGCGTTCCGACGGTGGGGAACAAGGAAGAAAGAGAACCAGGAGGATGGGTAAAATGGGTTATGTATTATTATTTCTTTTTTTCAAGGGTAGTATAGTCATTTTTTAGATAGTTAACTGAAAAACTAACGTCCATCCAATTCAGGGACTAAATATGTTATGTCTGTGCAAAGTCTTGGATCAACCTTATAATTTCTAAGAGTTAATGACCAAAAGTGAAACCAGAACTAACCACAGGGACCACCCGTGTAATTAAGTCCCATTTTTATTACCATTTTTATTGCCATTTTAATTGCCATTTTTATTGCCATTTTTATTGCCATTTTTATTGTCATTTTATTGCCATTATTATTACCATTATTATTATTACCATTATTATTACCATTATTATTACCATTATTATTACCATTATTATTACCATTATTATTACCATTATTGTTATCAAAGTTCAGGGTATAAACTTTAATTAGATAAACTAAAGGGATTAAATATTTTAAGTTAGGGGGCCAAAATGTAAATTGTCAAAACTAAATATAAATGTCGTGAAACCTCCGATCACCCCATCCGAAACCCTACGCGGCTGTCGTTCGAAGATCTTCTCCACTGCCGACCACTGAATCAAGCTTTCTAGTCGCCTCAAGTCGACATCGTCTCGTCGTTTAGACGTTCCGTAGGTAAATGATCGTTATACACCTTGTTTCTCTTCGTTTGTTAATTTCGGTCTTGTCTTCTTGATTCGGATTGTTTTGGTGATTCACGGTGATGTATGGTGGTGGTGCGACGGTGTATGGCGCTGTTCCAGTGGTGTTCGTTGCGGTTGTATATTTGTTTGTACCACCTCTGTTGTTTGAATGTATATACATATGTGTGTGGTGTGTGTTGCGAATGTTTGTGGTGTGTGTGTGTAATGTATGTGTGTGCGTATGGACTGCAATATGTGTGCGTGAATGGTGTTGTGTGTATGTATGCAGTGTGTGCGCGTGTGTATAGGGTCATGTGTGTTATGCGTAGTGTGTGTGTATGGATGTCTGCTGTGTGCGTGTGTATAGGGTTGTGTGTGTTATGCGTAATGTGTATGCGATTGTGTGTTGTGTGCATACACATGCATTGTGTGTTGTGTGCATACACATGCATTGTGTGTGCGTAAGTGTGTGTGTGCGTAAGTGTGTGTGGTGTGTGTAAACCGTGTGTGTGAGAGTTGTGTGTTATGTGTGTGTGTGTGTGTTGTGATCAGTGTTTCGGTGTGTGTGCGTGCATATATAGATGCGTATGTGTTGTGCGTGTGCAGCTATATATAAACATATAGTGTGTGTATTGTGTGTGATATGTGTAACCGTGTGTGTTAAGGTGTGTATGTAAATGTCGTGTATGTGTGCGTGTTTGGCGTGGGTGTGTGTGCTCCAGTGTGTGTGTTTAGGTATATAAGCAAGTATGTGTCTAGGGTGTTTGTGTGATGAGTGTTTGTTGATTAGTATGTTAATATATATTATATACGTATAAAACAATATAAATATGACGGAAATAAGAGTGTATAAATCAATCATATATATATATATATATATATATATATATATATATATAAATATACATGTATGTATACTCTTACTTAGTTATGTCATTAAGTTGAAAATTTACTAATGTGTATATAACCATATACAATTAAGTGTGAGTCACGCGTCGAACCCGAATCGACCCGAGATTAACCACGTATATCGATGCTTATCAGACGTGTTTTAAGATTTAATTACCTTTAATTATATTTGTTTGATCGTTGGGTTGCTCTCATCGTAATAAGCCTTTTTTGTTTTAATTCCGAATCATTTCAAGGTGAGTTTCATGACCTTGTTTTTATTTAAAATTATTTATAAACCTAGGGGGAAAAGTATTCACCCTTTTTATGTTGTGAACTCATTTATACTTTGGGACTGTTACTGTTTGTAAGCTAATATCTAGTACATGCATGAGTTTTCTGTGTGGTTCTTTATTCACAACTATTTAACTCCGGTGTTGGAGCCGACAGACAGGTATTGATAGTACTATTAGGCTGATACCCCCGCCCTTATTTGTTGGTATACTAGTAGGGACTGACGGTGGCCACAAACGGGCCCTAGAGTGAATATGTTCCAACAAGATCTGTGTGTACATCATAGGTTTAGTTGTCAGGCTCATGTTTACATGTAATATTGCTTGTTTATATCTGTATGCACTTATGTCTCACAAACTATAACACAACATCAAATTTTGATTATTATTTAAACCTGCGAACTCACCAACAATATATTGATCTTTTTGAGCATATCTTTTTAGGTAACAATTATCAAGGATAGCTAGAGACGATGCCTTAGTGATGACCCTAAGGAATGCATTTTAGACTTTCTCTAGCGTGTCAAACTATTGTGTTTTACTTTAAGATAACATTGTTAGACATGTTTACATTTACTTGTTCCCGGGTTATGGGATTCAAATTCATTAGCTATTTAGTAAAGTAGCTAAAAGTAAGTTATTTTGATGAACCAAATGGTGCTTTGGTTGGAGGTTAGCTAGCCAAAATAATTGGATTGATAAAATCATATTCTACAAGCCAATGTTTAGAACATAGTACCACTAGTGATAAGGTCAAAGTAAAGAAGGAAGGGGGGTAAGTTTGAGAGAATAGTATGGATATTTTTTGTCAAACACATGTATGGAAACAAGAAAGAACATCCATGTTTTTTATTTTATGCCCACTACTTTCTAAATACAATCAAACATAACTCCTAAGATGTAGTAAGTAAACGTGCCTATGACTTCTTCTAAATGCAAACATGAAAATAGGAAATAGAGTTAATGGAAGACATGCAGCACGTGGATTTCAATATTCAAACCGAATGGTCATTTTAATGTTGCATTTGAGTCTTGGGCGAATGTTAGGTTCTTGTTGAGTTGGGCTGCAAGCTGGACTGGGTTGACCTGTATCAACCAGCTAACATGATATTTAAAAAAAACTTGAGAATTTTAACCATGCAAATAAACTAACGACCAATATATGTTAAGCAACAATGGTATATATATTGTAGGTTTACTTACATTGTTATTGGCTAGTATTTCGAGCCTTTCGTCAACTACTTCTTTCATGAACTTTAGCACATACTATCCGAATACTTCGTCGCTGACGTGGACACTACAAATTAAAATTTTAAGGATGAGCTCATGAAGTTAGTTAAAGGTGCAATTTCAAATAAGAACTAAGTGCTCACTGTAAAATTGACCTAATTGAGTTTAGTCGGCCTCTTGTTGGATCCACTTTTTTGCACCATATAAGCTCATTACCTTACAACAAACTTGATTAATTAAAAATATATAAAAGTTTTAATAACTTGTATTACTTACGCATCAATTGTTTGTTTCCATAGCGAACTGACAGTGGTAACCCGTAGAGAATCAAGATAATAACAAGTGTGCTAGCTGGTGGGACCCTCATAAGGTACACCCTGTCATTCTCCTTTATAGACCTCTCTAGTGAGAGGTGCAGCAATTAGTGTCGTTAAGGCTTCTTCATAATTTAGACCCACCTACATATAAACATATGTTTTTTGTGTAAAACTATAAAGTATGTAGTCTTTTCTTTCCAATACCATATGACACTTGAAGTTAACTTAATTACATCAAGTCTAGTAATGAAAACCAACTCAATTGCATTTCAAAAGAGCACATCATATAACCCTCCAACAATTGATTCCAATCAAGGAACTCGTAGTGCTTAAAGATCAAATGATCAAGACAAATGTATTGAACTTAAATAAGAAGTTAACTACAGATGATCGACCTGTTTTAAGATCTTTGAACAAACTCCAGAAGTACTCCCTTTAGCAATGGAGTTCTCAGGCACACAAACTCCTGCACTTGTGCCAGCATTAACCTCTCTAACATCCCCACACACTCCACCGAAACTTCCACCGTCGTTGAGTTACCAAAAACTCAAACACACCAGCGACAACAATAAATGAGCGAGATGCCTGATTATTCTTGGTTTTGGGGCGAATCATTTAGGTGGTTTTTAGTGTCGAGAGTGTTAGTTTGATCGTTTCATGGTTGGTTTTAGGGGTTTTAGGAAGAACTAGGGTTTAAGAGGATGTGTGATTCAGCAGAAAACTAGTGATTATTCTTTGGTTTGTTTTTTTTTAACCGCAAATGTACAACACTGCTTTGCAGGATAAATGTTATCTTAATCGGGTCCACCTATTCCTTTTTCAGCCGATACCGCACCCCCAACCCCCTCACGAGAAAACCTATAACAGGGAAGCCTTTCTATCTCAACTCTGAGCATATTTGCTCATAATGAGACTTGAACCCATGAGCTCTCAATATTTACATGTTATGTGCAACCCATATTAACTAGTTGGGCTAAGGATTATTGGTAACAGTGTCAGTTTTAGCCTTTTAGACCAACGAGTCAAACATTTTAACACATCTTTTTCACTTTTGCTCACTGTTTTCGTTACAACCTGTAACACATTAATCTTCAAAGCAATCTGTTTTGCAAAATGTTATAGTTCGAATCCTCACGATGACATATATCATTCCCACACACTACCCAACACCACTTCAAGAATGACTCGTGGACGATTTGACCCCATGTAATCATATGTCGAAATTAACTTCGTAAGCCTCAAGGATGGTTGATGATGTCCCTTTAAAAAATGCCCTTAAATAAATATAAAACATTAAGTTTTAATAATTTGATTATCTTTAATGTTACGTTTCTTTTGACCTGCGAACTCTTAAATTACTATTATTTAATTAGAATTGTATACATATTTTTTATGTTTTGAGTCGCTAACACAATACCTCCTTGAAGGAAGAAGCAAAGAACATCGATGTTATCTATAACGAGAAAATTTAACCTACGCGTTGCGAAGGAACCATACAATGACATTAACACAATTAATTATGCGTTGTGGCACGTCTACGAACTTCACTACGTTCATTGGCTCTGTGGACACTAAAGGTGGTTAAACGTATAAAAGAAAAGTATCACTACTAGAAAAATCGCAAAAGATGACGCGCATTGCGCGTCATCTTGGGGGTCAGATGACGCGCAAATGCGCGTCAAGGAAGGGGTAGTCATAAATGATAGATGACGCGCATTCGCGCGTCATCTGTTTATGACGCGCAAAAGATGACGCGCATTTTATGACGTGCAAAAGATGACGCGCAATGCGCGTCAAGGAAGGGGTAGTCATAAATGAATAGATGACGCGCATCCGCGTGTCATCTATGAAATTTTTATGACGTGCAATAGATGACGCGCAATGCGCGTCATAAAATTAGCTGCATTTTTTAATTTTTTTTTATTTTTAATAAATTTACCTGTTGTTTTCTAAAACAAATTTTCGAATAACATTATAAGCGAAATCCATTAAATACCAACAAAGTTTACACATCCATAAAACACATTACAAGTCCAACAACACAAGTCCAACTTAATACTATCAATTAGTACCAAATTACAAGTCCAACAACACAAGTCCAACAATACCATCATTCAGTCCTACATATAAATGAAATTCGATACATAGCGCGCCCAATCTTCACGAACTTCATCCAAATCACCATCAGTGTATTCTTCTTTACCTTCTCCAATCTAAGACAACCAATTTCATCAAATTAAAGTTGTTAGTTTTGACCCAAAAACCCCTTTATGTAAAACAACGATACATGTAGCAAAATACCTACAACCTAAACAGATAGTAACTCATCGTTTGAAACAGATAATGCAGGGAGACTAGATAACACAAGACGTGTTACAACAGCAGATGGAACAAAACTGTTGCGAATGGAAATGACTGATATAAGGTAAGTTTCTAACGCCAACCTTACAATACATCACAAATCCCACATACTAACTTCATACATCATGGCATAATGTAGTGGAGAAAAGATAAAGGCCACCATCTGGGAAGAAATAATTCCAAGATTCGACTGGCAAAAAATGTCACAGGCAGATCCACCCATCATTGCAGCAATAACAGACACAAGAGTCACTCTATCCAATGGTAAAACTAAACTACTAAAGATATTATACACAGCATTCATACACCACACTAACAAAATGCATCTATTTAATAGGAAAGACACAACTAGGATCCACTACAGCAACATATCTACTTCAACCCAGACACGGATGTATCAAATCGTCTAAGATCCAAGTATTCACGAATACTATCATAAACATATATTATGCAATTTTTATGCAATGAAATAAACAAATCGTAAAATGTATTGTAGGTTCAAAGACAACACAAAATTCAGCAACCAATCACAATGGTAGAAACCTCAAATCAATGACAGTTCAACAAGAGGATTTCCAAACAATAAACACAATCTCTGAAATTCAACAACACAAAATTCAAGAGTCTTCTCACCACGGACCAAATCAAAAGTGTAACCGGTAACTCCGGGCAAGGTGGTTAGGACTTTGTATGCATCAGCAGGAATATCAGCAAAGTAGGTGGCAACAAGGACACTAAGACCAGAGCAAGCTGATTGTAGATCTGTGTAAGCCTTGGTGAAAGCTTGCAATTGGTGGGGCTCAAGATCCTTCACAAGGGTAGCTTCATCAAACTGGATCCATGTGGCACCTGCTTCCTTTAACTCAACAATCACTTCCCTGCAAGATTACTTCTTTGTTATTGTATGACCCTTTTAGGATACAACACAACTAAAATTGACCCACTCATTACTAACAGAGTTGAAATTGACAGGTCTAGTTCAATGTAAAGATTAAAAAAATGATAAAAGGGAAACATACTTGTAGATTGGAAGGATTTTGTCAAGAAGGGAAAGAAGATCAAAGGTTTTTTCAACACCCTTTGCAGGTTTAGATAGCAACAAGTAGCTGACTGGGCCAACAAAAACAGGGACGGTATCAACTCCAAGCTGCGTAAAGAAACAATTAACAACCAGCGTGAGACTCTAATACACATAAAAATCCAAATCCTTGAAGAGCGTATCAAGAACACATACAGCTTTAGCCTCCTTGTATTCGTTCACAGCCTTGTGGGAAGCATATGAGAATTTAACTTCAGGGCCCAACTCAGGGACAATGTAATGGCTGTACACCAAGAACAAAACAGTTATTCTTTAACCATTGTATTATGTATTTATCAATGTAGAAGTAACAAGATTCAAAAAAACAACTTACTAATTGGTGTCAAACCACTTGGTCATTTCCATAGCAGGGACAGAAGCATTTCCTCTAGCCATTGAGAAGTAAGTGTCGAATCCGATTTCAACACCATTCCAGTTGTACCTTGGTGGGACCGCCCCGAGCATGGTAGTGGTGTCAAGAACTTGATCATAGTAAGAGAAAGTGTTGCTGGGAATATATTTGATGCCAGCAGTAGCCATTTGTTTCCAGATAGATGATCTAAGATCAGCAGCAACAGCCTGCAAATCCTCTGCACTGCTCTTGCCATCCCAAAAAGATTCAAGAGCGAACTTCAGCTCTCTCTTGGGGCCCATACGGGGATAACCAACAATGTAAGATGCCATTGATCTGTTTCGACACAACAATAAACACCAGTTCAAATTAAACTTGTTGCTAAACTCAATCCTAAACCACACACATCGAAAATCAAACAATTTGGATCAAACCCGACTAATATGGATCGTTACAAAGACCACGCTAAAGTTTAACAAATGAGATAATAGAGTGTGGAAAGCAAGATTTTACAACACTTGCAGAGAGAATACGATTATTAATTTAAAAATTAGATTGTGTTTTTCATAAGCAAGAAACATCAACCAATCAACCCACCAACCTACAAGTTGGATGTTTGCTGCACAAATACGACAATACAAAGTGTAAATTTGCATATCATATTATTATCATACCTAATAAAACAAACTTCATTTCCACTACATCAATCTCAGCAACCGTTAACATATAATAAACTCATAAGCTCTGATTGAATCTGTATGTCATATTATCATACCTAATCGATAGATTCACTTTAGAAATCTGAATCAGATTGAAGCTTCTTTCTTTCACAGTGAAGCAGAAGCTCACTGATCCAAACAAAATCATTCAACCAATAAGATCTACGATTCCCAAAACCCCAGATCTAAACCCTTAGTTGTACATATACGTCGATTACAATTGGGGCTGCGGGTCAATTGGGGCTGCGGGTTCGAAGGGTCGATGGTGGTGGGGGGGGGGGTTGCGGCCGGCGGTGGAAGGTCGGCGGTGGCAGTGTGGTGGTCGCGACCGGCGGTGGAAGGTCGGCAGTTGGCTGCGGCTCGATTGGGGCTGCAGGTCGAAGGCTCGATGGTGGTGCTGGGGGTTGCGGCCGGCGGTGGAAGGTCAGCGGTGGTCGCGACCGGCGGTGGATGGTCGGCGGCGGCAGGCGCGTCCGGCGGTTGATGATCGGAGGTTTTAGGGCTAGTTGAGGGAAGCGGGAGAATTTGGAATGAAAGTCGCGCTAGCTGCCGATGATATAGTTATGAAAATTTTTAAAAAATGACACATTAAGATGACACGCAAAAATGCTTGTCATCCTTTCTAAGAAAATTTTAAAAATGACAAATAATTTATGATACGCGTAAATGCGCGTCATCTTTTTTCGCGCGTCATCTTTCGCGCGTCATCTATTAGCAGTTTTCTAGTAGTGTATGTTGGTTTGTTTTGTTTTTGAAGATAAACATAAAAAGAACATTATGCCTTGCACGTGCCTACTAACTTATAAAAAGTAATCTAAATCAAAAGTAAAATAAGAAGGTAATTTAAATAAAAGTAAACATAGCTAAAGTAAGAAAAAAGAAAAAAGAAAAAAGAAAAAAAACAAACATAAGTAGACAATAAGGTTTGAAACTAACAATACCTAACCAATCCACCATATCCAACCTTTTATTACTAACTATTTAAATAAAATATATTTATTCTATAGAAAAACAAAGATATGAAACCACCAACCTTTGAAATTGAGAGTACAATCAGTGATCGATCATTTAGTTTTTCTAGACCGGGTAAAGAGAAACTTCTTATAAATAACAGCATCACACCGGAGAATCAAAAAAAAAAGTAAAAAAAGAAAGAAAGAAAGAAAACTCTGTCTAATAACCTTATATATTATAAATACACACATCATTTAATACTCTTAAAAAGTTAGTAAAATGTCATTTTTTAATTTTCAAACTATGTCTAATAACTACTCACATTATATAAACAAACAAACAAACATACCCAGTATATCCCGTTTAAGAGAAAGGCCTGGGAGGGGTAGATGGTGACAAGTCTTTCCTCTATCTTGGGAGATAGAGAGACCGCTTCCAAAGAGACCCCCGACTCGGTAACAATAGCAATAGCCAATATAATATATAGCATACAACACCACGGTAAAAAAACACATAAGGAGATAAAAATAGCATGCACCAAATAAGCGACAAGTTTCATCTATACATGGCAGAAGTCTAATAGCTACACATCACGCGTGCCGTTAACTCTTCCTACCCACAGAACCCACTAGAAGTCCTTAATTTTTATTCTACGCCTCCACGCACTCCTATCCTCGATCATGTGCTCAGAGAGGTGCAACTCTACCATATCTCGCCTAATTATCTCGTCTCACGTCAACCTCGGTCTTCCTCTACTCCTCCTACCCTCTAAGGTGATATTCTCTACTGCTCTAACCGACGCCTGCATCGGTCTCCTCTTCACGTGACCGAACCATCTTAATCTTCCTTCTCATATTTTACCCGTGATACAAGCCACCTATAGCCTCTGTCGAAACACGTCATTCCTTATCCGATCCAGTCTTGTTTGTCCACACATCCATCTCAGCATTCGTATTTTCGCGATCTCTATTTGTCTCTCGTGTGATTTCTTTATGGCCCAACAGTCTGTTCCGTATAACATAGCTACGTACTGCCACTCTGTATAGTTTTCCCTTTAGTTTTACTGGGAACCTCTTATCACACAAAATCCCTGATGCTGCTCTCTACTTGCACCATCCTGATTGGACACGGTGGGCTACATCGATGTGTATCTCTCCATTGTCCTGTATGTACGATCCCAGGTATTTGAACCTAGACGTCTGTGGGACCGCCATACCCTGAATACTAATTTGGGTGTCCTCTTCAGTCTCACCACTAAAGTTACAATGCATGTATTCTGTCTTAGAGCGACTTATCCTTAAGCCTTTGCGCTCTAGTGCTGCTCTCCACTGTTCTAGTCTCTCGTTAAGCACCCTTTTAGATTCTGATATTAACACAATATCATCTGCAAACAGCATGCACCACGGGACTGGCTCCTGTATAGATTTGGCTATCTCATCCAACACTATTGTGAAGAGAAATGGGCTCAATGCCGATCCTTAGTGTAGTCCCACTTCCACCGGGAAGCAGTCTGTGTCTCCGACTGGTGCTCGCACAAACGTTTTTGCCCCGTCATACATCCTTGATTATTCTGATATACCTCTCTAGTACCCCTCTAAGTCGAAGACTTTCCCAAATGAGTTGACGCGGAACACTGTCATAGGCTTTTTCTAGGTCAATGAATACCATATGCAGGTCCCTTTTCTTTCTCTATATTTCTCCATTGTCCTCCTTATGACGTGTATGGCTTCTGTTGTAGAGCGTCCTGCCATAAATCCAAATTGGTTTATCGCTATATGAGTTTCACGTCTAATTCTTGTGTCGATAACTCTTTCCCATAGTTTCATCGTGTGGCTCAAGAGCTTTATTTCCCTTTAGTTTGTGCAACATTGGACATCTTCTTTTTTCTTATATATAGGGACTATGACACTGCTTCTCCACTGCTCCGGCATCTTCCCGGTCTTGAATATAGTGTTGAATAGGTCTGTTAGCCATTGCAGGCCCTCATCTCCAAGACACTTCCATAATTTAATCGGTATGTTATCTGACCCCACCACCTTAGCCCTTTCCATTTTCTTAAGAGCTCTTCTCAAATAATTACTTATATATAAAGTTAGTAAAATGTCATTTTTGACTGAAATTTTTTAATCATATGGTTCCATATCATTGTCCACGTAGTGTTATAATTCGAAAAAGCCATCAATATGATCGAACATGTTGCCTTTTAATTTTATAAAAATGAATATTGGCTCTGAGGTTGTTTAGGAAATAAAAAAGACTAGATTGTAGCCTTCAAGTTCGGGAAAAAAGATGACTAGACTATTTTTAATTGGTTGATTTTGAGTTGAAGGTTAAGTTTTAGCTGTGTGAAAAATAATGTGACTAGATTGTAACATTTAGGTACACATAATTTATAATATACTAATTTTCAACTTCTTTATGCATAATGTGTTGTAGTTTATGTATAGAGTGTTGTGTAAAAATACTTTTTTTTATTTTTATTCGAAAACTTTATTTCTCTTTGAAATGTAACCTAACTAAATTTATGTTTTTTATTTTTAACTCAAAACTTTTCATCTTTTCAATTTGACCTTACAACTTTTTTTATTTTCAACTTTAATTCCTTATACTATTCATTATTCGTAAATTTATGTTTTATGTTTCGTTCTAAGTTTTACAATTTAACACAACACAACATGCATGTGTGGTTCAACATTTTTACGTTTCGCTTCACATATCGTTCTAAATTTTCCGACTTAACACGACACAATGTGCATGTGTGGTTCAACGTTTTAACGTCTATTTTGACTCGTTTGCAAGTTAATCGCAACACGCGGATCGTAGATCAACTTAGTTAAAAAAATTTATATTTTAACTTTCGGTCTAATTTTTTCACACTAACACACCGCGACTTCAGTGTTGATGGTCGCTGATAGTGGTGTGACATTAGTGTTATTTGACATGATTTTACGCCCCCACCGTAATATGGGGGCTTAATTCTAGTATTTTCTAATTAGTTGGTTTTGATTTGAATTCTAGATGTTAGCCGCTTGAAAAAGGAGTTTAGATTATAGTATCCAACTCAAAACCACCAATTAGAAAAAGTTATGTGTACTTAAATGCTACAGTTTAATTTCTTTCTCAAACTTGAAGGCTACAATATATTTTTTTCTTTTTTTAACATCTTAAACATATGACAATAAGGCTTAAATCAATTGGTTCGGGAATAGATACTTCATAATTTTTAAGTGTGAAGGTAATGAGTTTGTGATAGCAATCGTAAAGGTTTAAATTGGAGCTCCAAACAACGTTCTCCACCACTATTAAAATTTATTATATTTTTATTGTTTTGTTTTCTTTGTGACTATTTTTGTTTAGTCATGTTTTTCTTAGTTGTTCCCCTTGTTTAGTAAGTTATACAATAATTTCTAATGTCTCTAGATTATAGGTCGTAGGTTAGGGGTAAACTTTTTATGTACGGTCAGTTTTGTATCATGGTGGTGGTGACTTTATGTTTTGAAGTGATAATTATTAGTTTATCTCTTGAGTGTGAAAGTTAAATTAATTTATTTTGTTAGTTTAATTTTGGCAAATTGAGGGTGATCTGAGATACGATCGCTTAATTTGAGGAGTGTATCTGTATCTTCGGTTGAACATCGCATCCCTATTGTTCGTTTTGGTGGTGAATATGTATCCATAACGAACCCTGGATCTATCCCACTTTAAACTTTGTGTTTGAATCAGTGTTGTTTGGGTCTGTTCCTATCAGTTTGAGTCTCACTTGATACAATATACCACAAATGGACCAGAAGTTTTATAACAATGAATCTTTGGGTGGTGAGTTTCTCATGTTTTCAAGTCTCACTTGATGCAATATGCTACAAATGGACCAGGAGTTTTACCACAATTAGACTTTGAGTGGTGAGTTTTCACATGGGCTTGATTCAAGTGGATCATGAGTTTTACCACAGAAGACCTTTGGATTGTGGGTTTTCTCTTGAGTGGTGGGAGGGCTGAGTCCCCTGTAATGTCTATCTATGCGGGGGTGGGTAGCCTTTCGTCAATATGTTTATCTGGATAGCAAAACGTATAATATCCGTTGGTCGTTAAATAAAAAACATTTTAATAGTATAGTTTTATATACTATTAATTTGTAATGATATTTTCAACAGACTTAGTATTAGAGCTCAACTACTTCCTTTTATTTGGCTTCTAACATATTTATAGAAACCCTTTGAATAATTTAATCAACGAATAATAAACATTCAACGCTCCAACAAAATTAATCTAAATATAAAAATGATTAAAGAAATGAAATAAATCATCATAGTAAATAATATACCAAAAGTTTAATGTATCTTATGACGATGCATTTTGAGGACTTAATCTTTCGTTTTACTATTTCCTATTTTTGTCTAATTAACTGGTGGTTAGGCGACATATGTAGACTTTATCTTTCAATGTTTTTACTATAAAAACATGACCAATTTATACGATTTGTTTCATAAATTTACAAAGTTCCTAGAAACAAGATAATTTTACACTATTCACCAATGATGTCTCATTTTCTCATATTCAGTCTCTTGTTGGCAACATGTTCGACCACCTTTGCTTCGGACCCTAGTCCTCTCCAGGACTTTTGTGTGGCTGATCCAAATAGCAAAGGTAATAGATTATCATAATTTTTTTTGTACTTTTCATAGATGTTATATCGAAATACAAAAGAAAAAAAGTAAACAAAAACATGTAAGTAGATTAAAAAATTAATATTAGAAACTATTAGAGAAAAATCAGATTATATATTAACATTAGTGAGAAAAAATGAAATTATATTTTAACTTTGGCGAGGGGAGCGACTTTGCTTAAATTTGCTTCCCAAACTAGCAAACTGTCAAATAACACAGAGTGCTCATAAATTTTTAAACCACCTAACAATACGGAATTTTATGGTTATATGATACGCAATATCTATATGTGTTTATAATAAGTTTTTTTTATATATTTTTATGTAGTATTCGTTAATGGTGTGGTTTGCAAAGATGCAAAGCTTGTGCATGAAAATGATTTTCTCTTTAGAGGGCTTCACCTGATGGGCAATACGTCGAATGACGTGGGCTCCAATGTGACCGCAGTAACTGTGGCAGAGTTACCAGGACTCAACACTTTAGGTATCTCCATGGCTCGTATTGACTTTGCTCCTATGGGTATCAACCCTCCACACACGCATCCTCGGGCCACTGAGATCTTAGTTGTCATCGAAGGTCGTATTCTGGTTGGTTTTGTCACGTCTAACCCTGAAAACCTCCTTATTACGAAGGTACTTGAGAAGGGCGATGTGTTTGTTTTTCCACAAGGTCTAGTTCACTTCCAGAAAAACCTCGAACATGGGTATGCTCTTGCTATTGCGGGTTTGAGTAGTCAAAACCGGGCGTTATTACTATTGCAAATGCGGTGTTTGGATCAAACCCTGATATCCCTGGGGATATTCTTGCAAAAGCCTTTCAGGCTGACATTAACGTGGTTTATCAACTTCAATCAAAGTTCTGAACTTATATGTGATCATAGAATGTTGGTTTCTTTAACTTGTATGCTTCATTTTAATAATGTTGGTTTGTTTTCTTTTGTTATATGTCTTAAAAGTGAATAAAAAGTTTGTAATATTATTATTGTGATTTATAATTTCTTCGTTTTGAGAATCAACACTTAAAAGAAATAAAAAAGAAGGAAGAACTAGACAAATGGGTTTTCTTAAGTAAGATAAATTACACCTTTGATCTATGCTCATTTACTCAAACAATACATTTGGTATTTGACACTAACTACCAACGGGTTTGCAGCCTATCGGTATCACATGTGTACTAAAGGTATTCATTCTCAAGTGATTGAGGTTGTTAATCTCAGAGTTGAAATAGATGTAGATTTAGGAATAGGTTCTAAATAAACTTGACAATAAGTCGTGTTAAAAAATCAATTAAGTTTTTTGTATTTTGACCAAAATACTCATATTTTAAAAGATGTATGCATGCATGTATGTATGTGTGTATGCGTGTGTATGTATGTATGCACATATATATGTAAAACTCAAACCCTGACCATGTCTATCGTAACCATGATGGTTTCCTCATCGACACTAGTAGAAATCTAGGATGGGTGATTTCGTTAGAATTCCATAGGTAATAGTGATTCTCGACAGGCCTACGCGCTAAAGTCCATTGACTAAATGGTCATGGGTAATACGTTTACCGATTGATTTTTGACAGATATTTTAGCAATAGAAATATTGATTGACTTTTTAGAAAAAATAAAAATAAAATTATGTTCTTAAGGAAGGTTTATAAAAAAATCAAAACATATATGTGTCCGGTTCAAATACAAAGTCCAAATTATGTAAAAAGTGTGAGAAGCAATCAGGGATTGACATGTGGCATATTTTTAAAAATAGAAGTAGGGGTATTTTAGGAAGTGTAATTTATTAACAGAATTTTCAATACTTCAGCGATCGACCATTACACTGTACGATTGAGGTTTCCAACAGATTTTTCACTTTATCGTTGAAGATTCAAACAATCGAATCGTTGAAATTTTCAATTGATCAATCGTTGAAGATTCAAACAATCGAATTTTCAATTTCAATCGCTAAAGATTGCTTTACATCAATTACTTCAGCGATGTCGACGAGAGATGATCAATTTGGTACGTATGAGGACGATTATATACTGCAATTGAAATAGTATGTTAATTTAGGCACCGTAATTTTGTCGTTTTGATCATCGTTCTGTCTATACTGTATGATTTTCTGTGAATTTTGTTATTGATTGACATCATCATTGTGTCATAGGTATCATCATTGTGTCATATGTATCATCATTGTGTCATAGGTATCATCATTGTGTCTTTTGTATCGTCATTGTGTCTATACTGTTAGATTGCTCTGGACATTATCAATTTGTTGTTGAACATATTTTATAAATATTAGTTGTGTTATATGATACTATTTATACTGATTGTGTCAGGTTTAGAGGGTCATTGTGTCAACCAAGCATGATTGTGTCAAATTCTATCTTTGTGTCATCTATTTGTGAAGGTTCATTGTGTCATGTTTGGGGATTCATTGTGCCATGAAAGCTGCTTATAATGTGTCTTTTGTGAAGGTTCATTGTGTCATGAAAGCTGCTTATAATGTGTCTTTTGTAAAGGTTCATTGTGTCATGATTGGGGATTCATTATGTCTTTTATGTTGTTGTGTCTTTTTATGACTTGTTGTTTTTATTCATATAGATGCTGAAAATTACAAAGATGTTGGCCAACAATGTGTATCCCCAAAGCATGACACAATGAATCCCTAATCATGACACAATGAATCCCTAATCATGACACAATGAACCTTCACAAAGACATTGTTAGCATGAATCATGACACAATGAATCCCCAAACCATGACACAATGAATCCCCAATCATGAAACAATGAGCTTTCACAAAGACATTATTAGCAGAAATCGTGACACAATGAATCCCCAAAAGCATGACACAATGAATCCCTAATCATGACACAATGAACTTTCACAAAGACATTATTAGCAGGAATCATGACACAATGAATCCCCAATCATAAAACAATGAGCTTTCACAAAGACATTATTAGCAGGAATCATGACACAATGAATCCCCAAACCATGACACAATGAATCCCCAATCATGACACAATGAACTTTCATAAAGACATTATTAGCAGAAATCGTGACACAATGAAACCCCAAACCATGACACAATGAACTTTCACAAAGACATTATTAGCAGGAATCGTGACACAATGAATCCCCAAACCATGACACAATGAATCCCCAATCATGAAACAATGAACTTTCACAAAGACATTATTAGCAGAAATCGTGAGACAATGAATCCCCAAAAGCATGACACAATGAATCCCTAATCATGACACAATGAACTTTCACAAAGACATTATTAGCAGGAATCATGACACAATGAATCCCCAATCATGAAACAATGAGCTTTCACAAAGACATTATTAGCAGGAATCATGACACAATGAATCCCCAAACCATGACACAATGAATCCCCAATCATGAAACAATGAACTTTCACAAAGACATTATTAGCAGAAATCGTGACACAATGAAATCCCAAACCATGACACAATGAACTTTCACAAAGACATTATTAGCAGGAATCGTGACACAATGAATCCCCAAACCATGACACAATGAATCCCCAATCATGAAACAATGAACTTTCACAAAGACATTATTAGCAGAAATCGTGACACAATGAAACCCCAAACCATGACACAATGAACTTTCACAAAGACATTATTACCATGACACAATGAACATTCACAAAAGACACATTATAAGCAGATTTCATGACACAATGAATCCCCAAACCATGACACAATGAAGCTTTGCAAAGACATGACACAATGATAGATTTTGACACAATAATGCTCGGTTGAAATTTCACAATGAAACCCCTAAATCATGACACAATGCATAGTTATATTTGACACAATAATGCTTGATTAGGTTTTACCTGTTTGTTCTTGCTCTTCGATTGGACTTATTCGTAGTGTTTGTGAGTTTATGCTTGTGGTTCTGGAGGTTTCCGAATGTTCATTAGACACTGAAGACTTTTTCGACTGTACGGGATCCATGTTTACGTTTGATGATTTCGTCGGAGATGGTTTTCGAGGAAAAGACGATGATGGAAGTTTTCGTCGAAGACGGTTTTGAATAGACTTTGAAAACGTTTTCGTCGGAGACGGTTTATTGTCAAATTATATTTTTACCCCTCCGCCTGTTAGCAGTTTTCCATTTATTTACAAGTTTGCCACCGCGTTTTTTTGAACCATTGATCTATTTTAAGTAGCTGATCCAACGGCCAGAACCACTTCTCACACTTTTTAGAAATTATAGGCTTTGTAGCATATCTCAACTCTATTGTAAATATCTCAAGATTAGATCCGTCACCATTCACCCTATTATTTTGATATTCACACTCACTTATCATCTTTATTTGAAATTGTTCATTTTCTCGATCCTTCATGGATCACAGCCTCAACTTCGGTTATGTCCTAGATCGTCTTGGTTTGAACCATTGCTTTCGATAACAATTTCTTTGGATCAAAACCTTCTTGTTTGATTTGTACTTCTTCCCGGATCATCAATTTAAGCCACTTTCTTATTGCCTACAACTAAGGAAAAAAAACAAAAAAAAAACTAGCCCATTGATATATTATTTTTATCCTGCCGCTGTACGAATACATGCCACCCAGTTATTCTGTTTCCCACGCTACTTGTCGGATTACTTCTGCCAATAAGAACCACCTCATTCTTGTTCTCGGCGAGAAGAAAAGTCCGTCTTTCATCCTATCCTTAAAACGCTTGTTAATTATGAACAAACTTTGTTGACGCCCATGATCAATCACACTAGCTTGTTAACCGGCAAATGATCAGCTCCAACTTCGATTATAAGTAAGCTATTTCGTCACCATAATTAAGCTATTTTTGACAAGAAGACAAACAGAGAAGATGTGACGAAAAAGAAAAATCCTTTTATTAGAAGTCATGGTTGTGGGTAAGACACTAAGGGGGTGTTTGTTTTTTAAAAAAACCTCTTCCCCACCTCTTCATCTGTGCGCTCGCAGACGCGGGAAGAAGTTTTTACTTCGCAGACTGTTTGTTTTCTGGAAGACGTTTCATTTCAACACCTCTGCACGTAGAAGATGTGGAACAATATCTTCACACCTCTTCTAACCTGTTCTGATCCCCCTAACATCTGATCCCCATCCCCCACCCATTTTCTACCCACCTCCCCCACTCTTCACAATCATCTTCATCAGCCGCCCCCACCGTCGCCATCGCGCCACCGCCGCGCCGTCGCCACCGCGCCACCGCCCCGACCGTCTCCTGCTCACCACCGCGCCACCGCCCCCCCTTCGACCCCATCCCCTTCGGCCCCCTACCCTTCATCTCTACTGTTTTTCGCCCTAAAATCCACTCACTCAGAAACCCTTGCAGTTGCAGGTAATTCGTATGTAAACACACAAATGTACATGTAACTATAGCCCTTTATGGTTTTGCTTTAAAGATCTTGTTCACTGCTAATTAGTAATGATTATCACTGTTGACTGAATTTCACAGGTGAAAACGTGCATCGATTGATTTCATTTGCCCACAGCAACTTTTTGAGAAGAAAGTGAAGTTAAATTTGGATATAGGGTAAGCTTTTTTGAAAATTGAAGCATCTGTTTGTTAGTTAGTTTGTTTTCGAAAGCATCTAGATGAGTAATATACATATAGGTCAGTGGTTTCAAAATCCCCATTGGTGTTACAGTCACCATAACCTCTAGGTTTCCAACTTAAAAGTATAGGTCAGTGGTTTCAAAATCCCCATTGATGAAGATGAAGAAGAAGATGATGATGATGATGATAAAGCCATTGATGTGTGGAGAAATGGATAAGAAGAACGTTGTGAAGAAGATGATGGAGGAACATGTGTTATGGTGAAGCAGACTCCAAATTTATTGGTCCCTTTGCTGTTTACACACAGGAGTGTTTGTATATGGTTTGTATGATTAGTTTGTTTATATGATTAGTTTGTATATGATTAGTTTGTATATGGTTAGTTTGTTTGTATGATTAGTTTAATTACAGAATATTTCAGCATTTTGCAGATCTTAAACAAAACAAACAGTCTTTTTCTTGCAGACTGCAGACATTTGATCCACCTCTTCTGCTGCAGATGTGGTCCGCAGACTGAAGACGTTTTCCTGCAAAAAAAACAAACAGCACCTAAGACTCATGGTCAAGAAATTTACACCCACACCCACCACTAAACAAATACAAAGATCATCATCCACAATGCTTAATCCCAACACCAATGACCAAACCTTCTATTCCTAACACATCTGGCCCGTAATGCTGACCAAACTAATTATCCAAAATCAGACCCGGATATATCATCATCTTAGAATTTCCTGTGACCCGTAAGACTATTTTTAGCGTCTTCACCATTACACGTCTCAGTATAGACAAATTCAGCGTCACATCAACACATCGCGGTTTCTATTCTAAACACGATGACTTTTTTTTATTAATGAAAATAATATTAACAAATAAACAAGGATTAATAAATATCATAACAATTGTATTTTCCCAATAGTTATCAACATAGGCAGATCTATGTTGAGCCGAGGGGTAGCCTCCATTACCCTCAACTTTTTACGGGTAATGTAAAGAAAAAAATTACGGTTTTATGTAAATAAAAGTAAAAAAATTACGGCAGGGCCGGCTTAACGTTTTTGGAGGCACAAAATAAACAAAAAATATAAGGCCCTCAAAAGAATATTGATATAAACCCTCCTTTTAGGTTTATCAAGGTTTTCATCAAGATTTTTAAAGTTTTCATCATTATTTATAGGTTTATCAAGGTTTTCATCAAGGATTTCATCAGGATTTTTAAAGTTTTTATCAATATCATTTTTGTAGGTTTATTAAGGTTTTCAACAAGCTTTTCATCATTATTAGACGTTGTGGTGGTTACTAATTTTAACAGATCCTTTTAGTAATTCATTTAATGCTTCTCGTTTAGTTTTTATCTTTTTGATGCACCACATTCAAAATCACGGATTCGATTTGACATTGTTATAAATTCAAGAAATGTTAATGAACTAATGAAGTAATCAAATAATCAGATTCAAGCAATGTGATAATCAAATAAATTAATAAACTAATCAAAAAACTGAAAACTAATAAGCAATTACCTACTATGAAAAATTACCTACTATGAAAAATTCAATTGATGAACAGTACCGGGCAATTGTTGGCCGTTGGATGGGCAATTGTTGGCCGTTGGATCTGATTTTGTGTTAGATGCCACGCCGGGACACGTGCTTTATTTCGGTGATGCCCGCTTAAGTGTAATTGGGGGTTTTCTTCTTCCATTTTCTTCTTCGCTATGGTTATGCTCAGAAGATGTTCTGTGGGTTCAAATCGACCGACTGTTTTTGCGTTCTTCAGGTTTGTGTTTTACTCTGTTTTTTTGGGTTTTCAGCGCTTCTTTCTCTTATGGTGTCCTTAATGTAATCGGATGTCTTGGGTTTGGTTTGCAGTTGCTGTGTTTGATACTCGCCGTCGATTGTTCTTTCCGCATCCAGGTTCGTGTTTCGTTGGTTTTATTTTCTTCGATTTTGTTTTCCTGTGGTTGCATATTGGTTTTGCATCTGATTTTTCGTGGTTTTATGTTGTGTTTGTCGACTTTTTTTGAGAAATTGTTATTGAATTCTGGTTTAAGGGTTGTAACTTTAGGGTTCTTCTTTTTGTCTTTGTTGATTATGTGCATTATGCTTTGTCTTGAGCTGTTTGCAGTAGGAGGTTTGTTTTAAGTAAGTTTTGTGGTTTGAATATGCTCTAATTGGACTGACTGAATTCTTTAGCTAAATAAGTGTGCGAATGTGGTTGATTTACTGTACAATGTTTTTACTGTTATTGGGTTTTTTGTAAATATCCACTGCTGATATCTCTGCTGCAGATGAAACAAGTCAAGTAATGCTCTGAAATTGTGGACAATTGTTTTGTTGGATTCTATATTATGTTGTGTAGTGCTAAGATGAAACAGGTCAAGTAACGGTCTGAAATTGGGTTTTTACTGTTAGCCCCCATGATAGTCCTTTATTTCTTACAGCCGTGAGCCATTGTATACATTTAATTTCGTTGATTAGTCTGTTATGTATTAGTTAGCAGAGTGCCATAACATGTTCTGCATGTTTTTGTGCTGTCTATATTGTTTATATACAGGATTTATTTCTGTGTTATTATTTTTTTTAAAATGTTTTTGTCATTACATATTTTATTCTGTTAGGTATAGATTTTGACAGTGTTAATTTGTTATGTTGCAAGGTTGGCGTCTTATGTCTTTGTGATCTTATTTTAGTGGTTGTTACTGTTGGATACAGGTGTGACCGCAGGATAGTAAAGGTTTTGTAGTTTTGTCTCAATATTATATATTAATTTCTTTGTTTAAGGAGTTATTTTGGACTAAATCCTGTTATATATGTTTCTATCATTTGTCTTCATGATTGTTGTTATTTTGTTTGGTTGTCAATATCTCAGTTGTGTAGTGTTGTTTATGTTTGTATCTAGGGAGCCGTAAGATGTTCTATCAGTTTGAGCTTTGTTTTTTAGGTCTGTGTTTTGTCCATAATTACCTCATTGTGCCTGTTGTGTTTTATAAGTTAATTTTGATGTGTATCTGCAGTTATTAATTTTGTGTTACTGACTGTGTTCTTTCGTTGTCTTACAGGGTCATCGTCATTTGTCTTTGTAATCTTATTCTAGCTTCTGTTGCTGTTAGATACAGGTGCATCTTCAGGATAGCGAATGTTTGTTGTGTTTTATAAGTTAATTTTGCTGTGTATCCGCAGTTATTAATTTTGTGTTACTGACTGTGTTCTTTTGTTGTCTTACAGGGTCGGCGTCATTTGTCTTTGTAAACTTATTCTAGCTTCTGTTGCTGTTAGATACAGGTGCATCTTCAGGATAGCGAATGTTTTGCAATTTTTTTCAGCATTGTTCATTAATTCTTTGTTTACAGAATGATTTTCGCATGTATCCCGTTATATATGTTTCTATTATTTGTCTACATGCGTAGCTTTAATATATTTTAACATTTATTAGATTTTAGTTTGGTTGTGCGTATAGAAATTTTTAGGTTATTATTGATTTTAATTCATCTATGATGTTGGTGTTTTTCTCCCGTTACAAAAAAGTATTTATTGATAATATATGTTTAGGAACATGGGCTTTTTTGTAGGTTTAAAGCTTGTCCATTTGCTTATTATTCGTATTTATCTTTTAGAAATCAATGCGTAAACGTAAACATAAGGATATTGTTCCTTCGTGCGCTTCTTCGTCCTCGATGTCAGGGTTTGAAGCTGCCAGTCAAACCCGTTTACAATCTATGCGTCGTATGTCGATGCTTCGGTCTTCGATAAATCGTCATTCACAATATCTGCATGATGTCCCTACATCATCTGCTGTTGGCCTAAGTAATACGACAACTAATGACGGCAGCTCCATTGTCTCTCCTGATTACGCTGATTTGGGAAGCTGTAATGAGGTTTGTGAGTTTTGCGGTGCACTTTTTTGGTACGAAGAACGTTTGGCGTCTTTCTCTCCCCGTCAAAGGCCTCGATATCACAAGTGTTGTAAGGCTGGAAGAGTTGTTATGCATTATCCTATACAGCCTCCAGAGTTATTAAAATCGCTTTTTTCTGACCCTCATTTCTTATCTAACATCCGTACTTATAATGCAATGTTTTCCATGACATCATTTGGTGCTACTGTTGATAGTTCTGTTAATCGAGGTGGCTCTCCGTATGTTTTCCGTGTGACTGGTCAAGTTTCTCATTGGATTGGGTCGGTATGTCCAACTCCTGGGGATCGGCCTAGATTTTTGCAGATGTACGTCTTTGATGGTGAGAACGAGATCTCAAACAGACTCCGGTTATTTTACGATGGTAGTAGTTCAGATTTATCGGCTACTATTGTGTCTGAACTAACCAAAATGCTAGATGAGGTTAATGAATATGTTAAACTTTTTAGAACAGCTAAAGAATTATGTAGTCAGCCAGTGATTCCAAACTTTTCTATTAAGCTCTTTAGCCGTAAACAGGATCGAAGGTATGACAACCCTTCCACAGGTGTTATTGGCGTAATCATTTGTGACTCATGCTCGGCGTCGGAGGATTTTGATATTATTAGACGACTCACCACATAGAGTTAGCAAGCTTCATCCGGCGTATATGCCACTACAATATCCTCTCTTATTCCCTTACGCCGAGCAAGGGTGGTCTCCAGAACTACAAATGTCACCAGGTGAAAGCACAGAAAGTCGTAACCTGACACCATCCATGTTTTACAGCTACCAAATTCACGATCGCCAGGGTTTATATACACATCTTTTGCATGCCGGTCGTCTTTTTCAGCAATATATAGTTGATGCATATGTTTCTGTTGAACATTCTCGACTTGAATATATAAGAAATAATCAACAAGATTTTCGTTTTGAATTTTTGGACGATGTACAAGATGCTATTTGTCGTGGTGATTTGGAAGCAAGTAATGTAGGTCAGCGTGTGGTGTTACCGTCATCATTTACTGGTGGTCCTAGATATATGTACAAACATTATCAGGATGCATTGGCTTTATGTCGAGTGTTTGGTAATCCGCAATACTTCATCACATTCACATGTAACGTCAAATGGCCTGAGATTACTAGAGAACTTTCAATTGCTGGTGTCTTATCTGCCCAAGATCGACCTGACATCATAGCGAGGGTTTTCCAAATGAAAGTGCGATCTTTCATTAAATACTTGACTCAGGAAAAGCCATTTGGTGATGTAACGGCAGGTATTCTAAAACTATATTACCAAATTCTTAATATACAAATACACCTTACACATGAAATATTGTCGTTACTTAGTCAAATTCTTTACCTACCTTCAGAGCTTTACACAATTGAGTTCCAGAAAAGAGGTCTCCCTCATTTTCATACGTTATTATGGGTCAAAGAACAAGATTGTATACGTAATCCAGAGGATGTAGATCGCTATATAAGTGCAGAACTTCCTGATCCAACAACCGATGTTACATTACATAAGATTGTAACAACCTTTATGTTGCATGGTCCGTGTGGGTTAGCAAGATTGAATTCTCCGTGTATGAAGGATGGTGCCTGTTCAAAATTATTCCCCAAGAAGTATGAAATACAAACCCGTATTGATAATGGTGGTTATATCCATTACAAAAGACGTAACAATAACCGCCAACACTTGAAGAATGGTGTGTCACTGGATAATGGATTTGTTGTTCCGTACAATAGAAAGCTTCTTCTACGTTTTGACGCACATATTAATGCTGAATATTGTGGCTGGAGTATGCTTATAAAATATCTTTTTAAATACATCTCGAAAGGTGCAGACAGAGTTCGTTTTGCCTTGACTAAAGATATTGGTGAATCTAGCTGCAATGCAAATGATAAAGTGGAGGTTATTGACGAGATTCAAAATTATCTTGACGGTCGGTTTATATGTCCTCATGAAGCTTCTTGGCGCATATTTGGTTTTCCAATCCATCACCGAAATCCACCCGTTCAGATTTTAGCGGTACATTTAGAAGGAAAACAAAATCTCACATTTCGACAATCACAGAACTTAGTGGATGTTGTCAACAATGAACATGCGTCAAAAACTACACTTACTGAGTGGTTAGCTAACAATGTTTTAGAAAAAAATTCCCAGCCACCAATTGCAAACAACGGTTTACACCTTCGTTATATTGATTATCTTTCAAAATATCGATGGGATGTGCCTTTAAAAACGTGGATTAAAAGAACATCTAAGCGTACACCTGCTGTTGGTAGACTTGCTTATGTACATCCTACATGTGGAGAGCTATTCTATCTTAGAATGTTGCTTGGTTATCAAACTGGTTGTTGTTCATTCACAGATATACGTACCGTTGACGGTGAAATATATCCGTCGTTTAGACATGCATGCAACAAATTGGGTTTAATAGGAGATGATAAAGAATGGTTAGGTACTATCACTGAAGCATCAGATTGGGCAACATCAGCACAGTTAAGGCTGTTATTTGTCCACATACTGTTGTTTTGCAATGTGTCAAATCCAACAACATTATGGGATGCTACTTGTCACACCCCGACCGATGGCGAAATCATCGAGGCGGACGAATGTGAATCGATTGTTCATAGCACAAGGTAATAAATACGTTGAAATAACATTTAATAACCATTTATTTATTGAATAATGTCATTCAAGTCACACATTACAACGCAATTAAAGTAAAACCATGAAGTATAATATTGTCTTCTTTATTTTGACTAGGTCCAATCCTATATGAGCAGAGAGAATTCCACTAAATAGCATTTCCTGAAATCATGTGAAAAAGTAACGAGTCAGCTAAAGAATTAGCCGGTGAGTAATCACAGGTTTAAACACACTCAAAATTTGATTGAATATTTGAAAACAATTCAATTCACATGGTAATGTTATAACTAACATGCAACAATGTATCATAAATGACAAACAACACGATCAAACCTATTGACTGAATTGACTCGGTCCACAGACGAAGCCTTATAGAATGTATGTTTCCGGTGTCAATCACCACGCGACTAAACAAATGGGGTGGGTTGTCAAACCAATAGATCTATCATTGTTGCCGTGGTTGTGTAAATAAATGATCATGTTATCAAGTTTATCTAAATACGAACACATAATTGCAAGTAATTAACATAACACGTATTGAATTGAATATTAGTATAAAGATGAATAAACATGGTTGCGTATGATATCACATTATTTCCCCAAATAATAAAACATGTAAAATGGGCAATGAATACTCACTTGATAATTATAAGCGTGTTGGAAATATTAGAATGATAGACGTGACACCAAAGGAAACTCCTCGAGGTTCAACCTAAGTTTTGACGTTCTCTTTGTTAGAATAACAATGGTTGAGCGACTTATGTATGAATTAGGGTTCTTGATTGGGTTTTGGGATTTCAATAAAATGTAATAACTTGATTGAACAAAATAAATTAATTGAATAATACAACTTTTTTTTTAAAAAAAATATAACACTAATGATTAATTAGTGAAATGAGTTATTATCCATAATGAAATATTTCATTTCAATAATTAGTTATGAAATATCTTGTTAAAAATGATTGAACGAATATTTAACTATTAGAAAGGTTTACAAAATTTAAGACTTATAAATGGGTTTTTTTTAACATTTACATTCTTTAAAAGATTTTAAAATAAAAGTATTACCTTTAAAGTTTTCAGAAATTGATAAATGAATTTCTGAAATAAATGTAATTAAGAAAATATATATTATTTTATTTAATAACTTTTAGAAATTTCTAGAATTTAAAATGATTAAAATAATTATCTAAAAACAATATGTATTGGACCGGGGTCGAACCCGGGTCTTCTTTGGGTGAGTGGTGCGGCTTACCAGTTGGGCAGAAGCCCATGATCTGATTAAAACTCCGATTTTAAATCTTAAGAACAATAATTAAGTATTTTCCCCCAAATCCACATAAACCCTAATCGCAGCATGATCGAATTGAAGAAGAAATTGATGTTGATAATCGAATTGAGCATAGGGCTTTCGACTAACATGAATATACGAGTGTAATCATGTATCCAATTACCTGAATTGCGATGGAATTGATAAAGAAAAGAAGAACTAGGTCACGACGGGTGAGTAGTTGATTCGAGCTGTTGTTGTTGATCAAAATCGAATTAATTGTGCAGAAAGCTTCAATTGGACCAGATGATCAAAAGCCCTCAAACAATTTCGGTTGGGGTTGCCTCTAATACGGAGTTCGACCGGTTACAGGTCGCGAATGGTGATGGAGGTCGAAGTCGATGAACATGTGATGTATAATTGAAATTAGGGGTACAGAAACTTTGGTAAGGTCATTTAGAAACGTTGCCCTCTATTATATAGGTTCAATTTCATCTGTTTCATGGTGAACACGTTTTGAGTTGGTCATCGGTTATAATTGATTGAATTTGATTTAGTTTATACGTTATTAGTTCAAATTGATTGGATAGTTATAACCGAGATGATGTTTAGTATGTTTTGAGTTGATTAGGTGAATCAATTTATTGGATTTCGAGTTGAAACGGATTTGGGTTTGATGGATCCTCGGTTTTGAGATAAAACTTGATATGACTGCACTAATTTCAAATCGAAACCAGTGACAAGTTCGAAACTGATGTGCAAGGGTTAAAGAGCGGTTTAATTGCAAGATTATCGAGTGGTTTGAGGGAGAGGGGGTCGCCGGAGGCGGCCATGAGGTTGGCCGGAGATGGTTACGGGACACAGGGGGGGTTTGGGTTGTTTAAAATAATTTACATATTTAGCCCCTGTATTTTAGAATGGTTGTTATTTTATGTAAAACTTGTAATTTTAAGTTTTATAAATACCAATTTCCATCCTAAACTTATTTAGGTGTTATATCCATTTATTTCACAAATTGTTTATAAAACCTTATAAATTTAAATAAGACTTTTAAATTTAGTTATTTATTAGAAATGACAAATCAAACTTTCAACAAAAAAAAAAAAATATATATAAATGTTTATGACCTTATTTGCTCAAATGATCTAAATGAATGAAAATTTTGAATAAAATCATTTATAATATTATTTAAACTACACCGTGATACAATGGATTCATTGAAATAAATAATCTAAACAAAATAGGTTCGGGTTACAATTTGAAAATGGGTCAAATGTTACATTCTCCCCTACTTTAAGGAATTTCGTCCCGAAATTCGATCACGAAGAGGCTGAGACAAAAAGGTGAGGATACTTGGATTTCATTTGGTCTTCACGCTCCCAAGTGAACTCTAGGCCACGTTTAGACTCCCAACGAACTTTGACAATGGGGATTCGGCTACGCTTGAGTTGTTTGATTTCACGGTCCATGATCTCCACAGGCCTTTCGATAAAGTGCATGGATTCATCAATTTGAACTTCATCAAGTGGAATGCGGAGGTTCTCATCAGCAAGGCATTTCTTGAGGTTGGAAACATGAAATGTTGGGTGAATGTTGCTGAGTTCTTGAGGCAGTTCAAGCTTGTAAGCTACTTTCCCAATACGCTCAAGCACTTTGAATGGACCCACATAACGAGGGGCTAGCTTCCCTTTCTTCCCAAAACGGATCACCCCTTTCCAAGGTGATACCTTTAGGAGTACGAGATCACCGACGTTGTATTCCATAGGTTTCCGTCCCTTATCAGCATAATGCTTCTGACGATTTCTAGCAGCCAGCAAGTTATCACGAATCTTGTGAATCTTATCGGTTGATTCCTGAATCAGTTCAGGACCGGTGATTTTTGCATCTCCTATCTCAGACCAACATATGGGAGATCGACACTTGCGACCGTACAAAGCTTCAAATGGTGCCATTTGGATACTTGTATGGTAGCTGTTGTTGTATGAAAATTCGATTAACGGTAGATGAGAATCCCAAGAGCCACTAAAGTCAATGACACACGCTCGAAGCATATCCTCGAGAGTCTGTATTGTTCTTTCAGTCTGCCCATCGGTTTGAGGGTGATAAGCTGTGCTGAGATTGAGTCGGGTTCCCAAAGACGATTGAAGACTTTGCCAGAAATGGGAGATGAATCGACCATCACGATCGGAGATAATATTTAATGGCACACCATGACGGCTGACTATTTCATTGATATAGATACGAGCTAATTTCTCAACTCGAAAATCTTCACGAATCGGTATGAAGTGTGCCGATTTAGTCAATCGATCAACGATGACCCAAATACTATCATAACCGCTAGAGGTTCGAGGCAATTTGGTAATGAAGTCCATGGATATGTCTTCCCACTTCCACACTGGAATATCAGGTTGAACAAGTAACCCAGACGGACGTTGATGTTCGGCTTTAACTTTTGAACAGGTGAGGCATTTGGACACATACAAAGCTATATCCTTTTTCATGCCGGGCCACCAATACTGATTACGAAGATTCATAAACATCTTATCCGCACCGGGATGGATGGAATAACGAGTTTTATGAGCCTCGCTCATGATGAGGATTCGAAGATCATTGCGTTTAGGAATCCAAAGACGATCCAGAAAATACAACAAACCATCAGATTTTGTTTCCAATTGAAGTTCAGCGCCGCATGACATTTCATCATACATGTTACCCTCAGTGACTGACTCGTGTTGGGCTTCGAGAATTCGAGTTTTAAGTTCGGATTGAATCGTCACACTTTGGAGTATGACATAATCCTTACGACTCAATGCATCGGCTACGACATTCGCTTTTCCAGGGTGATAGCGAATTTCACAATCGTAGTCATTGAGTAACTCAACCCATCGCCGTTGTCTCATGTTTAGTTCTTTTTGATTGAAAATGTGCTGAAGACTCTTATGGTCAGTGAATACAACACACTTGGTGCCGTAAAGATAGTGTCTCCAGATTTTGAGTGCGAAAACCACAGCTCCTAATTCGAGATCATGAGTTGTGTAATTTTTCTCATGGATTTTGAGCTGTCTTGAGGCATAGGCTATGACTTTTCCTCGTTGCATGAGGACACAACCAAGACCTTGCTTGGAAGCATCGTAGTAAACAACAAAATCATCATTTCCATCAGGGAGGGTCAAGATTGGAGCATTGCATAACTTTTGTTTAAGTGTTTGGAATGCTTTTTCTTGATCTGGTCCCCACTAGAAAGACTTATCCTTATGGGTCAAGGCAGTAAGAGGCACAACGATCTTTGAGAAATTTGGGATGAAACGTCGATAGTAGCCGGCCAAGCCAAGGAATGAACGGATCTCAGTGGGAGTTTTAGGTTCCACCCAACTCTTTACCGCCTCAATCTTTGCAGGATCCACATGAATTCCTTTATCATTTACAACGTGACCAAGGAATTGTACCTCCTTCAACCAAAATTTACACTTAGAGAATTTGGCATATAGTTTCTCCTTTTTCAACAGTTCAAGAATCAAACGAAGATGATGTTCATGCTCGGATCTTGATTTTGAATAAATCAGAATGTCGTCGATGAAGACGATCACGAACTTGTCCAAGTATGGTTTACACACTCGGTTCATTAAATCCATGAACACAGCTGGTGCGTTGGTCAAACCAAATGGCATAACCAGAAATTCGTAATGACCATATCTTGTACGGAAGGCTGTTTTGGGAATGTCGTCATCATGCACACGTAGTTGATGATAACCAGAACGAAGGTCAATCTTGGAAAAGTATGAAGCGCCTTGAAGTTGATCAAGCAAATCATCGATTCTTGGTAGAGGATACCGGTTCTTAACAGTAAGCTTGTTGAGCTCCCGATAATCGATACACATACGAAATGAGCCATCTTTCTTCTTCACAAACAATACCGGGGCTCCCCAAGGTGAGGAACTTGGTCGAACGAAACCTTTATCGGAGAGTTATTGAAGTTGACTAGCAAGTTCTTGCATCTCAGATGGTGCAAGACGATATGGAGATTTTGCTACAGGTGTTGCACCAGGCACAAGATCGATACGAAACTCGACTTGACGAACAGGAGGGAGTCCAGTTAATTCATCGGGGAACACTTCCGGAAAATCACGAATGATCGGAATATCCTCGACTTTCTTTGACTTCTCATTCGTTTTCACGACATGTGCTAAGAAAGCCACATAATGCTTGCGAAGGTACTTTTGAGCTTTGGTACATGACATAAGTCGAAGGCCTTTGGAAGGTTTTTCTTCATAAATATTTAACATCTTTTCGGGCGTAAGAGGGATCCGGATAATTTTCTCGTAACAAACAACTTCAGCATGGTTCTTAGATAGCCAATCCATGCCTATAATGACGTCAAAATTTCCAAGTTGTATCGGTGTGAGATCGATAGGAAAATCATGCTCGCTAAGACTAAGGATACAGTTTGGAATAATTGAATCGATTGTGATAGGTTTCCCGTCGGCTATCTCTACCGTAAATGGTTTTCTCAACTTAGTCCGTGCACTAGCAAGTAAGGGCTCAAATTCTAAGGACACAAAACTTTTGTCGGCGCCGGTATCAAATAAAACTGAAGCATAATGATTATTGATTAAAAACATACCATTCACCACATCGCTATTGGTTTGCGCTTGATGAGCATTGATGTTAAAAGCACGTCCTTGAGCCGTAGGCACCGTGCTGACAAGTTGAGGGCATCGATTGCGGAAGTGGTTCGGATCACCACATTGATAGCATGCACGACCCTGAGTAATTGCAGGAGGATGTTGAAGAACAGGTGCGGTAGCCGGAGTCTTAGCTGCGCTCTTACACACGTTGAAAGTATGACCGAAACGACCACAGTTGGTGCAGCGACGGCATTGTGCATTAGCAGGGTGGTGGTACTTGCAAATATTGCACTGTGGGAAAGTTCCGGTGTAAGGTTTCTTTGCCGGGACTTGATTGTTGGAGACTGGTTGGTAGCTTGGTGCGACTTGATTAACTGGAACAGTAGGGGTAACCACAGCAAAGTTTTGGGATTTAACCTTCCTCTTCTTGTTTTGAGAAAGTTCAGGTTTTTCCTCCTTAGGGGGTTCAGCTGAGGGTTTCTCGGGCACCTTCTTAGCACCCTTCCTAGTCAGGGTTCCAGCCTTAACATGATTGTCAGTTAACTGAGCAGCTAACCGGATGGTATCTTCCAGAGTTGCAGGATTCCTACCCCACACCGTGTCTTGAATTTTCATGGGTAGACCACCGATGTACTTTTAATGGCCCGGGATAATGGGGTAACTAAGTGGGGAACAAGAAGGCTCAATTCATGAAATCGGTTGGTGTAAGCTAGATTTTCTCCACTTTCTTGAGCTAAGTCCCAGAACTCAGCTTCTAACTTCTTGATCTCATTTCTTGGACAGAATTCCCGAGTCATGAGTTCTTTGACTTCATCCCACGTTAATGCCAAGGCAGCATTAGTTCCATGGGTTCGTTTCTCCCCGTTCCACCAAGTGAGTGCTCTCTTTTGAAGAACACTTGTAGCATAGCGAACCTTGAGATTCTCGGGACACTCACTATTGAGAAAAGTGTTCTCGATACTCTCAAACCACTGTAAAAGACCAGTGGCTCCTTCGGTCCCGCTAAACTTAGTGGGATTGCAAGAACTGAAGTGCTTGTAAGTACAAGCTCGGGGAGGATTTGGTGCAGCTTGATTTTGAACAACGTTGTTGCCTTGGTTCAAATGAGTAAGCAGTGTTGGGATGACCGCAGCAACTTCACGTGCCACTATAGCAGCAATCTTACGGCCAGAGCTTCTAGATCGGGAGCGGTTTTGACGGGAAGACATGCTGTATAATATGGAAAGAAGAAACCTTTGTGAGAAACGGGTAATTGGTTTTTAAAACTTTTCAATAAAATCGTTAATGAGATTGTTTAAAATAACAATGAGAGGTGAGGAGTGTAAACGTTCGGTTCGCAAACCAAAACGAATACGGTGACTTATCAAAGTATTTGTGTCCACCACAACCTTAATGAGGACATGCGTACCTATAAGTGAATACTCATCTCGAGGGTTCCCAGGTAAGGTAATCAAGTTGTATGAATACCTTGCCTAGACAGAACACCTTAAGATACAGGTATCCCACTCTTCCAGCATTGCATGTTCTCGGTCATGTGACACAGACTTTGACGAGATTTGAAAAACCATGAATACTAAATCAAAATTTAAAATTTGAAAACAATTTGATTTAGGCACATAATGCCATATAATATGATTTGAGAATTTGTATGTGAAAGGTAAGAATCAAGATATAAGGGAATGTCATAATCACATAAACATAATAGGCATAAGTGACACATATAAGCCCTATCTAAACATATAGAATACATGAGAGGACTCATGTGTAAAGGTACTTAGTTATAGTCTAGGTCATTCCATTTCTAATAACCTAATTCCCTATAACCTTGGCTCTGATACCAATCTGTCACACCCCGACCGATGGCGGAATCATCGAGGCGGACGAATGTGAATCGATTGTTCATAGCACAAGGTAATAAATACGTTGAAATAACATTTAATAACCATTTATTTATTGAATAATGTCATTCAAGTCACACATTACAACGCAATTAAAGTAAAACCATGAAGTATAATATTGTCTTCTTTATTTTTGACTAGGTCCAATCCTATATGAGCAGAGAGAATTACACTAAATAGCATTTCCTGAAATCATGTGAAAAAGTAACGAGTTAGCTAAAGAATTAGCCGGTGAGTAATCACAGGTTTAAACACACTCAAAATTTGATTGAATATTTGAAAACAATTCAATTCACATGGTAATGTTATAACTAACATGCAACAATGTATCATAAATGACAAACAACACGATCAAACCTATTGACTGAATTGACTCGGTCCACAGACGAAGCCTTATAGAATGTATGTTTCCGGTGTCAATCACCACGCGACTAAACAAATGGGGTGGGTTGTCAAACCAATAGATCTATCATTGTTACCGTGGTTGTGTAAATTAATGATCATGTTATCAAGTTTATCTAAATACGAACACATAATTGCAAGTAATTAACATAACACGTATTGAATTGAATATTAGTATAAAGATGAATAAACATGGTTGCGTATGATATCACATGATTTCCCCAAATAATAAAACATGTAAAATGGGCAATGAATACTCACTTGATAATTATAAGCGTGTTGGAAATATTAGAATGATAGACGTGACACCAAAGGAAACTCCTCGAGGTTCAACCTAAGTTTTGACGTTCTCTTTGTTAGAATAACAATGGTTGAGCGACTTATGTATGAATTAGGGTTCTTGATTGGGTTTTGGGATTTCAATAAAATGTAATAACTTGATTGAACAAAATAAATTAATTGAATAATACAACTTTTTTTTTAAAAAAATATAACACTAATGATTAATTAGTGAAATGAGTTATTATCCATAATGAAATATTTCATTTCAATAATTAGTTATGAAATGTCTTGTTAAAAATGATTGAACGAATATTTAACTATTAGAAAGGTTTACAAAATTTAAGACTTATAAATGGGTTTTTTTAACATTTACATTCTTTAAAAGATTTTAAAATAAAAGTATTACCTTTAAAGTTTTCAGAAATTGATAAATAAATTTCTGAAATAAATGTAATTAAGAAAATATATATTATTTTTATTTAATAACTTTTAGAAATTTCTAGAATTTAAAATGATTAAAATAATTATCTAAAAAAATATGTATTGGACCGGGGTCGAACCCGGGTCTTCTTTGGGTGAGTGGTGCGGCTTACCAGTTGGGCAGAAGCCCATGATCTGATTAAAACTCCGATTTTAAATCTTAAGAACAATAATTAAGTATTTTCCCCCAAATCCACATAAACCCTAATCGCAGCATGATCGAATTGAAGAAGAAATTGATGTTGATAATCGAGTTGAGCATAGGGCTTTCGACTAACATGAATATACGAGTGTAATCATGTATCCAATTACCTGAATTGCGATGGAATTGATAAAGAAAAGAAGAACTAGGTCACGACGGGTGAGTAGTTGATTCGAGCTGTTGTGTTGATCAAAATTGAATTAATTGTGCAGAAAGCTTCAATTGGACCAGATGATCAAAAGCCCTCAAACAATTTCGGTTGGGGTTGCCTCTAATACGGAGTTCGATCGGTTGCAGGTCGCGAATGGTGATGGAGGTCGAAGTCGATGAACATGTGATGTATAATTGAAATTAGGGGTACAGAAACTTTGGAAAGGTCATTTAGAAACGTTGCCCTCTATTATATAGGTTCAATTTCATCTGTTTCATGGTGAACGCGTTTTGAGTTGGTCATCGGTTATAATTGATTGAATTTGATTTAGTTTATACGTTATTAGTTCAAATTGATTGGATAGTTATAACCGAGATGATGTTTAGTATGTTTTGAGTTGATTAGGTGAATCAATTTATTGGATTTCGAGTTGAAACGGATTTGGGTTTGATGGATCCTCGGTTTTGAGATAAAACTTGATATGACTGCATTAATTTCAAATCGAAACCGGTGACAAGTTCGAAACTGATGTGCAAGGGTTAAAGAGCGGTTTAATTGCAAGATTATCGAGTGGTTTGAGGGAGAGGGGGTCGCCGGAGGCGGCCATGAGGTTGGCTGGAGATGGTTACGGGACACAGGGGGGGGTTTGGGTTGTTTAAAATAATTTACATATTTAGCCCCTGTATTTTAGAATGGTTGTTATTTTATGTAAAACTTGTAATTTTAAGTTTTATAAATACCAATTTCCATCCTAAACTTATTTTAGGTGTTATATCCATTTATTTCACAAATTGTTTATAAAACCTTATAAATTTAAATAAGACTTTTAAATTTAGTTATTTATTAGAAATGACAAATCAAACTTTCAACAAAACAAAAAAATATATATATAAATGTTTATGACCTTATTTGCTCAAATGATCTAAATGAATGAAAATTTTGAATAAAATCATTTATAATATTATTTAAACTACACCGTGATACAATGGATTCATTGAAATAAATAATCTAAATAAAATAGGTTCGGGTTACAATTTGAAAATGGGTCAAATGTTACACTACTTGGAAGAAAATGGCTGACGATTTAGCTTATAATCTTGATTCAAGTCTTCGTCATTCAAACAGATCAATACATGAATCCGATCTAAAACAGTTCGTGTTATGTGAACTTGAATTGCTCTTAAATTCGAACACTACCCCAAAATCCTTATCAGATTTCGGCTTACCATTGCCAACAGAAACTTCAATGTCAGCTTTAAGGAATGTTTTGTTACTCGAAGAAAGAAGTTATGATAGGGAGGCTTTACACCGTGACCATCTGTCTTTAAAGGCAAACTTACAAACAGATCAAAAAGCGGTATACGATCATATTATATCTAGCTTTGAGAAATCATCACAGATTTTACTATTCGTTTACGGTCATGGTGGCTCTGGAAAAACTTACCTACGGAAAACTATTATATCAGCGTTAAGATCAACTGGTCACATTGTCTTGGCAGTTGCAGCATCAGGAATAGCATCGTTACTACTACCCTCTGGACGAACTGCACATTCAAGATTCAAAATACCACTTGAATTGAATGACGAATCGGTCTGTTACATCAAAAAGAATACGAACCTAGCAAAACTTCTCTTAGAAACTTCATTAATTGTTTGGGATGAAGCCCCAATGAGCGATCGAAGATGTTTTGAATCGTTAGACAAAACTTTGCAAGATATAACAGGAAACATAAATATACCTTTTGGTGGAAAATCTGTACTATTAGGAGGTAACTTCAGACAAACATTACCAGTTAAACCGAAATGTACAAAAGAAGAAATCATAGCCTCATCTCTTCCAAGATCTTATCTATGGAAATTTTTTGTCGTACATATGCTTTCTGCAAACCTCAGAGTTTTAACGTCATCATTAAAACATCATCCCCAGATAATACAAAGCTATTTACAGAATGGCTACTAAGAATTGGAAATGGTGAGGAAGGTGAACAAACCCTGCCAAAACAAGCTGACACCAAAGTTATTCAAGTGCCAACTGAAATGGTGATCGAAGACAGTGAATAAGCAATACATGATCTGCTTAGATTTGTATATGACGATAATAGTCTTTTCAACCCGACGGCAACAATAATGGCTGAACGAGCGCTCATATGTCCAAAAAATGAGACTGTTGACGAGATAAACAACATTGTGTTAGATATATCACCAGGAAATTATATTTCTTACTTAAGCACAGACTCAATGGTCCCGCATTCTGCGAATGCTGGTGACATTGACATGATGTACCCTACTGAATATCTGAATACTTTAAATTTTACCGGTGTTCCAAAACATTGTCTCAAATTAAAAAAGAATACTCCTATCATGTTAATTCGTAACATAGATCAAAAAAACGGTTTATGTAATGGAACAAGATTATTAATTTCTCAGTTATTACCACGTGTTATAGAGGCACATATAATAACAGGCACATCCATTGGAAATAGAGTTTACATTCCAAGGATTAACTTTGTTCATAATACAAAAGAATTACCGTTTGTTTTTACAAGAAGACAATTCCCAATAAGAGTTTGTTATGCAATGACAATTAATAAAAGTCAAGGTCAAAGTCTTAATAAGATAGGAATTTATTTACCTGAACCAATTTTTGGACATGGTCAACTTTACGTTGCACTCTCACGAGCTACCACCCCTAATTCTGTTAGAATTTTGACTAAAAATCCATTGATAACAGCAATAATAAAACTTTAAACATTGTTTATACGGATTTATTACAAGAGGTAACAAAAAAACAGGTTTGTCTCAAACTTACGTTTAACACTATATTTCTGTTATTAACACAAATGTAGTCCTCCTACTCCCTAATATTCATCTGTTATTACCGTACTAATTACTAAATTTTTGGCATACTTTAGGTAAGCTTGAATGGAGGATAGTGGAATTTCATCGCTAAGGCCGGGGGTTCAGCACCAGAACTGGAGGTTTGAGTTGTTCGTTGCTGGAAGCCTGTGTTTCGTGATAATGAGGTTTGCTACGTGTTTGTTGACAAAGAGGTATCTTCCTATCTAAAAGAAGATCAATAGTTTTAACTAAAGCAGCAAAACATTACACATAAAACAGTAAACGACTTGCTCATACATATTATTTGTTTATACAACAGGGAATCGGAATTCAAGCAATGGCCAAAGGAAGAGATCAAAGATCTGTAACTTCAAAGTTACAGGTTCATAAATGCTACAAAAAGGGATATGCTTGCGTTGAACCCGACAAGTATACATCTACCTTATCACATCCAGCATACATGAGGGTCGGGTCAGCAACTGTTTTTACTCTTATACCAGACAGCCCTGACTTTCCAGACCAATATTTCGAGTTTGTCAACAGACAAAGGCTTGACGCATTACACACTAAAAGCAGGGATCCAAACCAAGCTCAGAACAGAATGATCTTAGGTAATCACAACGAAAAAATAGCCCCAATTGCATCGCAATATGACATATATATCACTAATGAATTCCGAAGTATATGTTACAGATTATATAGGCATTCTACAACGAATGGAGGATAACGTCACAAATAATGGAAAGCCGTATGTCACGGTTATGTTAAGAGATTGCAGGTAACGACCAGCAAGAATATTCAATATACAATCGTGGATACACTATTCACATTACTAAATATTACCGTCAAAATGTTTAGCAACCAAAATGTTACGATAAGATTATGGGAGGAAATTGCCACATCAGCAGCCAGACTTCCGAGAATTGCAATTGAAGCATCATCAAATCCTACAATTCTCGCACTAACAGCACTAAGACTGACTGACTTCTTGGGTAAAAAAACCGTACAATTATGTTACAAGATTTAAAATTTTAACGCTCACTTCAATTATAAATGCAGGAAAACTTCAACTGCAATCAACAAATGCCACCCATGTTTACGTGAACCCATCAACAGTGGAGACCAGATCACTTTTAAACATGTAAGAATGAAACAAAATTATATTAAGGCATACACAATTATATAAGGCAAAATATGACTTTTCTGTTTATTGCAGGTTTGACAACGTTCCTCCAGAACAAGGCAACACAGAAACATATCAGCAGCAACCACAACAGCAGGCAGGAGCTGAAGTGCCTAATATAACCATATCACAGCTGCAGGCAATGGAGCCAAAACAACTTAAGGTAAACCACGTTTTTTTAACAGATACATGTAAACCTATTTTTACCACAAAAACACCAACAATATTGATCTAACGGTAATAACCAATTAGTAATTATGCTTACTCAATTAGTAGATTAGCATATTGCTGCTAATTTTCAAGCTTATTCTTCAGTTGCAGTTAATAACCAAATTTATTATTGTCCATATCCATGTATAAACAGGGACGTAATTCATTCTAAAAGCATCAGTTACCGAGCTACAAAATGACAGAGAATGGCATTGTATAGGCTGCCCAAAATGCGACCAATCCCTATTGGAAGTAGGGGACGAATGGTTCTGTTCTATGCATGGAGATCTCAGCCTTCCAACTGAAATGTACGTCTTCCACACCTACTACTTTATTTAAATACAACTAACAACTAAAACAAGTTCTAATTACAGATATCGAATCACCGCCATCATCTCTGACAACACAGGACATGTCGCTGCTCTGATCTTTAACAACCTATCATCAAGCCTCACTGGAATGACATGCCCTGACATCCTCATAACAGACAACCCGGACATCACCCTACACCAAATCATCAACAAAGAAGCCATATTCCACGTCCAAGCACACAAAAACAACAAGGCCGAAATGCTACACTGCACCGTCATCAAAGTTGACAATATAACAGAAAACCAACCAACAACAGGCACACCTGCACCAGCAACTCCATCATCGTTCCACCCAACACATAGAGCAGAATCAAGCACATCAGCGAAGAGGGCGCTCTTTACAGAAGAAAGTAAGAAAAAATTTCACTAACTGCAAATAACCATTACAAAATTCTAACAGCCTTTTAACAGTAGGTACTCATGCAGGAAAAAAGGCAAAACAAGACTAACAGGAAACAACAGGACCCTTTTGAACCTGCTAGGCACACCTTTTGTTAATATACACACCCACCTTTTGTTAACACGTGCAGCAGCAACACCATTTTGAAGGCATCCTTTCAGCTTGCAGCAGCACTTTTTGAGGCTACCCCTTTGATGCTCAGAAAAATCAGCTTCAGCATCACGCCACAGGCAACAACTGAAGCCACAACAGAAGCACTGTTTTAAAGCCATCGGATGAACCTTTTTTAACATATAATGTAATGGGATGATCTAAATGTAACAAAAAACAACTTAATGTAACTAGCACCTGCAATATTGACCTTTACATGGAAAAAACTGCCATTGCGCAACGCGCGATGCAGATCCCACCTAGTTTAGATAAAAAAAACAATTAATCAATTCATAAACAAAATAACAAATTAATATTCAATAAATTTATAAATCACTTAAATAAAAACTAGAAAAGGAAAACTAACCTCATTCAATTGAATAAATCAACCCACAAGCACCAGTGGACTGTGGACCACAAGTCCACAACCGAGAACCGACAACAATGCTTCTTCTAATTTTTTACAAAGTACAAATCGATTCTGCTTGAGCCTTGATGGTTGAATGTTGATTGTTGATACTCGAAGCTCAAAGACTCAAAGTCAAAGATGAAAGACTCATAGGTATAACCATTAACCAACAAGGCAATAACAATAATTTGAACGGATCCTCTCCCGAGTCCCGACGCTTCTTAATCCCAACTCTCAAGCGACCGCCGAGTCGGCAGTCGCCGACCAAGCCTTCTGCTGACAACCGACAGCAGACTGCTCACTGCCGAGTGTCGAGTGATGATGATTCATGATTACTGATAGAAATTGAATGCTTCCTAATCTCGAAGAGTGAAAAGTCGCTGGCCTGAAGTGAAGAGTCGTGGATCTCGGATTTGGATGTATGAGCGGCCCAACGCCCACTGCGGCCGCTGCCTAGGGCAGTATGGTGTCCGCTTATTGTTGTAAGTTTGTAACTTGTACTGGGCTTAAAGTTTGAGATTGAGGTCACATACTCACATATAAGATTGGGTCTTTAAAATCGGAGGCCCTGTATATTTGGGAGGCCCAATATTAAGATATTGGGTCGGCCCTAAATTACGATTTTACATTACCACTGAGAGAAAATTACGTTACCCCTTAATTTTTTTTAAACTCAACACTTTATAGAAAGTCTTAAAATTTATAAAAAATTTATATTTTATAAAACATATTACGTTTTATAAAAATATAAATAACTAATAACCCCAAAATATCCAATAGTTCAATATAATAATAATTACAAGCCCAAAATAATAATAAACCCAAAAAAATAAGTCCAAAGTAAAAATAATCCCAAAAAACATTAAACAATTAGATTGTTTTCTAATTTGTTGATTTTGTGTTGAAGGTTAGGTTTTAACTCTTTAGGAAAGAATGTGGCTAGATTGTAGCATTCAAGTACACATGGTGTTTTCTAATTGTTGGTTTTGATTTGAATGCTAGGTTTTAGCCATTTTCAAAGGAGTCTAGATTTTAGCCTCCAACTCAAACCAACCAATCAGAAAACGCAATGCTTGAAAGTTGTAGTCTCTAGGTCGAAACCAACTAGTCGAAAACGTTATGTGTACTTAAATACTACAAACTAGCAGTATCCTTTTTCAAATTTGAAAGGTACAATCTAGATATCTTCTTTTCTAACAATCATACAAGTCGATGCCTATTTTTACATATTCATTCTATTAGATTTTCCTTTATAGTTCTACTAGGTTTAATACATATGTGTTACACGGGTTAAAATAGTAAACATTGTATGCTAGAACATTAAATTGTGAGGTAATAAAACATACTTAGATTTGAGAAGATGAAACTGTAATGTACATTGAAATAAAGATGTTTTACAGTGACTAATCGTTCATTGTAATTGTGTTTGAGTTTATGAATCTTGATATTTTAAAAATATTTGCTAATAAAATATTTAACGTAGTATATTAATTTTAATAATGATCAGCTGGATATTAAATTTGATTTTATCAAAATTAACTCTCATTGAAAAAATTTAATGAAACATTTTATTTATATTTCAAAAAAACTAATTTGATTAATATAACAGTAATTAGTATTTATGAGAAAACTATTTTTATATAATAATTTATAACTTTTCTTGCAATGAGAATATGTGTTTAAATATTAGGTTGAACATATGTGGACGTCCTAGAAAAATATCACGTGACTTTTAGAGATTTTGTTATATTAGTGTGTGTCTATGTGTGTGTGTATACGTATTATACAAACTTGTAATGACATTTTCAGCAACTATAGTATTAGAGCTCACCAACTTTTTTTGATTTGGCTTCTAAACATATTTATAGAAACCTTTAGAACAATTCAATTAAGGCATAATAAACATTCAACGGTCCAACAAAATTAATCTAAATATAAAAATGATTAAAGAAATGAAATAAATCATCATAGTGCATAATAATATACTAAAAGTTGATTGTATCTAACTAAGATACATTTGACGACTTAATCTTCTTTTTACTATTTCCTATGTTTATCCACCTTGTTGGTGTGACAACATATGCAGGCTTTATCTTCCCATTTTTACTATAAAAACAAGACTATGTTACATGCTTTGTGTCATAGAATTCTTGAAGTATCAAATTAAATTCCTAGGAACAAATTAATTTTACGCTTCTCGTCAATGGCGTCTCATTTTCTTATATGCGGTCTCTTGTTGGCAACATGTTCAATTGCCTTTGCCTCGGACCCTAGTCCTCTCCAGGACTTCTGTGTGGCTGATCCAAATAGCAAAGGTATTCACACCGGATTTTTTATTCTTATCCTTATAATTACATTAAAAATATTATTTTTTTATCTCTCCTTCTTAATTAAATAATATTTTTATACTTTTATTATTATTTTTCTCTCTTCTCTACTCACAACCATTTTTAAACATATTTAAAAATTTATAAGTGTTGAACAGTGATTTCTCAAACATACAGATTGAATAATATTTTTTCTCTCTCTTTCACTCATAATCATTTACAATCATTTCTTAAATTATAAGAAACATACTCACATAAATATAAAGAATATACTGTGAATGCTCATATAAATCTTAAAAGTTATTAGAGAAAAATAAAATTATATATTAAATATAGGAAAAAAGGGTTAAATTTTACATTTGGTGAATTCGCTCCCCTTGGAGCGACTTTGCTTAAAATTGCTTGCGGCACCATCGAATTGTCAAATCATATAGACGTGATTGTAGTTTTAAAACCACTTGGTAATATGTAATATTATGGTTATTTGATATGCAATATCTATATGTGTTCATAATAAGTTTTATATATGTTTATGCAGTACTTGTAAATGGTGTGGTTTGCAAAGATCCAAAGCTTGTGCAAGCAGATAATTTTCTCTTTAGAGGGCTTCACCTGATGGGGAATACGTCAAATGACGTGGGCTCTAATGTTACTGCGGTCACTGTAGCAGAATTACCAGGACTCAACACTTTAGGTATCTCTATGGCTCGTATTGACTTTGCTCCTATGGGTATTAACCCTCCGCATACGCACCCTCGAGCCACTGAGATCTTAACGGTCATTGAAGGTCGTATTCTGGTTGGTTTTGTCACATCTAACCCTGAAAATCGCCTCATTGCAAAGGTACTTGAGAAGGGCGATGTATTTGTGTTTCCACAAGGTCTAGTTCACTTCCAAAAAAACCTCGAACATGGGTATGCTACTGCTCTTGCGGGTTTGAGTAGTCAGAACCCGGGTGTTATTACTATTGCAAATGCGGTGTTTGGATCGAACCCTAATATCCCTGGGGATATTCTTGCAAAGGCCTTTCAAGTTGACATCAACGTGATTTATCAAATCCAATCAAAGTTCTGAACATATTTGTAGTGAACATATATATATGTGATTATAGAATGTTGGTTTCTTTAACTCGTATGCAAAGTTTAGTAATATTGGTTTGTTTCTCTAGTTATATATTTTAAAGGTGAATAAAAGTTTAGTAATATTTTGATTGTGATTATAAATTCTTTGTTTAGCGAATCAACATGTAATTTGTTATACTTGATTACAAGAAATAAGAAGAAGAAAGAACTAGACAATGTGTTTTGGTAAGTATGAAGAATTACACCTTTGATTTCACTCTTTTACTCAAACAATAAATTTGGTACTTGATACTAACTATCGGATAGCTTGTAGCCTACTAGTATCACGTACGCTAAATGTGCTCATCCTTAAGTGATTAATGAATGACAATCTCATGGTAGAAATAGATGTGGATTTAGAAGTAGGTTGTAAATAAACTTGGCACTAACTCGTGTTAAAAAAAATCAATTACATTTTTATAATTTGACAAAAATAACCTTATTTTTAAAAGATGTATATGTATGTATGCACATATGTATACGTATATGTATGTATGTAAAACTCCAACCCCATGTCTACCATAACCATGATTGTTTCCTCCTCGATACTAGTAGAAAACTGGGACGTACGATTTCGTCGGAGTTGAAAAGGTAATAGTGATCGTTGTGGGTAATACGAAAAGTGTGTTTGAGTTTTAGTTTTATCCAATTGAACAATTCGGGTTGAGCCATCCAATTACTTCAATATGAAAGTGTGTTTCACAATTCGCAGATAATCTAGATATTTGACTACTGATCCCCCACATTATCTAGTTTTCTTTATTCTGATAAAAATAATGTAAAAATCAAAACGCTTTTTAACGCCACCTCCGTCCACTCCAAGGACTAATAATAACATTTTAAAGTAAACATTTAAGACTATATTCGTCATTCATATAAGGTTGATTATATTAATGTAATTTACTCTTATACATAATATGTTTTTATGATGCATGAATTGAATATAAACTTCTTCTATGACATTTCTTTACTCTTACCAAGACTGAGTTCTTAAAATTTAAATTTTAATTTGGACAAGATCCTAAATTAATCTTTAGCTAACCAAAATATATAAATCATAAAGTTCAACTTATATGATGACATTATTGTCTTTTATCTCCTCCTACATCGTTTTTTTATCGGTAGAGACATCTCGTTTGCTTTTACCCGATTGATCGTGTTGGCAACTTGATCTCTCGCATAGAATAACGAAAACTTAGTGTGACAACCCGAAATTTTTTTTTTTTCTTTTCGGGTAATACTATTAAAAAATATACTTCGTCCGTTTATCGCGAATTAAATTACCTTACTATTTTGCAAGGATAATAACAATAATAATAATAATAACAATAATAATAATAATAATATAATAATAATAATAATAATAATAATAATAATAATGTTTAAGGGGGTAGTTTTTGCAAATTTTAAAACTGATTTTTAAAAGTTTAAAACATAAAATGAAAACATTTTAAACCCCAGGGACCAAATGTGTAAAATCTATTTAAAACCCAATCCACCGCCCGTCGACCCCCACTGTTCCTCCGGCCACCTATCCGGCCAAGTCCGGCGACCCCCCAAACACCCCATAAACGCAGCTTTCAATCCAATTAAACATTACCAACACCTTCGTGGACATGAATCGAACCTGTCCCCCTCTTAATTTGGATAATGGAGTTACCTAACCCACTAAACCCACTCGACCAAACTTTCGGCCGACCGTCCACCAAAATCAAGCACTATGCTATAAACTAATCGAATTAATCGTGTATATAAGACCATATATCAGTTCCTAATCGAATGAACCATTCTAAACCATCTAAAACACAACTAAACCTCTCGAATTAAACACTACTTCACCGCGAACCTGCAAGTGGGTCGAACACCACCCTCTGACCTCTCTAACTCGAATTAAACAGAGGGCTATTCATCTTGGAGTTCATTCGAAGCTAACTGCAAAGTTGATTTGATTAACAACACCAATTAGGCATCGAACCGATCTCGTGACAGTCGCGACTTGTTCTTCGACTATTCATCACCTATACATCTTCTAATCGGGTAATTGAATATATTAACACGTACGAAATTACATGGGGAATCAAAGCCCCATGTTAATTTCAGTAATAATTGTTGATTCGATGTTCAATTTGAACAGAATCGAATTAGGGTTCTTGGTGGATTTGGGAAAGGTTTGGGTTGTGTTTAAAAGAAAAGGAAACCGAGAACTCATTCGGCTTAGGCCTTTGGTTCACTGGTTCGGTGTGTGTGTATGCATGGAGAGGACCCGGGTTCGACCCCGGGCAGCCTCTTTTATTTGTTTTATTTTTTTTAAGCCTTTTAAAATACTCTAAAAATATGGAAAAATTCCTAAAAATTATAAAAATAAATTTTATAAGTTCCCTTTATTTTAAATCTTACAAAACAGTTTCTTGTAAATTTATTTTATTTAAAAACTTTAATAAAATTTTATAAAATATTATTTAAAAGTATTACAAATACTTATTTTGTAAAATAAATTGTAAATCGTGTATAACTATGCAATAATCATAAAAATCATAGAAATTGTACATAAATTATTTATAAATATTATAAATAGTTATTTCTATAAAATAAACATTATATTTAAATATAGATTAATATATTTTATAAATTCACAAATTATTTATAAATGAAATTGTGGGTTATTTCTTGTAAAATATATTAATACCTTATTATTAATCAAAATACTATAAATGTGATTATCCTTATTTGTAAATATTCTTGGATAATTATAAACTATATAATTAAACCATATCATTTTTATATTTAATTCTAAAAATATTTAAATACATATATGAAACTCTTTTAGTGAAATCAAAATGTAAATAATTATTTGGTAAAACTTAATGCTTATTGATAATTATTTATTAATACAAATCTATAAAATATTGTAACATATATATACATCTAATTGTGTGTGTGCCACGTGTTAAACAAATCGACCTAAACCTTACCAAATATATTCGTATTATATTAAAGACTCCATTACAAACAATAATAGGTATTGAACGTGTTTGATCGTGCATTGCCCAATTCTTTGAAGTTCTTGTTCGTATACATTACATCGATCCAAGGTGAGTTTACAGCCCCACTTTTACTTTATACTATTTTCGGGGGAGAGAAACATGCTGTTTTCATAAAACGTTACATTATATTGGATTGTTGTGATACTGCATATACATGATACTATGTTCGTATACTTTGCCCTTCGGTCCGTTACTACGCAAGTAGAAACGTGGAAACAATTTCATTCGGTCCGTTACTACGCAAGTAGAAACGTGGAAACAATTTCATTCGGTCCGTTACTACGCAAGTAGAAACGTGGAAACAATTTCATTCGGTCCGTTACTACGCAAGTAGAAACGTGGAAACAATTTCATTTTCGTTGATCAGTATTATTGTAATATCACCGGTTTACTAGTGTGATACCACTAAAGTCCTCACTCTCGAACCGTTAATGTATGTAGTATAGCGAGGCAATTCTGAGTAGATCTACTGGGTTTGACAAACCCCACCCGGGCTAGTCGCGCTAGCACAACGTTCGTCAAACGGGTGTTTAATTGACCTAAGTTCTGTTGCTGTGACCTGGTATTCACAGCCGAGGCGTTCAGTTTCGATTGTCAGCTTCGGTTCGAACTTCATACACTGAGTAACTGGTTTAGTAGACTAGCTACCTACTGATATTACTTTGTTTACTGTATCGGTTTACTTTATGTTCTGTTTATCAAAATACACACTTGACGGATTACATAATCCGGGATTACATACTTGACGGATTACATAATCCGGGAATTACATACTTGACGGATTACATAATCCGGGAATTTCATACTTGACGGATTACATAATCCGGGAATTACTGATACTTAACGGATTACATAATCCGGGGATTTCATTACTGATACTTATCGGATTACATAATCCGGGGATTTCATTACTGATACATACTGTTTTCTAAAAAAAACCTGTGAACTCACCAACCTTGTGTTGACACTTTAGCATGTTTCTTTCAGGTTCACAAGACGCGCACGATTAGGAGCATTCACTCATGCATTTATTATCTCGCGTGGCTTATTTAATATTTTTCAGTAACTTTCATTTATTCGGTTTGCGCGTGTTGCGCCATTTAAACAATTAAGATTTACTATGCTTCCGCAACTTCTGTTATGTTTACTTTAAAAACTTGGTCTTTGGCAATATTAAACTTCAAAAATGAATTATGTTTTACAATTAACGTGTCGTTTGGTGTAACTAATGGCTGAGATCCTGGAAGTCACACGCCTCGCGGTAGAACTCCGCACGTGGATTTTGAGGGTGTGACAGATTGGTATCAGAGCCATTGGTTATAGCGAACTAAATTGACATTGCATCTCATTTGCATTGCATTTAGACTATAGCCGTTGCCTTAGTTACACGCATATAGACACGTTTAGTTTTGTTAGTTGGTTTTGTTTTCATGCCTTACTAGTTTTTACCTGCTCAAGAACTGTTTGCTTTGGCGTCTTCCTGTAAGTGTTCGTCTACAGGGAGGGTGACTCACGGGAGGGTTTGAGTGCCTAATTCAAGTGATTTCAAACTCCAAAACCTCGATTGTTATTAATGGTTTCAAAGTCTCGTCAAAGTCTGTGTCTTACAACTTGAACACATGCAATGCTGGAAGAGTAAGATGCCTGTATCTCGGGGTGTTCTGTCTAGGCAAGGTATTCGCATATATCCAAATCAACCGATGGACCTGTTTACCTTACCTGGGAACCCTTGGGATGAGTATCTGCTTATAGGTACGCATGTCTTCAACAAAGTTGTGATTGACCTAATACTTTGATTAGTCAACGTACTCGTTTTGATTCTCGAATCAAACGAATACACTCGGAACTTCTATCATTGATGACCACTGTACTTGACAAGATATGTTAACCTGATAGGAGGAACCGGGGTGATCATGCAAAACAAATTACCGTTACGGGTGCACACGTAATTGTAATTTGTCGTGCATGCTAAGTCCGGTGAATTTGGTCGGGTAGTAACGTTGAAGTCAGTATAAGTCATCGTATCTACACCGTGAGCAAGAAATAGCTCTCACGAAACCTTACGGTTTGTTCAGAAACTCCCGGAGACCCTATCTTGCCTATGTCCTAGATAACTAATCAGCTTACTCGCTGACCAGCTTGCTTGCTAGTAGTTCGTTAACGCGTGTGTTCTAATTTTCGGGACGAAAATTCCTTCAACAAGGGGATAATGTGACAACCCGAAATTTTTTTTTTTTTTTCTTTTCGGGTAATACTATTAAAAAATATACTTCGTCCGTTTATCGCGAATTAAATTACCTTACTATTTTGCAAGGATAATAACAATAATAATAATAATAACAATAATAATAATAATAATAATAATAATAATAATAATAATAATAATAATAATAATAATAATGTTTAAGGGGGTAGTTTTTGCAAATTTTAAAACTGATTTTTAAAAGTTTAAAACATAAAATGAAAACATTTTAAACCCCAGGGACCAAATGTGTAAAATCTATTTAAAACCCAATCCACCGCCCGTCGACCCCCACTGTTCCTCCGGCCACCTATCCGGCCAAGTCCGGCGACCCCCCAAACACCCCATAAACGCAGCTTTCAATCCAATTAAACATTACCAACACCTTCGTGGACATGAATCGAACCTGTCCCCCTCTTAATTTGGATAATGGAGTTACCTAACCCACTAAACCCACTCGACCAAACTTTCGGCCGACCGTCCACCAAAATCAAGCACTATGCTATAAACTAATCGAATTAATCGTGTATATAAGACCATATATCAGTTCCTAATCGAATGAACCATTCTAAACCATCTGAAACACAACTAAACCTCTCGAATTAAACACTACTTCACCGCGAACCTGCAAGTGGGTCGAACACCACCCTCTGACCTCTCTAACTCGAATTAAACAGAGGGCTATTCATCTTGGAGTTCATTCGAAGCTAACTGCAAAGTTGATTTGATTAACAACACCAATTAGGCATCGAACCGATCTCGTGACAGTCGCGACTTGTTCTTCGACTATTCATCACCTATACATCTTCTAATCGGGTAATTGAATATATTAACACGTACGAAATTACATGGGGAATCAAAGCCCCATGTTAATTTCAGTAATAATTGTTGATTCGATGTTCAATTTGAACAGAATCGAATTAGGGTTCTTGGTGGATTTGGGAAAGGTTTGGGTTGTGTTTAAAAGAAAAGGAAACCGAGAACTCATTCGGCTTAGGCCTTTGGTTCACTGGTTCGGTGTGTGTGTATGCATGGAGAGGACCCGGGTTCGACCCCGGGCAGCCTCTTTTATTTGTTTTATTTTTTTTTAAGCCTTTTAAAATACTCTAAAAATATGGAAAAATTCCTAAAAATTATAAAAATAAATTTTATAAGTTCCCCTTATTTTAAATCTTACAAAACAGTTTCTTGTAAATTTATTTTATTTAAAAACTTTAATAAAATTTTATAAAATATTATTTAAAAGTATTACAAATACTTATTTTTGTAAAATAAATTATAAATCGTGTATAACTATGCAATAATCATAAAAATCATAGAAATTGTACATAAATTATTTATAAATATTATAAATAGTTATTTCTATAAAATAAACATTATATTTAAATATAGATTAATATATTTTATAAATTCACAAATTATTTATAAATGAAATTGTGGGTTATTTCTTGTAAAATATATTAATACCTTATTATTAATCAAAATACTATAAATGTGATTATCCTTATTTGTAAATATTCTTGGATAATTATAAACTATATAATTAAACCATATCATTTTTATATTTAATTCTAAAAATATTTAAATACATATATGAAACTCTTTTAGTGAAATCAAAATGTAAATAATTATTTGGTAAAACTTAATGCTTATTGATAATTATTTATTAATACAAATCTATAAAAATATTGTAACATATATATACATCTAATTGTGTGTGTGCCACGTGTTAAACAAATCGACCTAAACCTTACCAAATATATTCGTATTATATTAAAGACTCCATTACAAACAATAATAGGTATTGAACGTGTTTGATCGTGCATTGCCCAATTCTTTGAAGTTCTTGTTCGTATACATTACATCGATCCAAGGTGAGTTTACAGCCCCACTTTTACTTTATACTATTTTCGGGGGAGAGAAACATGCTGTTTTCATAAAACGTTACATTATATTGGATTGTTGTGATACTGCATATACATGATACTATGTTCGTATACTTTGCCCTTCGGTCCGTTACTACGCAAGTAGAAACGTGGAAACAATTTCATTCGGTCCGTTACTACGCAAGTAGAAACGTGGAAACAATTTCATTCGGTCCGTTACTACGCAAGTAGAAACGTGGAAACAATTTCATTCGGTCCGTTACTACGCAAGTAGAAACGTGGAAACAATTTCATTTTCGTTGATCAGTATTATTGTAATATCACCGGTTTACTAGTGTGATACCACTAAAGTCCTCACTCTCGAACCGTTAATGTATGTAGTATAGCGAGGCAATTCTGAGTAGATCTACTGGGTTTGACAAACCCCACCCGGGCTAGTCGCGCTAGCACAACGTTCGTCAAACGGGTGTTTAATTGACCTAAGTTCTGTTGCTGTGACCTGGTATTCACAGCCGAGGCGTTCAGTTTCGATTGTCAGCTTCGGTTCGAACTTCATACACTGAGTAACTGGTTTAGTAGACTAGCTACCTACTGATATTACTTTGTTTACTGTATCGGTTTACTTTATGTTCTGTTTATCAAATACACACTTGACGGATTACATAATCCGGGATTACATACTTGACGGATTACATAATCCGGGAATTACATACTTGACGGATTACATAATCCGGGAATTTCATACTTGACGGATTACATAATCCGGGAATTACTGATACTTAACGGATTACATAATCCGGGGATTTCATTACTGATACTTATCGGATTACATAATCCGGGGATTTCATTACTGATACATACTGTTTTCTAAAAAAAACCTGTGAACTCACCAACCTTGTGTTGACACTTTAGCATGTTTCTTTCAGGTTCACAAGACGCGCACGATTAGGAGCATTCACTCATGCATTTATTATCTCGCGTGGCTTATTTAATATTTTCAGTAACTTTCATTTATTCGGTTTGCGCGTGTTGCGCCATTTAAACAATTAAGATTTACTATGCTTCCGCAACTTCTGTTATGTTTACTTTAAAAACTTGGTCTTTGGCAATATTAAACTTCAAAAATGAATTATGTTTTACAATTAACGTGTCGTTTGGTGTAACTAATGGCTGAGATCCTGGAAGTCACACGCCTCGCGGTAGAACTCCGCACGTGGATTTTGAGGGTGTGACACTTAGCGATCTTTATGTTACTCATGCAGAAAGTTCTAATTTCTTTCTAAGAAATCCTAATTTGATAATATTTAACTAGTGTTGAATTATTTTCTAGTTTTGATGACGACACTTTGGGTCAACTCAACTTGCTGCAATGGTCGTTCAAAGACTACAGTTGGTGTAGCAAAGACCCAAAGATGCCATTATAGTTTACATCTTCTTTGGTCTAGCTTAAATTACACAATTTATTTAAAGTAATAGTAAGTTCTAATTAAGTAGTAATTAATATAGTAAAATTTAAGTTTATGTTTAATTAGTAGTTATTTGAGTGTTTAATTTTTAGTCTAGCATATTATTTTAGTACGTAGGTTATCTAAATGTAAAATCAAATCAATTTCATAACAATTCGACTACGAGATATTGAAGGTTATATATTCATTCGCAAGCTTCTTGTGATACGCTATTGAGTAAAAATTTAATTGATATACGCTAACAAATGTAAAAGTAGTATATTAAGACCCCCCTGAAAAAATGTTATAGTTCCGTCACTATACTTGAAGCTATTTTCAATTGTTTTGAAAGCCGGACCGTGAATCAGATCCCAATACTAAAGGTTAGTGTGCCGTTGAATCGGTGGTTGGACTGGTCGAACCGGCTGAACTGGTTTTTTATACATATATATTCAAAATTTTCAGTATCTTTTTACATAAATTCATTAAAATAATTATAATTTTATTCAATTCCCATACCCGGTCCGACCGGCAGACTAGTAAAGTGTCCGATTCACTTTCCGATTTGGTTCTGAAAATATTACCATTTTCGACAAGAAGACGAACGGAGATGACGACGGAAAAGAACAATTCTATTATTAGATCGAAGTCATAATTAGGGGTAAGACTCGTGGTCAAGAAGTGTACACCCACACCCACACTAAACAAATATAAAAGCTACATCATGAGACCATCTAGTATCGTCATCATCCAAGATGATCAATCCCAACATCAATGACCAACCCAATAACACAAAACTAGACCTTGATGTGTCATCATCTTAGATTTTCTAGTGACCCATAAGACTAATTTTGGCGTCTTTATCATGACACATCTAGGGGCGGAATAACATTGGGAAGGACGGGGTTAATGGACATCATTTTTTTTTAATTAATTTTAATTTACTCTTCAAGATTCAACAACAGTAACTATTTTGCTCTAAAAGATTAGAACATCAATTTATCTTCAAAAGTTTAATAAGTTGTTCAATTTTAATCCAAAAGCTTCATTATTTTAGATAAAATTGAAACAACTAATGAAACTTTTGAATTGAAACTGAAAACTTTTAGAGATAAATTGATATTTTAATCTTCTGGAAGAAAATGATTATTTTGATCAAACCTCAGGGAGCAAAATCGAACTTAACTCTTCTTTTTGTTTGTTTCAAGAAGAAAGTATACTACGCAAATTCTGAATGACACCAATCCCTTTTTACGATTGCCATCATTGTTTTCTGAAAAGAAAAGTATTTCCTCATCGCGTATTGGTTTTACAAAAAAAAATATATGTTTTTTTGTAAGTTGAAAAGTAATTAAAAAGTTACATAAGAGTTTAAATAAATGTCCTTGTATTAGTTGCGTAGATTGTTGAATACTAGAATTAAAAATCTAAATACCTAGTCAAATTCTAACTTTCTATTATCCAATTATTAATTCATTAGTTCTACCGGTTGTAAAAAAAGAAGAAAAAAAAATAAAAAACAAAAACATATTGGCCATCCGTTTGTTTGTCATTTATTGAATTTAACATTAGTTCTACAGGTTTTACTACGAGTATTAAGAGATGTTTTTTATTCACTGAAGCATGAAAAGACAGATTTTTAATTATATTAGTGATGAGAATATGAATAACAATTGTATTTGCTATATTAAAATACAACGCTTTGCAAAATTTATCATTGAAGATGTGATACATCGGTTTTAAAACATGAAAAGTTGCATTGGGCAATTGTAAAATTTTCTTATATTTAATAATATTATTTTTTTCTAGTAACTATATCTTTTATTTATAACTCGATTAACCTTTGACTGACCTAAAATCTCTTATGTCTGGATTGTTAGAATTCAAAATTCATAAAATGATAACACCATCAAAGAATTATTGGTTCTACTTAAGGGCTATATTCTCAACTCTATAAATACTACATCATTCAATATTTTGTAAAAGCAAAATGACATCTCCACACAACAACATTTTTTCAATTCCAAAACATGCTCCAGAACTGAAAACCTTGTTGATCAATGAATATGATAAAACTATCAAAAAATCAGGATTTAGCACTTAGCTCTCTTAACCGTCGAATGATGGCAACTGTTGATCCACTACCGATCAGCATATGGTGAATGACTGTTGATCAGCATATCTGCATATGCTGAACCACTGTAGATCAACACTTAACATATGAGCTACTAATCGACTGATGTTGATCAGCACTGAACTCCATGAGTTGTTGATCAACTGTTACACAAGACAATATTGTCTGTACAGACGGCTGTTGTGTTATGACTTTTGGAGATAGCATCGTATTGAAGCTTCCTAACTCGGATGTGTCGATTGTCAATCTTGTTGTACATTCTGAATATAGAATAGTTTATTCTTATTGTTTATATTTCATAATATAAAATCCCCATAATGATATAGTAGAAGTAAGCTTTGTTAAACCACTTGTGTATCTGCTGAATATCATTCTTTGTGCTCAGTTTTAATTAATCAAGTGAATACTTTGAAAGAACAACTTATGTACTTATATTTGCTCAAAGTATTTGTGTTTGTTAGTAGTTGTTAACTTAGATTCCGCATTTGTTAACTTCTGATCAAATAAAAAGGTTTTGTTAATTCATAACCCCGATCCAACAAACCTTTTGGTTATTCAACCTCTTAACGCTCTAGTGGTTGAATATCTGTGGGGTGACGATAACAATTTTGATTGGAATTAAGCTTTTAATCAAGCCTTCAAGAAACTACAAACTCTAAACCCGTAAAAAGAGGAGTTTGCATCATTGGACGAAGTACAACCAGAAAAAAGTATGTACCCGTGATCCATGGACCATCGATCAAGAGATATTATATCTTTAGCGGAACCATGACCTATGGGAGGGTAAAATCATGCGAGTCAATGCCATGAGGTGATTAGTTAAATTACCTTTTAACTATGTTTTTGGGGTAAAATTAAATTATTATATGTGGTATATATAAGGGTAAATATAAACTACTTCTTTTACTTTTTCCAACTGTAAAAATAAAAGTAAAAAGGTTAATTTGTCATCGGAGGTGGTGTGTCGTGCCAATAGTGTTTCACCACGCCGCGCTGGCAGTATCGATGTTACCTGACCATCGCACCATCCACTCGCTCGTCGAACCTTCACGATTAGTGGCGGACCCATAACTTGTATTCATAAGGGCGGAAATTTTGATGGCCGTTGACTATAGCTAAGTATTAATGTTTTTCTATCCACTTCGGGGCCGGTCGATACATACAATAAAAAAATAAAACTAAGTTAAATATTAAAAATACATAATAAAACTAATTTAATCATTATTAGAAACGCATGTTAGAAATACAATATTTGATTGATTAGTATGATAATAGGAAATTGATTTTCATGCTATAAGACTCAACTAAAGATTATCCAAATCAATATATTCGAAAGTCGTATGATGAGTATAAACTTAATTGAGTAAACTTAAATGAGCTTATTAAATTAATAGTTTAATAGGTATAAGAGTTTTTTATATTAAAAAAAATTAGAATCTAAAATCAAATTTCTTGGGGTTGATGATAAATTTTCATTTGGGTCAATTTTAAAAATTTTCACGGGATTGGCGTCATAATTTTATGGGTAGGTTGGGAGTAGATTGAATAAATGCTATTACAATAAAAAAAATTCATGAGGTGCGAGTGACTCCCGCTTAAATTAGCGGGTTATTTTGCGACCAAAATTAGCAGCCATTTTTTGTGGTCACAATATTTACGACTGTGTTACGACCGATCATAAGTCATAACTAGGGATGTAAACGAGCCGAGCCGAGCCCGAGCCTTATAGTACTCGAGCTCGGTTCGATGGGTTTTTCCTAAAGCTCGAGCTCGAGCTCGAGCTCGTTCGAGCCTGTTATTTCTGGATCGAGCTCGGCTTGAGTAGCGAAAATAAAGCTCGAGCTCGACTCGTATAAGCTCGGTTTAGTTGCATAACAAAACTACCGAGCCAAAGCTCGGCTCGAGCTCGAGCTAGAAAATAAAAAATAATATTTTAAATATAATATATATATATATATATATATATATATATATATATATATATATATAATATGTATAAATCCAATACGCTCGTTAAGGCTCGCGAGCCTAAACGATCTTTGAATGCAAGGCTTGGGCTCGGGCTCGATTAATAATCGAGTTATATATCAAGCTCGAGATCGGGCTCGAGCTCGCTTAGGCTCGGCTCGATCGAGCTTTATACCGAGTCGATCTCGAGTATCCGTCGAGCCGGCTTGGTTCGCTTACACCCCTAGTCATAACACCAAACATGAGACTGCTGTTGGGATCAGTTTGGGTCGCCTTGTTTGCAGGGGCGAAGCTTCATTGGGGCTGGGGGGGGGGGCCTCTTTTTACGTCAGTAGTGTAAATTTTCGGCTCGATAGTATTAATTTTTCGGTCCGGTAGTGAAATCTTTTTAATAAATATAGAGTCCAACCTCCCCTAAAATAGTTTACTTTCGCCCCCGCCCCCTAACCTTTTACTCAAGCTCCGTCACTGCTTGTCTGAGTCGGGTGTGCATAAGTTCTAGTATGTTCTATTAAATTGTCGGAGTCAAATCCCGACAATTGATAGCTTGATTCCAAAATCTTTAGTCTCTCATCAGTCGAATAATGTCACTAATAAAATCAAATTATTTACGTCTTATACGCTAGTAGATGAATCTGCAGGTTGCGTACATGCACCTAGCCTATATTTCAACTTGTCACCTCCTTTTTCGTCTCTTTATTACATCACACTTATACTAAATAAATAAGTAATTTATGATAGTTATGCGATAGAACAATGGATGATAATATGATCGATCGAATCAATATAGCTAGAGCATAACATACACAGATAGCAGATATATGGAATATTCATATCTTTATGGTTTAGATTCGTTCTATTAGGGTCGATCCATTAGAACGTGTCAAGCCTTAATATTAACTTTGTGGGGGACATATAGTTGTTTCATGTAGTAGGAAACTTGATAAATCGATCAATGACTTGTCTAACCAACCCCTTTAACCGAGAAGTCCTTGTAATTCCAATGCGTATGACCACTTATCACTTTGATCTGATAACATACATATAGGTTATACACACACATATAGCTATACATGCTGAACAATGTACATATACATGCACATATTATACATTATAGGAGAGAGTTATTATCATAGTTTATTTAGCGTGCAAAGCATACAAAGTCATTGGTTATGACACGTGACATGAAGCGAGGGGCTTATGTGTCTACGCCAATGTTCTCAGAACCGGATCGGACGTCGAACCGGACGGCTTACTGGTTTGGTGGTCGGACCGGTCGGACCGGTCGGACCGGATGGACCGGATTTAACTATATTTTAATTATATTTATATATGTAATTAAATATAAGTAATTTATATATGATTTATACATATATTTTATAGTTATATATAAAACTTAACTATATTTGTATATACAAAGTACTAATTTATGGTTTAACACCCCGTTTTTACCCACTAAAATCAAAAAAAAAAAAAAAAAAAAAAAAAATCAAAATCCGGTCGGACCCGAACCGGTTGGCCGGTCCAACCGCCGACTCGGTTCGAACCGGCCGGTTCAACTGCTCAAAAACGAACCACTATGGACCGGACCGGACAGGGGGCCGAATCCCGGTCGAACCGGTCGGACCGGCCGGTCCGATCCGGTCCTAACAACATTGGTCTACGCCATAATTAGGAGCATATTGAATAATTAAGCATACATGATACACAACCATATAGAACTAAAGTACCAAATAAATTCGCAACTTATATAATAATTACGCTACTTATACACTAATCATATGCTAATATTAACGCATATACTTAACGTATAATTATAATTTGAAAGACATCATGTAGTGTGAATAATTGGATGCTTAGTAGCTTACATAATAATAAAGTAAAAATATTAAGTAAAAAAATAAAAGATATAATTATATATGATATAATTGTTAAGTAATATAAATTAGAAAAGACAATAAGTTTTGTGATGCAATTTTTTTAGTAATATCAAATGATAAAGTTTTTACATTTAAAAAATAAGTGGATTTAAAAAAAGTCAAAAACAGTATTCTATTTCAATTGTATATATCTTTCCATGTCTGAACATTGTTGACGTGACATCCTCCGATAATCTCAATCATTGATTACTCACATCGGTTCATATAATGTAAGGCCCTGTTTCCGGAAAGCCTCACAGTTGACAATTCATAACATAAAATCAGTTTAATAACAAAACATTATAGAGGAATTAATTAGACATTCATTTAAAATGTAGAAAACATGTCATGCCCATACATTTGTCTCTTAATTGTAAACAAAACACAATACTTGTTCTTAAAATTACAAATAAAGTTTCATAAACAGAAATGCCATCCGTAAATTTCCAAGTAGCTCCACGGTGCCATCCTCAGCATCAGCACTTACCTGCCAACTATTATGCATAAAAGTCAGCTTTGCTGAGTGAGTTCTAGTTTAAAGTAAATAGTAAATATAACTTTATCTTTCATATAATGACCACGCATACGTAATATATACATTTCATCATAATAGGCATGTTCATTATCTTTCATTCATTAATATCTTCCACTTTAACATAAACGAGATTGCACAAAACAAGAGCTCCATGTTGATTGACAACAAATGCCAATCCCTGTCGGTACACATGAAAACGGTAGCTAACCCCCGACAGTTGATCCACACTGCAAGGCAAATAGCCTGCTCATGAATACATAGCCTGCTCATGAATACAGATCCATCATCATACATCAGACTCACATAAGTGAAGTCTATCATAGTGCTTGCAAGACTTTTCATCATCATACGGGTCCGGGGGTAACATTTGTTAAGTTCCACTTCTCATTAATATTATCTTTCACTTAATATATAATATGTAACTTATTAAGTACACAACATACCAAGTACTAGTCATCATAACACGTAACCGACCCTCCGCGGGACAGCGGGGGTTCGGGGGCGGCAGCCCCTGACAGCGGGGTCCTAGGGGCAGCAGCCCCTAGTGGGGTCCAAGGGGCAACGCCCCTGGCTGGGGCCGGGCTGCCAGGTCAGCGCGTCCGAAAATTATTTTGAGCTATTTAAATGTCACATTTTACTTTAGAAAAATGTATTTTTCTTGTTAAAACACCTTGAAATCCTTATCTTGAAAACCTTAGGTTTACTATGCATAATAGCCCCAAAAATACGGAAAAACGTTTAAATAAGGGGATCTAGAACTCACCTGAACTTATCCAAATAGCTTAAATTCTATGTCACTTAAGCTATAGTCTGAACACTCTAGCTGCACGAAAGTTAATACACAAAAAAGTCATTTTCTTCATAAATTCGCTGACAGTTTCGCTGGTAGTTTCGCTGCCAGTTTCGCTACCAGTTTCGCTGGGCAGCACTTCTGCCAGTTTCGCTGGACAGTTTCGCTGCCATGAGCGCCCAACTTTCGTTGGAATTTCCTAGTTTCGCAATGTCTATAGGTCCACAGTTTCGCCTGAACGAAACTGTAGTTTCGCCCCAGCGAAACTGTGATTTCGCTGGAACTGCTCTTAATTTCGCTGGATGATTATGCAAGTTCGCTGGATGCATATACAGTTTCGCAGATCGCATAAAAATCACGAACCAGTCCGTTTTTAACCCAAAATCATAACTTTTTACGTCCAACCTCTTAGTTTATCATCCATGAGGCTAAATCTAAGCTTTATACATGTTTTCATACGTAAAAATGTGACCTTTATGCGATTCTTTGCAACTTTTCAAAACCCGAAACCCTAGAATCCGGGTTTGATCTACAGAAGGGTTTAGAGGTCGATTTTTACCTAGATTTGTGGCTCTTTTCTTGAGATTTGATGCCCAAACTCCTAGATCTCCAATTCCTTGACCTTAGAAGCTCCAAATCTTGAGTTTCTTGCACTTTCTCTCTCTACTTTCTCTCTCTACGAATTTTTGTTGTTAGGGTTGGAATGGAGAAGATGGTGGTGTCTTGGGCAGGTTAAGGGCTGGTTATGGGCCTTAATCTTGCCCATGAATCCCACTTAGCCAATAATCCTTTTCCTTCTTTTATTAAATCTCCATTAGTTAGGCCCACTTATCCTTAATGACTCGTTTTGACTTTTCGGGGTGTTACAAATAATTTCTTAACAATAAACTTACTTTGTATTAAACGGGAATTCTGCACACACCGCAGTTTTCTGTTAAAAACCGATTCAAACGGTCACGGTTAGGCCTCCTCGTGACCGTTCAATCAGGTGTGAGACCTAACTGTCACGGTGAGGTCTAACCGTGACAGTTAGATCTGGGGATCCGTTAACAATGATTGGGTATGTAATTAATGGGGAATTGATTGTGTGCAGTTATGGTTTTGGGGGCTATATGTCACGGTTTGGTCAAACCGTGACATATTGCCTATATTTTTTATATTTTTTTTATCATATCACTTTGTTTTAATTTTAATTTTATCACTCGTTTAACCTAATCGTAACTCACTAGTTTGTGTGTTTGTGTTTTTTATAATTTATCTTATTACAAGTATTTATTTATTATTAATGTGACGGTTTTGTGTTTAATTTGTTTACGAGTTTATAAAAATCGGTTGTCATTATACAGACATATTGTATATATTTTCTAAATTTGAGTAATCACACTAGTTTGTTTTTATTTTTATATTATCACACGGTTAGCCTAATCGTAACATACGTGTTTGTGTTTTGTGTTTATTATTAAATTATCATATTACAAGTAATTTTTGTGTTTAATTATTTATTAAACAAGTTGGTTGTTATTTTATCACATGGTTAACCTAAATCGTAAAAATCAGTTGTTATCAAACATATACAATTAACATTATCAACATTACAAATATAAAACAAACAAACAAAGAAACACAACCAAACAAACACAACCAAATATACAAGTCATCATAACTGAAACTGCACATATATATATACAACGAGTTTTTACATATAAAAAGAAATAAAATACAAACAAAATACCTATCTAATCCATCATCCCCGGATCGCTGCCCTGACCAGACCCGCCCGCGCCGGATGGGCCAGCACCGTCATGGCCTAGCCGCCTCGGTGGCTGTGACAACAACGGTGTACCGGAGGCGGCATAGTCGGCGACCATGTGCTGGATGACCCAATCCAACATATCCTCCAGCCTCGTGACCCTGTCTCGTGTGTCCTGAAGCATATCAAGAACATGAGCAGGCAATCGCATGGCATGGTACACGCGCTGAGGATGCTGGGGCGGGTCCTGGTCGTGCGGCGGGGGAATGGGCTGATCCTCCCCGCCACCAAGGGGCTCGTGGGCATCCTGAAGGTGGACCTCAGCCCCCGCCAGCTCGGGGGGGTCCACCAACGGCTCGGGCACCCATGGCACGAGCTCATGGTATCTACTGAGCAGGTGCCACGTGCCGTCGGGGAACCTCCGAACGGTCCTCATCCCAGTGGCGGTGGTTCGGGCGGCCACGCGAACAGGAGTCAGAGGTAGCGGGAGCTGGGACATGGAGTGCGCGTACCCCAAGCCCCGAGCGATCCGGGAAACGATGTTCCCGCCCACTAACGCCCCTCACGACTGCCGATGATAATAACTTGCAAAATAATCGGCAAGGGCATGCGCGAGGTGGCAGTGTCGGTGTGTGAGTACACATCGAAGAAAAAAAAGGTCGGCGGCGTTGACCCTGTCGGTCCCCGCCCCACGACCGGCGATGGACGTGGCGATGAGTCGGTGAATGTATCTATACAGAGGGTCTCGTATATGAGATGACCTCGTATCACCACCGTACGGTCCGTCGCCAATGGCAGGCCACCAGACTTGATCGGAGTCGTCGGCCCCGCGGATCAAGGCCGTGGTGTACATTGGCTGTCCGACCTCCACCTCCGTGTAGAGGCCGCCAGACTCCTGAATCATTTCCATTTTCGTCAACTCTGATTCAAGGAGGCTAAGGCAAAAAATGGATACTTTATAATGCAACTTTGAGAACAATGACAGTCGATGGTCTTTTTTAATTTTCACACGGGACACCTCGAATGTTTTACAAATTTCAATCTCCTGGCCGCGCACGAGGTCACAAACATATCCGACAAGTGTGTGCAACGTATTATTGGTCCCTGTGAGGTAACTCTTGAAGTTGGCATGTTGGCCCTCAACCCTATTAGTTGTAAACTCACCAAAGTTAAGGCGGTCGTACATCCAACAAGTAATAATTTTCTCTTCGTACGACACCAACTAATTATTTCAAATATATTCCCATACCTCTGAAAGAAATAACAAAATTTATAAAATGAACAAATAAATTATTAGAGTAAAAATAACTATGAAATTCTTACCACGTTTACGATCTTCAGTTAACTTTTCTTCCATCTTCCTGCAATTGTAATCGTACAATGCCTCTATGGGAGACAAACACAAGGTCTTCCACCAGTATGGAAAATCCTTCCACATGTCGGTTTTGAATATCATATTCCATCGTCTTTTGATATTCTCCCTAACGTGCCACCTGCATAGCTTTTTAGTAGCACTCGGGAACACGGTGTCACACGTGCTCATCAGGGCCAGGTCCCTGTCTGTGACAATAACGCGGGGCTCCACACACCCATCGAGCATATCTCTGATCCGCTCCAGTACCCATGTGAAGTTGTCCTGCCGTTCCCTCGATATAAATGCATGCGCAATACAAAACGACTTCGACGTCAACGTAACGCCAATAACCTGAACAAACGGAATGTTGTACATGTTGGTCTTGTACGTCGCGTCTATCAATATCACGTGCGGGAAAGCGCGCCACATTTTATACGAAGTAGGATGACAAAAGAAAACATCTTCCACGGCCTTAGTAGTTGCATTCGTTCGTGTTTCTCCCCACAGCCCTAAACTTCGACGTCAGATTGTATATGTCTTGAACAACACAGACGCTGTGGGGAAAGTGCTCCCTTATGGCTGAGTGGATATGTCATGGCCGCACGTGCTGCCTGTGTAACTTCTCAACAAGATCAATTTCTTCGGCAGTCATCTTCTTAAGATGCGCGTGGCCCTCCTCGTACACAACAGGATGGTGGTTATGCGTCTCGTTTCTCACCTCTAACATCCAACTGTCACTCTTTCCTACGTACTTTCCTACGAGTTTAAAGGGACATTCCTTCTTTATGCTCCCAGTACGTCTACTTGTGCCAGTGAATTTAGGTTCACCATACGATTGCATAATAGTTCCACATCCTTTTTTCATGACCGACCCACCACAATGACGCACCCATGCTCGCGTCCTCTCATTTTAGCCCAGCTCTCCAAGTCCTCACGAGAATCAAAATACTGAAAAAATGATAAAGCTAGACATAAAAAACAATATATAAAACAAATAAAAAATAAAATAAACAAAAGAATAAAAACTCTTCGTACTTTATCGGTTTTATAAGAAACCATAGCCTTTCGAATCCGATCCTCATCCTCATCCTGCTCCGCGGTGTCCCCATGGTTTTCTTGGAGGTGAACCGAACCGTCACTCTCATCTGTGTCATTCCCATTAAAAGTATCCGACACATGTGTAATTTCTAGTTCTGACTGGTACGGGGGATGTCCGTAATCCAGCTCTGTTTGTGAGTGGTACGTGTTCGGGTCATGCCCGTAAGAATTGCAAGGGGGATATCTGTACCCTTCACCGTAACCTGTCAGTCCAAATAAAGAGTTGTACGCCTCTTGAGCAAATGTGTTTGACGGGTTGGTTTCCTCCTCCCCTCACGGAGGGTCACTCCCGTATACGTAATATTCCTAAAAAAGATAATGATTAGATATTTCAAAGAATAAGTTATAATAAAACATATACTAGTTCAACCTGGTTCGAATCTTCGATATGTGGCACCTCATTCAAATCTGGAAGCTTCGGCTTTTGATAATGATCTCCCGAACCCGACATTGTTTTCGAATTAACGTGTTTTTAGAATTACGAAGGCTGAAATATCTCGAGTGTTGGATGAATGAAAGCTCAAATGAAAAAAATTCGAATGAGATGTGTAGAGGAAAAAAATCAGAGGAAAGATATTTAAGGTGAAAATCTGGTGCACAAAACGTCACGGTTTGGCCTCCACATGACGGTTCGTGGCGCGATTCCCGGCCTTCTGACAAAATCACGTCTACCTCGTACCTTAAACTGAGAACCTCGTACCCTAGAGGTCACGGTTTGACCAAACCGTGACGGTTTGGTGACCGCTTTTCAACTTTATCAGGCCATTTTTTCGTTTTGTTGTCACGAGATCACGACTAGTACCACCCTAAACCGTGACAGCAAGGCCTTACGGTCACGGTTAGGGGCCAAAATGTGACCGCATGCCCTAACCGTGACCGTTTGAACCGGCCTACCACCAAAAACCCCAGCGGTGTCCCCAGCACAACCCGTATTAAAACCTTTCTTTGCATGAATTTTCTAAACTCGTGATGTCACACCCCAACCTAGACGGCGGAAACGTCGAGGTGTGAGAGTTAACGATTGTTCACAGCCACATAACGCTATTATTAGTTCCAAATATTTTAATCAAGATTCAATTGTAACAATACAAGTAAATGTTCAAACAAAGATACATCCAGAATACAAGTATAAAAGTATCCAGATCATTCGTTTATTTCTCTAAGTCCAATCCTAAGTGTGATAAGCTTCAGAGAGTAACCTGAAACATGTTAAAAATAAAAGGTCAACATAAAAATGTTGGTGAGCATTCCATAGTTTTCAATACATAAGTATATAAAAGATGGCAATTCAAGTTATAAGTTAGTGAATAAAGTGATTACGGATGTTATGAACAATGCAACAATCAAACCTCGACAACGTTTTACAAGTCTCAAACGTGTACTTGGACCAACCAAGTTATAAGTATATACGATCAGCTAAGTGTAATTGGATCAACTAAGCAGGCTTGTCTTACCCATAGATCTATGACTTTGCTGGGCTAGCAATAGTTAATGATTGTACATATAACGCCATAACATGGTAACCACAAAAGTTCAACTAACCACAACTTTAAGTAAATTGCCATAAAGTTTACAAGTCTCGAATAAGTTTACAAGTGCAATGATATAAGTTAACACGTTTCACCCTAAAGTGTGAAAATAAGAAAAAGGGGTATAGAAATACTCACATTGATATAGGCATTAAAGATGATATAAAAGATCAAAAGATAATCCAAAGTATCCATTACAAGGCACCTAACATATATAATTTACAAGATAAAGATCAAGATTAATAATATGATTTAACGTTCTAATAATAATTAGGGTTTTGTTTGGAAATTTGGGGGTTTAAATAATTAAATAAAATAATAAGTCATTTATATTATGGTTTAACATTGATGGTATGAACCAATAATTATAGTGAATGATTCAATAATTAAACTTATTGAATTAACATAACGGGTAAAAAGAAATGATTAATTTAAAACTTGATAAGGGTGGTTAATCAAATACTTATTAAATGACTTTAAAATTTATTTAAATTCATTTTATAAAGTTTTGAGCTTTTAGAACATTTTATCATAAAAGTTTTATAATACAAAACCTTAAAAATCAAAATAAAGAGAATATTGTTTTATAAATTTTCAAGAAGTTAAATAAAAGTTAACGAATAACTTTATTAACTAATGATGATATAAGATGATTAGATGAACAATTAGTCATTAAATATATGATTTTATAAGGTTTTAAATAATCTAAATTTGAACCATAATATATTTTATCATTTAAATTATAAAAGAATTTATAATGTTTTGAAATAAATCTCCATTTAAAATATCGTTATTTGAACGTTAAAGATTAAAAGAAAGTTCGGGTCGCTAATATTTTGTTAATTATTTATAAAATAATCCATGAGTAACCTTTAAAATAAATTATTTAAATTTTAGAAATATTACAGAAATTATTTGGTGTCAAAAAAAATATTCAAAGTTATAAAAATTATTTTTATATTTAATAAAAATTTCTTAGATTGATTTAAGGCTAAAAAAAACCTTAAAAAATATGGGGGTGCCCGGGGTCGAACCCGGGAACTCCAACTTATCAAATGATTAGGTTTTAAAATTTTTACAAGTATGGTCCCTGAGGTTTCAAGAATTTTACACTTGAGTTTTAAAGTTTTATTTCAGTTTTAATTAATTTACAGTTTAGTCCCTGTAGTTTAAAAAGTTATTATTTCATGTAAAATACTTATTTTTACAAGTTTAAAGTTATAAAATTTTATTATTATTATCATTATTATTATTATTATTATTATTATTAGTATTATTATTATTATTATTTATTATTATTATTTATTTTTTTAACTATCGTAAAATACGAGATGTTAAAGTCTCCTCTACTTTAAGAAATGTTGTCCCGAAATTTAATCATGAGAAATAAATTTTAAGGTTATGAGGAGACTTAGATGTCATTTCGTGTTCATGAGTGCACTCTTAGGAATGTTTAAATTCAGTAAGTTTGACTATGATTCTTAAGTTTGTTAAGTTTCACCGTTCATAATCTTATATGTTCCTTGACAAAGTGTGCAAGTCATTCCTTTAAAATTTTTAATTGATAAATGTTTGTATTCCAAACGGTTCAATACGGTTAAAAAAAATTTGTCATGTATGTAACACCATACGTTAGATCGATACAGGACTCAGCTTAATGAACATGAGAAATAAGTTTCGGATGTTTTTGGATGGAATTCACAAGAGCTTCTCAAGCAATTAACTTTAACGGGTTTCTAGGTGATCGATTCTTGTTTACTCATGTCAATGAGGGTTCAAAGTGTTATTAGTGTAACGTTGATACAAGTATCGTGTTTTTAAGATTAAAGATTAACTTTAGTATGAGGAAATCGTTGTAATGAGTTTTCAGAATAAGTGTGGTTTTGAGGGAAGGACATTATTACTAGAGATTGTTATGAGGAGTTCAAAGATGGTCCAAGAAATGCCACAATAATAGAAATTGCATTGATCAACGACGATAGCGTTCACGATTGGATTAAAATCTAAATAATTCAGAATATTGCTGATAAAGAGAAACACAACTAGCTTTCCAAGTACGGCTTGCATACGCGATTCATCAAACTCATAATCACAGCTGAGAAACATTCGTGTGGCTAGGAAGCCATGAACACAAATTAAAAATGTCTTTATTTGGCAGGAAGGTTGTTTAGGAAGCTATTATTACGCAATCAGGTTTTAATGATAACTCAAAATGAAAGTTGATAAGTAAGGAATTAATGGTTCGCTGTAGCTAGATCGAGTCAAAATATGAGAATAAAGGAAAAGAAATCGATTTAAGAATTTAAATGCTCCAAGTTTGGAATCAAAATCAACCTAAAACGATCGGGTCTTCTTTTAAGTTCAGAGATCATGCTTTGGCTTGATAGGTCAAAACACTAACATTGTTTCACCCGTCAAGTTACTACATGATTCTCGTCACTTGGTTACAACCATGGTAAGTTGAAGATCAAGAAATGAGAGTAGTCATCAAGGTGTGGTTTTCACTCCTAACTTGATGGTGTATTCCCAAGATATGACCATTAACTTACCAATCAAAAAGTTCGATCCCAACTCATTGTTAAGGATCCATAGAAATAAGACGAGGTAACTCACCATTAAGGTAAGGGAATTCACTCCTATCTTAACGATGAAGTTTTACAAAAACAAAATATAACAGGATGAACTTCTTTATCAAAATCCAGAATTCACGCCTATCTTGATAATAACAAGGAAACAATCAAAGATTAACACTTGTCACCAAAGTACGGGTTTCAATCCTATTTTGGTGAGATCATGTCCTTTGTGAAAAGCCATTCCAAAGAGAATACTTAGAGTCAATCTTCAAGATAAGGTAATCACTCCAATCCAGAGGATGAAATTTCATAAAATACACAATTGGAAACCATTTATCGAAACGAATAGAGAATCATCAAAGTAAAGGAATCACCCCTGCTTTGATGAGTTAGAATTGTTTAGGAGGTACGACTGTTCTTAGTCATAGATTGACTTACAAACTCTCACATCTCCCACAGTGCAGACGGTTCAAAGTTTGACTTAACGACGAAAGGAAAAGGATATCAGTTAGAAATTTAGAAAATTTCAAATTACATCAATGTAACCAGAAGGAAAATCATACTTACAAAATTCTAGGTCACAGTTCGAGGTAACAGGATTTGTTATGATGGTGTTCAAATCTTGGATGGTTTAAATCGAGAAGACGAAATCAAGGACAAAATGATTCGACATCGCAATGAGATGTGAACATTCTATTCACAATCGAAAGGAACATACAAGGACTTCTTAAGATATGAGATCAACCATAACCTTCTTGAAGACACGCGTACTTGTAAGTGGTGACAAAGTTATCATTCAATTAGCAAAGTATCCCGAGATGTAGGAATTCCACCTACAACATTGCATGTTCTTAGTTATGAGACACATCCTTAAGAGGATTTTGGAATCATAAGTAACGGTTTAAAGTTTTAAAAGACCATACGGTTTAGATTCTCAATATCTTTGGGTATATTGTAATCCATATTCACGTTGGTCAAGATAAGAAGATAGTTACATGAAATGCCGAGTTCAATACTGTTACACGTTACACGTAGCGCGTTTAAACATAAGAGTTGAATTGTAGGATGGGTTTAATATTAACAGGAACATTATTTAGGTTAAGAATGGGAAAATATTTAAACTTTGGTGATAAACCAGTTCAAGGATTCAAGGATTTTCAAGATGCAAAAGGATGGTTCCATTTGGTAACGCATTACCATTTGGAATCGTTGACACGTCAAGGTAAATTGACCCATTTGCCTTAGAGACTTGTGTATTGACCATAGTTTATCACTCATCCCAGAAATCCCCAGGTAAGCATAACAGGTCTCACAATGAGATTTATACGATATGCTTGCCTTAGCCCGAAGGCCTTTTGCCATGAAATTTAGAATACAGGTGTCTATGTGTCACACAAATTTTCTTTGGTTCATAGAATCAAAACCTTGATGAGATTTTCATAGATTAGACATAAAGTCTAAGGAATTGAACCTCATCGAGGGTTCAGGATCAACTAAAGTTTATATAATTCAACATGTCATTGAGATTAGGTTTAGGAAGTTCATTTGTCGGGGAGAGTCAAAAAGTCAAAGTTAAGTTTAGGGAGTCAAGTAACTAAGTTTTAAGCATACATAAGGTAATCCTATGCTAAGGCATCAAATTGCACAAAAGGCATAGCATTATGTAGCATTCAAACAATATGTAAGCACAAAAGTATAAGGATCTTTCTATGAGGTTCATGCAACTATAGTCTAGGTCACCATTTCTAATAACCTAAATCCCTATAGTTATGGGCTCTGATACCAATCTGTCACACCCCAACCTTGACGGCGGAAACGTCGAGGTGTGAGAGTTAACGATTGTTCACAGCCACATAACGCTATTATTAGTTCCAAATATATTAATCAAGAATCAATTGTAACAATACAAGTAAATGTTCAAACAAAGATACATCCATAATACAAGTATAAAAGTATCCAGATCATTCGTTTATTTCTCTAAGTCCAATCCTAAGTGTGATAAGCTTCAGAGAGTAACCTGAAACATGTTAAAAATAAAAGGTCAACATAAAAATGTTGGTGAGCATTCCATAGTTTTCAATACATAAGTATATAAAAGATGGCAATTCAAGTTATAAGTTAGTGAATAAAGTGATTAGGGATGTTATGAACAATGCAACAATCAAACCTCGACAACGTTTTACAAGTCTCAAACGTGTACTTGGACCAACCAAGTTATAAGTATATACGATCAGCTAAGTGTAATTGGATCAACCAAGCAGGCTTGTCTTACCCATAGATCTATGACTTCACTGGGCTAGCAATAGTTAATGATTGTACATATAACGCCATAACATGGTAACCACAAAAGTTCAACTAACCACAACTTTAAGTAAATTGCCATAAAGTTTACAAGTCTCGAATAAGTTTACAAGTGCAATGATATAAGTTAACACGTTTCACCCTAAAGTGTGAAAATAAGAAAAAGGGGTATAGAAATACTCACATTGATATAGGCATTAAAGATGATATAAAAGATTAAAAGATAATCCAAAGTATCCATTTCAAGGCACCTAACATATATAATTTACAAGATAAAGATCAAGATTAATAATATGATTTAACGTTCTAATAATAATTAGGGTTTTGTTTGGAAATTTGGGGGTTTAAATAATTAAATAAAATAATGAGTCATTTATATTATGGTTTAACATTGATGGTATGAACCAATAATTATAGTGAATGATTCAATAATTGAACTTATTGAATTAACATAACGGGTAAAAAGAAATGATTAATTTAAAACTTGATAAGGGTGGTTAATCGAATACTTATTAAATGACTTTAAAATTTATTTAAATTCATTTTATAAAGTTTTGAGCTTTTAGAACATTTTATCATAAAAGTTTTATAATACAAAACCTTAAAAATCAAAATAAAGAGAATATTGTTTTATAAATTTTCAAGAAGTTAAATAAAAGTTAACGAATAACTTTATTAACTAATGATGATATAAGATGATTAGATGAACAATTAGTCATTAAACATATGATTTTATAAGGTTTTAAATAATCTAAATTTGAACCATAATATATTTTATCATTTAAATTATAAAAGAATTTATAATGTTTTGAAATAAATCTCCATTTAAAATATCGTGATTTGAACGTTAAAGATTAAAGGAAAGTTCGGGTCGCTAATATTTTGTTAATTATTTATAAAATAATCCATGAGTAACCTTTAAAATAAATTATTTAAATTTTAGAAATATTACAGAAATTATTTGGTGTCAAAAAAAAATATTCAAAGTTATAAAAATTATTTTTATATTTAATAAAAATTTCTTAGATTGATTTAAGGCTAAAAAAAACCTTAAAAAAATATGGGGGTGCCCGGGGTCGAACCCGGGAACTCCAACTTAACAAAGCGCTCAGGAACCAGTAGGCCAAGCATGCAGCCGCGATTTAAACCCGGATCCAAATTCTTTTAAACATCAATAACAGAAACCCCCAATTTCACATAAGAACCCTAATTCGATCGATCCCAAATTGGACCTAATTTCGTTCTTGATAGTGAAATCAATCATAGGGCTTTTGTTCAGTAGATGAAATCGAGTATTAAACAATATTCAATTACCATTTTTTGAAACCAAATCATTGAGAACAGAGAAGAACAGGTCGCGGCGAAGGAAGGATTGATTCGGGTTGCAAACGTTGATAATACTTGAATTCGCTTTACAGGAAGCTTCGAATGGGGTTTTTAATGCAAGGCCCTCTATCATTTTGGTTTAATATCGCTCCAAACATAGATTTCGATTCACTTGCAGGTCGCGACAGGGAATGATGATTTAATTCAATGTATGTTTTTGATTTGGTGCAATTGAACTCGATAGTAGTTTATAAATGATTAAACTAAGTTAGTGTGTGATTACTTTGAGTTCTAAAAATGTGTAGTGCGATTTGGTCGTGTAAAGTTTGTCGGCCGAAATCGTGGGTTTGTGAGTGGTTTCGTGAGCTGTAAATCAAATGATTAAAGTTCGAATCACGTTCACAAAATGATTGGGTCGGTTTTGGGTTCAATTGCGAAGGTTTTGGTGGTTATCTTGGCTTGCCGGAGCCGATGGCCGGCGGTAGCAGGTCCGACGGGGTCGATGGGTGGGCGGTTTGGGTTTTAAAAATTTTACAAGTATGGTCCCTGAGGTTTCAAGAATTTTACACTTGAGTTTTAAAGTTTTATTTCAGTTTTAATTAATTTACAGTTTAGTCCCTGTAGTTTAAAAAGTTATTATTTCATGTAAAATACTTATTTTTTACAAGTTTAAAGTTATAAATTTTATTATTATTATCATTATTATTATTATTATTATTATATTATTATTATTATTATATTAGTATTATTATTATTATTATTATTATTATTATTATTATTATTATTTATTTTTTTAACTATCGTAAAATACGAGATGTTACAGTCTCCCTACTTTAAGAAACTTCGTCCCGAAATTTAATCATGAGAAATAAATTTTAAGGTTATGAGGAGACTTAGATGTCATTTCGTGTTCACGAGTGCACTCTTAGGAATGTTTAAATTCAGTAAGTTTAACTATGATTCTTAAGTTTGTTAAGTTTCACCGTTCATAATCTTATATGTTCCTTGACAAGTGTGCAAGTCATTCCTTTAAAATTTTTAATTGATAAATGTTTGTATTCCAAACGGTTCAATACGGTTAAAAAAAATTTGTCATGTATGTAACACCATACATTAGATCGATACGGGACTCGGCTTAATGAACATGAGAAATAAGTTTCGGATGTTTTTGGATGGAATTCACAAGAGCTTCTCAAGCAATTAACTTTAACGGGTTTCTAGGTGATCGATTCTTGTTTACTCATGTCAATGAGGGTTCAAAGTGTTATTGGTGTAACGTTGATACAAGTATCGTGTTTGTTAAGATTAAAGATTAACTTTAGTATGAGGAAAATCGTTGTAATGAGTTTTCAGAATAAGTGTGGTTTTGAGGGAAGGACATTATTACTAGAGATTGTTATGAGGAGTTCAAAGATGGTCCAAGAAATGCCACAATAATAGAAATTGCATTGATCAACGACGATAGCGTTCACGATTGGATTAAAATTTAAATAATTCAGAATATTGCTGATAAAGAGAAACACAACTAGCTTTCCAAGTACGGCTTGCACACGCGATTCATCAAACTCATAATCACAGCTGAGAAACATTCGTGTGGCTAGGAAGCCATGAACACAAATTAAAAATGTCTTTATTTGGCAGGAAGGTTGTTTAGGAAGCTATTATTACGCAATCAGGTTTTAATGATAACTCAAAATGAAAGTTGATAAGTAAGGAATTAATGGTTCGCTGTAGCTAGATCGAGTCAAAATATGAGAATAAAGGAAAAGAAATCGATTTAAGAATTTAAATGCTCCATGTTTGGAATCAAAATCAACCTAAAACGATCGGGTCTTCTTTTAAGTTCAGAGATCATGCTTTGGCTTGATAGGTCAAAACACTAACATTGTTTCACCCGTCAAGTTACTACATGATTCTCGTCACTTGGTTACAACCATGGTAAGTTGAAGATCAAGAAATGAGAGTAGTCATCAAGGTGTGGTTTTCACTCCTAACTTGATGGTGTATTCCCAAGATATGACCATTAACTTACCAATCAAAAAGTTCGATCCCAACTCATTGTTAAGGATCCATAGAAATAAGACGAGGTAACTCACCATTAAGGTAAGGGAATTCACTCCTATCTTAACGATGAAGTTTTACAAAAACAAAATATAACAGGATGAACTTCTTCATCAAAATCCAGAATTCACGCCTATCTTGATAATAACAAGGAAACAATCAAAGATTAACACTTGTCACCAAAGTACGGGTTTCAATCCTATTTTGGTGAGATCATGTCATTTGTGAAAAGCCATTCCAAAGAGAATACTTAGAGTCAATCTTCAAGATAAGGTAATCACTCCAATCCAGAGGATGAAATTTCATAAAATACACAATTGGAAACCATTTATCGAAACGAATAGAGAATCATCAAAGTAAAGGAATCACCCCTGCTTTGATGAGTTAGAATTGTTTAGGAGGTACGACTGTTCTTAGTCATAGATTGACTTACAAACTCTCGCATCTCCCACAGTGCAGACGGTTCAAAGTTTGACTTATCGACGAAAGGAAAAGGATATCACTTAGAAATTTAGAAAATTTCAAATTACATCAATGTAACCAGAAGGAAAATCATACTTACAAAATTCTAGGTCACAGTTCGAGGTAACAGGATTTGTTATGATGGTGTTCAAATCTTGGATGGTTTAAATCGGGAAGACGAAATCAAGGACAAAATGATTCGACATCGCAATGAGATGTGAACATTCTATTCACAATCGAAAGGAACATACAAGGACTTCTTAAGATATGAGATCAACCATAACCTTCTTGAAGACACGCGTACTTGTAAGTGGTGACAAAGTTATCATTCAATTAGCAAAGTATCCCGAGATGTAGGAATTCCACCTACAACATTGCATGTTCTTAGTTATGAGACACATCCTTAAGAGGATTTTGGAATCATAAGTAACGGTTTAAAGTTTTAAAAGACCATACGGTTTAGATTCTCAATATCTTTGGGTATATTGTAATCCATATTCACGTTGGTCAAGATAAGAAGATAGTTACATGAAATGCCGAGTTCAATACTGTTACACGTTACACGTAGCGCGTTTAAACATAAGAGTTGAATTGTAGGATGGGTTTAATATTAACAGGAACATTATTTAGGTTAAGAATGAGAAAATATTTAAACTTTGGTGATAAACCAGTTCAAGGATTCAAGGATTTTCAAGATGCAAAAGGATGGTTCCATTTGGTAACGCATTACCATTTGGAATCGTTGACACGTCAAGGTAAATTGACCCATTTGCCTTAGAGACTTGTGTATTGACCATAGTTTATCACTCATCCCAGAAATCCCCAGGTAAGCATAACAGGTCTCACAATGAGATTTATACGATATGCTTGCCTTAGCCCGAAGGCCTTTTGCCATGAAATTTAGAATACAGGTGTCTATGTGTCACACAAATTTTCTTTGGTTCATAGAATCAAAACCTTGATGAGATTTTCATAGATTAGACATAAAGTCTAAGGAATTGAACCTCATCGAGGGTTCAGGATCAACTAAAGTTTATATAATTCAACATGTCATTGAGATTAGGTTTAGGAAGTTCATTTGTCGGGGAGAGTCAAAAAGTCAAAGTTAAGTTTAGGGAGTCAAGTAACTAAGTTTTAAGCATACATAAGGTAATCCTATGCTAAGGCATCAAATTGCACAAAAGGCATAGCATTATGTAGCATTCAAACAATATGTAAGCACAAAAGTATAAGGATCTTTCTATGAGGTTCATGCAACTATAGTCTAGGTCACCATTTCTAATAACCTAAATCCCTATAGTTATGGGCTCTGATACCAATCTGTCACACCCCAACCTTGACGGCGGAAACGTCGAGGTGTGAGAGTTAACGATTGTTCACAGCCACATAACGCTATTATTAGTTCCAAATATATTAATCAAGAATCAATTGTAACAATACAAGTAAATGTTCAAACAAAGATACATCCAGAATACAAGTATAAAAGTATCCAGATCATTCGTTTATTTCTCTAAGTCCAATCCTAAGTGTGATAAGCTTCAGAGAGTAACCTGAAACATGTTAAAAATAAAAGGTCAACATAAAAATGTTGGTGAGCATTCCATAGTTTTCAATACATAAGTATATAAAAGATGGCAATTCAAGTTATAAGTTAGTGAATAAAGTGATTAGGGATGTTATGAACAATGCAACAATCAAACCTCGACAATGTTTTACAAGTCTCAAACGTGTACTTGGACCAACCAAGTTATAAGTATATACGATCAGCTAAGTGTAATTGGATCAACCAAGCAGGCTTGTCTTACCCATAGATCTATGACTTCGCTGGGCTAGCAATAGTTAATGATTGTACATATAACGCCATAACATGGTAACCACAAAAGTTCAACTAACCACAACTTTAAGTAAATTGCCATAAAGTTTACAAGTCTCGAATAAGTTTACAAGTGCAATGATATAAGTTAACACGTTTCACACCAAAGTGTGAAAATAAGAAAAAGGGGTATAGAAATACTCACATTGATATAGGCATTAAAGATGATATAAAAGATCAAAAGATAATCCAAAGTATCCATTACAAGGCACCTAACATATATAATTTACAAGATAAAGATCAAGATTAATAATATGATTTAACGTTCTAATAATAATTAGGGTTTTGTTTGGAAATTTGGGGGTTTAAATAGTTAAATAAAATAATGAGTCATTTATATTATGGTTTAACATTGATGGTATGAACCAATAATTATAGTGAATGATTCAATAATTGAACTTATTGAATTAACATAACGGGTAAAAAGAAATGATTAATTTAAAACTTGATAAGGGTGGTTAATCGAATACTTATTAAATGACTTTAAAATTTATTTAAATTCATTTTATAAAGTTTTGAGCTTTTAGAACATTTTATCATAAAAGTTTTATAATACAAAACCTTAAAAATCAAAATAAAGAGAATATTGTTTTATAAATTTTCAAGAAGTTAAATAAAAGTTAACGAATAACTTTATTAACTAATGATGATATAAGATGATTAGATGAACAATTAGTCATTAAACATATGATTTTATAAGGTTTTAAATAATCTAAATTTGAACCATAATATATTTTATCATTTAAATTATAAAAGAATTTATAATGTTTTGAAATAAATCTCCATTTAAAATATCGTGATTTGAACGTTAAAGATTAAAGGAAAGTTCGGGTCGCTAATATTTTGTTAATTATTTATAAAATAATCCATGAGTAACCTTTAAAATAAATTATTTAAATTTTAGAAATATTACAGAAATTATTTGGTGTCAAAAAAAAATATTCAAAGTTATAAAAATTATTTTTATATTTAATAAAAATTTCTTAGATTGATTTAAGGCTAAAAAAAAACCTTAAAAAAATATGGGGGTGCCCGGGGTCGAACCCGGGAACTCCAACTTAACAAAGCGCTCAGGAACCAGTAGGCCAAGCATGCAGCCGCGATTTAAACCCGGATCCAAATTCTTTTAAACATCAATAACAGAAACCCCCAATTTCACATAAGAACCCTAATTCGATCGATCCCAAATTGGACTTAATTTCGTTCTTGATAGTGAAATCAATCATAGGGCTTTTGTTCAGTAGATGAAATCGAGTATTAAACAATATTCAATTACCATTTTTTGAAACCAAATCGTTGAGAACAGAGAAGAACAGGTCGCGGCGAAGGAAGGATTGATTCGGGTTGCAAACGTTGATAATACTTGAATTCGCTTTACAGGAAGCTTCGAATGGGGTTTTTAATGCAAAGCCCTCTATCATTTTGGTTTAATATCGCTCCAAACATAGATTTCGATTCACTTGCAGGTCGCGACAGGGAATGATGATTTAATTCAATGTATGTGTTTGATTTGGTGCAATCGAACTCGATAGTAGTTTATAAATGATTAAACTAAGTTAGTGCGTGATTACTTTGAGTTCTAAAAATGTGTAGTGCGATTTGGTCGTGTAAAGTTTGTCGGCCGAAATCGTGGGTTTGTGAGTGGTTTCGTGAGCTGTAAATCAAATGATTAAAGTTCGAATCACGTTCACAAAATGATTGGGTCGGTTTTGGGTTCAATTGCGAAGGTTTTGGTGGTTATCTTGGCTTGCCGGAGCCGATGGCCGGCGGTAGCAGGTCCGACGGGGTCGATGGGTGGGCGGTTTGGGTTTTAAAAATTTTACAAGTATGGTCCCTGAGGTTTCAAGAATTTTACACTTGAGTTTTAAAGTTTTATTTCAGTTTTAATTAATTTACAGTTTAGTCCCTGTAGTTTAAAAAGTTATTATTTCATGTAAAATACTTATTTTTTACAAGTTTAAAGTTATAAAATTTTATTATTATTATCATTATTATTATTATTATATTATTATTATTATTAGTATTATTATTATTATTATTATTATTATTATTATTATTATTATTATTTATTTTTTTAACTATCGTAAAATACGAGATGTTACAGTCTCCCCTACTTTAAGAAATTTCGTCCCGAAATTTAATCATGAGAAATAAATTTTAAGGTTATGAGGAGACTTAGATGTCATTTCGTGTTCACGAGTGCACTCTTAGGAATGTTTAAATTCAGTAAGTTTGACTATGATTCTTAAGTTTGTTAAGTTTCACCGTTCATAATCTTATATGTTCCTTGACAAAGTGTGCAAGTCATTCCTTTAAAATTTTTAATTGATAAATGTTTGTATTCCAAACGGTTCAATACGGTTAAAAAAAATTTGTCATGTATGTAACACCATACATTAGATCGATACGGGACTCGGCTTAATGAACATGAGAAATAAGTTTCGGATGTTTTTGGATGGAATTCACAAGAGCTTCTCAAGCAATTAACTTTAACGGGTTTCTAGGTGATCGATTCTTGTTTACTCATGTCAATGAGGGTTCAAAGTGTTATTGGTGTAACGTTGATACAAGTATCGTGTTTGTTAAGATTAAAGATTACTTTAGTATGAGGAAAATCGTTGTAATGAGTTTTCAGAATAAGTGTGGTTTTGAGGGAAGGACATTATTACTAGAGATTGTTATGAGGAGTTCAAAGATGGTCCAAGAAATGCCACAATAATAGAAATTGCATTGATCAACGACGATAGCGTTCACGATTGGATTAAAATTTAAATAATTCAGAATATTGCTGATAAAGAGAAACACAACTAGCTTTCCAAGTACGGCTTGCACACGCGATTCATCAAACTCATAATCACAGCTGAGAAACATTCGTGTGGCTAGGAAGCCATGAACACAAATTAAAAATGTCTTTATTTGGCAGGAAGTTGTTTAGGAAGCTATTATTACGCAATCAGGTTTTAATGATAACTCAAAATGAAAGTTGATAAGTAAGGAATTAATGGTTCGCTGTAGCTAGATCGAGTCAAAATATGAGAATAAAGGAAAAGAAATCGATTTAAGAATTTAAATGCTCCAAGTTTGGAATCAAAATCAACCTAAAACGATCGGGTCTTCTTTTAAGTTCAGAGATCATGCTTTGGCTTGATAGGTCAAAACACTAACATTGTTTCACCCGTCAAGTTACTACATGATTCTCGTCACTTGGTTACAACCATGGTAAGTTGAAGATCAAGAAATGAGAGTAGTCATCAAGGTGTGGTTTTCACTCCTAACTTGATGGTGTATTCCCAAGATATGACCATTAACTTACCAATCAAAAAGTTCGATCCCAACTCATTGTTAAGGATCCATAGAAATAAGACGAGGTAACTCACCATTAAGGTAAGGGAATTCACTCCTATCTTAACGATGAAGTTTTACAAAAACAAAATATAACAGGATGAACTTCTTCATCAAAATCCAGAATTCACGCCTATCTTGATAATAACAAGGAAACAATCAAAGATTAACACTTGTCACCAAAGTACGGGTTTCAATCCTATTTTGGTGAGATCATGTCATTTGTGAAAAGCCATTCCAAAGAGAATACTTAGAGTCAATCTTCAAGATAAGGTAATCACTCCAATCCAGAGGATGAAATTTCATAAAATACACAATTGGAAACCATTTATCGAAACGAATAGAGAATCATCAAAGTAAAGGAATCACCCCTGCTTTGATGAGTTAGAATTGTTTAGGAGGTACGAGTGTTCTTAGTCATAGATTGACTTACAAACTCTCGCATCTCCCACAGTGCAGACGGTTCAAAGTTTGACTTAACGACGAAAGGAAAAGGATATCACTTAGAAATTTAGAAAATTTCAAATTACATCAATGTAACCAGAAGGAAAATCATACTTACAAAATTCTAGGTCACAGTTCGAGGTAACAGGATTTGTTATGATGGTGTTCAAATCTTGGATGGTTTAAATCGGGAAGACGAAATCAAGGACAAAATGATTCGACATCGCAATGAGATGTGAACATTCTATTCACAATCGAAAGGAACATACAAGGACTTCTTAAGATATGAGATCAACCATAACCTTCTTGAAGACACGCGTACTTGTAAGTGGTGACAAAGTTATCATTCAATTAGCAAAGTATCCGAGATGTAGGAATTCCACCTACCATATTGCATGTTCTTAGTTATGAGACACATCCTTAAGAGGATTTTGGAATCATAAGTAACGGTTTAAAGTTTTAAAAGACCATAAGGTTTAGATTCTCAATATCTTTGGGTATATTGTTATCCATATTCACGTTGGTCAAGATAAGAAGATAGTTACATGAAATGCCGAGTTCAATACTGTTACACGTTACACGTAGCGCGTTTAAACATAAGAGTTGAATTGTAGGATGGGTTTAATATTAACAGGAACATTATTTAGGTTAAGAATGAGAAAATATTTAAACTTTGGTGATAAACCAGTTCAAGGATTCAAGGATTTTCAAGATGCAAAAGGATGGTTCCATTTGGTAACGCATTACCATTTGGAATCGTTGACACGTCAAGGTAAATTGACCCATTTGCCTTAGAGACTTGTGTATTGACCATAGTTTATCACTCATCCCAGAAATCCCCAGGTAAGCATAACAGGTCTCACAATGAGATTTATACGATATGCTTGCCTTAGCCCGAAGGCCTTTTGCCATGAAATTTAGAATACAGGTGTCTATGTGTCACACAAATTTTCTTTGGTTCATAGAATCAAAACCTTGATGAGATTTTCATAGATTAGACATAAAGTCTAAGGAATTGAACCTCATCGAGGGTTCAGGATCAACTAAAGTTTATATAATTCAACATGTCATTGAGATTAGGTTTAGGAAGTTCATTTGTCGGGGAGAGTCAAAAAGTCAAAGTTAAGTTTAGGGAGTCAAGTAACTAAGTTTTAAGCATACATAAGGTAATCCTATGCTAAGGCATCAAATTGCACAAAAGGCATAGCATTATGTAGCATTCAAACAATATGTAAGCACAAAAGTATAAGGATCTTTCTATGAGGTTCATGCAACTATAGTCTAGGTCACCATTTCTAATAACCTAAATCCCTATAGTTATGGGCTCTGATACCAATCTGTCACACCCCAACCTTGACGGCGGAAACGTCGAGGTGTGAGAGTTAACGATTGTTCACAGCCACATAACGCTATTATTAGTTCCAAATATATTAATCAAGAATCAATTGTAACAATACAAGTAAATGTTCAAACAAAGATACATCCAGAATACAAGTCTAAAAGTATCCAGATCATTCGTTTATTTCTCTAAGTCCAATCCTAAGTGTGATAAGCTTCAGAGAGTAACCTGAAACATGTTAAAAATAAAAGGTCAACATAAAAATGTTGGTGAGCATTCCATAGTTTTCAATACATAAGTATATAAAAGATGGCAATTCAAGTTATAAGTTAGTGAATAAAGTGATTAGGGATGTTATGAACAATGCAACAATCAAACCTCGACAATGTTTTACAAGTCTCAAACGTGTACTTGGACCAACCAAGTTATAAGTATATACGATCAGCTAAGTGTAATTGGATCAACCAAGCAGGCTTGTCTTACCCATAGATCTATGACTTCGCTGGGCTAGCAATAGTTAATGATTGTACATATAACGCCATAACATGGTAACCACAAAAGTTCAACTAACCACAACTTTAAGTAAATTGCCATAAAGTTTACAAGTCTCGAATAAGTTTACAAGTGCAATGATATAAGTTAACACGTTTCACACCAAAGTGTGAAAATAAGAAAAAGGGGTATAGAAATACTCACATTGATATAGGCATTAAAGATGATATAAAAGATCAAAAGATAATCCAAAGTATCCATTACAAGGCACCTAACATATATAATTTACAAGATAAAGATCAAGATTAATAATATGATTTAACGTTCTAATAATAATTAGGGTTTTGTTTGGAAATTTGGGGGTTTAAATAGTTAAATAAAATAATGAGTCATTTATATTATGGTTTAACATTGATGGTATGAACCAATAATTATAGTGAATGATTCAATAATTGAACTTATTGAATTAACATAACGGGTAAAAAGAAATGATTAATTTAAAACTTGATAAGGGTGGTTAATCGAATACTTATTAAATGACTTTAAAATTTATTTAAATTCATTTTATAAAGTTTTGAGCTTTTAGAACATTTTATCATAAAAGTTTTATAATACAAAACCTTAAAAATCAAAATAAAGAGAATATTGTTTTATAAATTTTCAAGAAGTTAAATAAAAGTTAACGAATAACTTTATTAACTAATGATGATATAAGATGATTAGATGAACAATTAGTCATTAAACATATGATTTTATAAGGTTTTAAATAATCTAAATTTGAACCATAATATATTTTATCATTTAAATTATAAAAGAATTTATAATGTTTTGAAATAAATCTCCATTTAAAATATCGTGATTTGAACGTTAAAGATTAAAGGAAAGTTCGGGTCGCTAATATTTTGTTAATTATTTATAAAATAATCCATGAGTAACCTTTAAAATAAATTATTTAAATTTTAGAAATATTACAGAAATTATTTGGTGTCAAAAAAATATTCAAAGTTATAAAAATTATTTTTATATTTAATAAAAATTTCTTAGATTGATTTAAGGCTAAAAAAAACCTTAAAAAAATATGGGGGTGCCCGGGTCGAACCCGGGAACTCCAACTTAACAAAGCGCTCAGGAACCAGTAGGCCAAGCATGCAGCCGCGATTTAAACCCGGATCCAAATTCTTTTAAACATCAATAACAGAAACCCCCAATTTCACATAAGAACCCTAATTCGATCGATCCCAAATTGGACCTAATTTCGTTCTTGATAGTGAAATCAATCATAGGGCTTTTGTTCAGTAGATGAAATCGAGTATTAAACAATATTCAATTACCATTTTTTGAAACCAAATCGTTGAGAACAGAGAAGAACAGGTCGCGGCGAAGGAATGATTGATTCGGGTTGCAAACGTTGATAATACTTGAATTCGCTTTACAGGAAGCTTCGAATGGGGTTTTTAATGCAAAGCCCTCTATCATTTTGGTTTAATATCGCTCCAAACATAGATTTCGATTCACTTGCAGGTCGCGACAGGGAATGATGATTTAATTCAATGTATGTGTTTGATTTGGTGCAATCGAACTCGATAGTAGTTTATAAATGATTAAACTAAGTTAGTGCGTGATTACTTTGAGTTCTAAAAATGTGTAGTGCGATTTGGTCGTGTAAAGTTTGTCGGCCGAAATCGTGGGTTTGTGAGTGGTTTCGTGAGCTGTAAATCAAATGATTAAAGTTCGAATCACGTTCACAAAATGATTGGGTCGGTTTGGGTTCAATTGCGAAGGTTTTGGTGGTTATCTTGGCTTGCCGGAGCCGATGGCCGGCGGTAGCAGGTCCGACGGGGTCGATGGGTGGGCGGTTTGGGTTTTAAAAATTTTACAAGTATGGTCCCTGAGGTTTCAAGAATTTTACACTTGAGTTTTAAAGTTTTATTTCAGTTTTAATTAATTTACAGTTTAGTCCCTGTAGTTTAAAAAGTTATTATTTCATGTAAAATACTTATTTTTTACAAGTTTAAAGTTATAAAATTTTATTATTATTATCATTATTATTATTATTATTATTATTATTATTAGTATTATTATTATTATTATTATTATTATTATTTATTTTTTTAACTATCGTAAAATACGAGATGTTACAGTCTCCCCTACTTTAAGAAATTTCGTCCCAAAATTTAATCATGAGAAATAAATTTTAAGGTTATGAGAAGACTTAGATGTCATTTCGTGTTCACGAGTGCACTCTTAGGAATGTTTAAATTCAGTAAGTTTGACTATGATTCTTAAGTTTGTTAAGTTTCACCGTTCATAATCTTATATGTTCCTTGACAAAGTGTGCAAGTCATTCCTTTAAAATTTTTAATTGATAAATGTTTGTATTCCAAACGGTTCAATACGGTTAAAAAAAATTTGTCATGTATGTAACACCATACATTAGATCGATACGGGACTCGGCTTAATGAACATGAGAAATAAGTTTCGGATGTTTTTGGATGGAATTCACAAGAGCTTCTCAAGCAATTAACTTTAACGGGTTTCTAGGTGATCGATTCTTGTTTACTCATGTCAATGAGGGTTCAAAGTGTTATTGGTGTAACGTTGATACAAGTATCGTGTTTGTTAAGATTAAAGATTAACTTTAGTATGAGGAAAATCGTTGTAATGAGTTTTCAGAATAAGTGTGGTTTTGAGGGAAGGACATTATTACTAGAGATTGTTATGAGGAGTTCAAAGATGGTCCAAGAAATGCCACAATAATAGAAATTGCATTGATCAACGACGATAGCGTTCACGATTGGATTAAAATTTAAATAATTCAGAATATTGCTGATAAAGAGAAACACAACTAGCTTTCCAAGTACGGCTTGCACACGCGATTCATCAAACTCATACTCACAGCTGAGAAACATTCGTGTGGCTAGGAAGCCATGAACACAAATTAAAAATGTCTTTATTTGGCAGGAAGGTTGTTTAGGAAGCTATTATTACGCAATCAGGTTTTAATGATAACTCAAAATGAAAGTTGATAAGTAAGGAATTAATGGTTCGCTGTAGCTAGATCGAGTCAAAATATGAGAATAAAGGAAAAGAAATCGATTTAAGAATTTAAATGCTCCAAGTTTGGAATCAAAATCAACCTAAAACGATCGGTCTTCTTTTAAGTTCAGAGATCATGCTTTGGCTTGATAGGTCAAAACACTAACATTGTTTCACCCATCAAGTTACTACATGATTCTCGTCACTTGGTTACAACCATGGTAAGTTGAAGATCAAGAAATGAGAGTAGTCATCAAGGTGTGGTTTTCACTCCTAACTTGATGGTGTATTCCCAAGATATGACCATTAACTTACCAATCAAAAAGTTCGATCCCAACTCATTGTTAAGGATCCATAGAAATAAGACAAGGTAACTCACCATTAAGGTAAGGGAATTCACTCCTATCTTAACGATGAAGTTTTACAAAAACAAAATATAACAGGATGAACTTCTTCATCAAAATCCAGAATTCACGCCTATCTTGATAATAACAAGGAAACAATCAAAGATTAACACTTGTCACCAAAGTACGGGTTTCAATCCTATTTTGGTGAGATCATGTCCTTTGTGAAAAGCCATTCCAAAGAGAATACTTAGAGTCAATCTTCAAGATAAGGTAATCACTCCAATCCAGAGGATGAAATTTCATAAAATACACAATTGGAAACCATTTATCGAAACGAATAGAGAATCATCAAAGTAAAGGAATCACCCCTGCTTTGATGAGTTAGAATTGTTTAGGAGGTACGAGTGTTCTTAGTCATAGATTGACTTACAAACTCTCGCATCTCCCACAGTGCAGACGGTTCAAAGTTTGACTTAACGACGAAAGGAAAAGGATATCACTTAGAAATTTAGAAAATTTCAAATTACATCAATGTAACCAGAAGGAAATCATACTTACAAAATTCTAGGTCACAGTTCGAGGTAACAGGATTTGTTATGATGGTGTTCAAATCTTGGATGGTTTAAATCGGGAAGACGAAATCAAGGACAAAATGATTCGACATCACAATGAGATGTGAACATTCTATTCACAATCGAAAGGAACATACAAGGACTTCTTAAGATATGAGATCAACTGTTACACCCCAACCTTGACGGCGGAATCATCGAGGCGTGAGAGTTACGATTGTTCACAGCCACATAACGCTATTGCCTGAAACATGTTAAAAATAAAGGTCAACATATTGTTGGTGAGCATTCTATAGTTTTGAATACTTAAGTATAAAAGATGGCAAATCATGTTGTAAATTAGAGAACAAGGTAACTAGGGATGTAGACAGTATAGCACAATCAAACCTTGACAAAGTTTTACAAGTCTCAAACGTTTACAAGTGTACTTGGACCAACCAAGTTATAAGTATATACGATTAGCTAAGTGTACTTGGATCAACCAAGCAGGCTTGTCAGGCCCATAGATCTATGACGTCGCCAGGCTAGCAATAGTTAATGATTGTACATGTATTCGACATTACATGGTAGCTACATGATTCGACTAATCACAACATACAAGTAAATTGCCATAAGTTTACAAGAATCAAACGTTTACAAGTGCAACGGTTATAAGTTAACATGTTTCACCCCAAAGTGTGAAAATATAAAAAAAAGGGGTATAGAAATACTCACTTGATACGCGTATTGTGTACTAGAGTTTACTTGAAAGAAAGTGAACACTCAACCTTCAAAGGTTACCTAGATCACGCAGTACATGAGTTTATGTAAACAGTAAATATGAGAAACCCTAAGTGCACCATAACCAAGGACTCAAGGTTTTAGAGGAATAGACATGTTTGACCCAGTTGACCCGTTTGACCCGTTGGTGACATTATGTGTTGTAAACCATTTAAACAGACATGAGCATATAACATACAAGTCATGTAAGTTCTTAGTATCTAGCATACTCAGTGTGTTCATAACACAACTAGTGTATCATATAACAGGTTAGATCATGCATAACCTACTTATATGACCTATAACCATGAATTAGCATATACGGGTCAAAACATATAATCTACCAAATAATCATCCATACTAATCATAACACATTCAACATGTCCAATTCACAACTTATACCTTCAAAATAAGTTCTAGTAGTACTAACATTGCACGCAAAAAGCCAAGTAAATATGTTACAGGTGTAGGTATTCGTTTTCCAGAATCTGCGTTTTCGGGCAGATTCTAGGTGTTCGGACGATACGGTCAAACACATACCAAGCAAGGATTTAGGCCAAGGCCAAACTCCAGTAGGCTCTCCTATGAGTCAATTAAGTATTTGAAAAGTTGTTTTAGGTTTTAAAGGTCTGGATTTACTAGAAAAACTCAAAATGTTACAGCAGCTCTCAACCGGAGGGCTGCTGGAGTTAGCTTGCCAGATTGTGCATAACTCCCATTTGAAAATAGCTATTGGGTTAAATCTTTTTCTGGAGTTCATAGGATTCCAAGGAAAATGTTTGACCATAGGGTTTGGTCTCAGTTTTATGAAATGAAAATGACATATCAAACAAGTCAACACATACATTCTGTCCAAGAGGACAGAATTGACCCTTCTAGCCAAAACAGGTAAAACACCAATTTAACCACCTCCAATTGGAGTGTGGTTACACTTTCTGGAAACTAGACTCAGTAACAAACAATTCGGGCACTAGAAACACATCATTTGGACCTGCTATGACCTGTTAGTGGCACATACAAAATGAGACTCAGAATCTGTCAGAAAGTTTGTTTCTGACCACCCTTCACTAAAATGATCATAACTCACGTTTTACACATCCAAATTGGACAAGGTTGAAGGTTTGAAAACTAGACTCCATGAAGAACATGTTAGACTCAAGAAAACCAGCTTTTGGATTCGTCTTCATTTGGTTATGTCATGATGAAAACAGGATATGCAATCTGCCAGAAATCAGAACGTGTACACATTTCACATGAAAGCATATACATACGCATGTTTCATGTTTCCTAGCATTCATACTAACTAATTAACATCCTAACAACATCAAACAACAATCAATTCCATAAAATCCCCAAAATTTTCAAATTAGGGTTCATGTTCATCAAGTTTCATAATCAATCAATCAAAAGTGTTGTTTTCTTGCATAATCAACTTTAAACAACATACATACAACCTAACTAACATGTGAACAACATCAAAACATCAAGATTTCAGCTTATTGAACACTAATTTCGCAGCAGGGTTCGGCCAAGTCAAGAAACCCACAAAAACATCAAAACTAACCTTCAATTCGCGTGTATACTTGTTAATGAAGATCCAAATCGCGTTCTAGCACTTGAAATCGATCAAAATCATGAAGATTTGAGGGTTTTAGATTGAAAAACGCAGAGAAGGGAGGGAGAGGGATGCAGGTCGATGGAATGGGGAAAAGGGTGGGGTTTAGGGTGTTTTATTTTAACAAATTTACATTTATACCCCTCTAAACTTGCATTTTGTTATTTTTATAAAAATTAAGTTTTTAACTATTTGTAATGTGTTTTTAACTTAATAATATTAACATATAAACTAATGGTAACTCTTAGATATTTTATTTTATAAAAACACAAGACATACGAAATAACACGCGCGTTTCTGCATTACGCGATAAAATTCCCGAATAGTCTTTAAATCGCGTAAACACATAAGCATAACACAATAATCATCTAATCAAGTAGATTATTATTAAATTAACATTATTAATTATTATTTAGGTCACCAACGTCAAATGACAACTAGTGTGTGCTTACGACGCGTGTATGTAAAACTTAACGGAACTAACGGAGTTTGGTAACGGAAAATCACCGAATGTCACATCAACCATAACTTTCTTGAAGACACGCGTACTTGTAAGTGGTGACAAAGTTATCATTCAATTAGCAAAGTATCCCGAGATGTAGGAATTCCACCTACAATATTGCATGTTCTTAGTTATGAGACACATCCTTAAGAGGATTTTGGAATCATAAGTAACGGTTTAAAGTTTTAAAAGACCATACGGTTTAGATTCTCAATATCTTTGGGTATATTATAATCCATATTCACGTTGGTCAAGATAAGAAGATAGTTACATGAAATGCCGAGTTCAATACTGTTACACGTTACACGTAGCGCGTTTAAACATAAGAGTTGAATTGTAGGATGGGTTTAATATTAACAGGAACATATTTAGGTTAAGAATGAGAAATATTTAAACTTTGGTGATAAACCAGTTCAAGGATTCAAGGATTTTCAAGATGCAAAAGGATGGTTCCATTTGGTAACGCATTACCATTTGGAATCGTTGACACGTCAAGGTAAATTGACCCATTTGCCTTAGAGACTTGTGTATTGACCATAGTTTATCACTCATCCCAGAAATCCCCAGGTAAGCATAACAGGTCTCACAATGAGATTTATACGATATGCTTGCCTTAGCCCGAAGGCCTTTTGCCATGAAATTTAGAATACAGGTGTCTATGTGTCACACAAATTTTCTTTGGTTCATAGAATCAAAACCTTGATGAGATTTCATAGATTAGACATAAAGTCTAAGGAATTGAACCTCATCGAGGGTTCAGGATCAACTAAAGTTTATATAATTCAACATGTCATTGAGATTAGGTTTAGGAACTTCATTTGTCGGGGAGAGTCAAAAAGTCAAAGTTAAGTTTAGGGAGTCAAGTAACTAAGTTTTAAGCATACATAAGGTAATCCTATGCTAAGGCATCAAATTGCACAAAAGGCATAGCATTATGTAGCATTCAAACAATATGTAAGCACAAAAGTATAAGGATCTTTCTATGAGGTTCATGCAACTATAGTCTAGGTCACCATTTCTAATAACCTAAATCCCTATAGTTATGGGCTCTGATACCAATCTGTCACACCCCAACCTTGACGGCGGAAACGTCGAGGTGTGAGAGTTAACGATTGTTCACAGCCACATAACGCTATTATTAGTTCCAAATATATTAATCAAGAATCAATTGTAACAATACAAGTAAATGTTCAAACAAAGATACATCCAGAATACAAGTCTAAAAGTATCCAGATCATTCGTTTATTTCTCTAAGTCCAATCCTAAGTGTGATAAGCTTCAGAGAGTAACCTGAAACATGTTAAAAATAAAAGGTCAACATAAAAATGTTGGTGAGCATTCCATAGTTTTCAATACATAAGTATATAAAAGATGGCAATTCAAGTTATAAGTTAGTGAATAAAGTGATTAGGGATGTTATGAACAATGCAACAATCAAACCTCGACAATGTTTTACAAGTCTCAAACGTGTACTTGGACCAACCAAGTTATAAGTATATACGATCAGCTAAGTGTAATTGGATCAACCAAGCAGGCTTGTCTTACCCATAGATCTATGACTTCGCTGGGCTAGCAATAGTTAATGATTGTACATATAACGCCATAACATGGTAACCATAAAAGTTCAACTAACCACAACTTTAAGTAAATTGCCATAAAGTTTACAAGTCTCGAATAAGTTTACAAGTGCAATGATATAAGTTAACACGTTTCACACCAAAGTGTGAAAATAAGAAAAGGGGTATAGAAATACTCACATTGATATAGGCATTAAAGATGATATAAAAGATCAAAAGATAATCCAAAGTATCCATTACAAGGCACCTAACATATATAATTTACAAGATAAAGATCAAGATTAATAATATGATTTAACGTTCTAATAATAATTAGGGTTTTGTTTGGAAATTTGGGGGTTTAAATAGTTAAATAAAATAATGAGTCATTTATATTATGGTTTAACATTGATGGTATGAACCAATAATTATAGTGAATGATTCAATAATTGAACTTATTGAATTAACATAACGGGTAAAAAGAAATGATTAATTTAAAACTTGATAAGGGTGGTTAATCGAATACTTATTAAATGACTTTAAAATTTATTTAAATTCATTTTATAAAGTTTTGAGCTTTTAGAATATTTTATCATAAAAGTTTTATAATACAAAACCTTAAAAATCAAAATAAAGAGAATATTGTTTTATAAATTTTCAAGAAGTTAAATAAAAGTTAACGAATAACTTTATTAACTAATGATGATATAAGATGATTAGATGAACAATTAGTCATTAAACATATGATTTTATAAGGTTTTAAATAATCTAAATTTGAACCATAATATATTTTATCATTTAAATTATAAAAGAATTTATAATGTTTTGAAATAAATCTCCATTTAAAATATCGTGATTTGAACGTTAAGATTAAAGGAAAGTTCGGGTCGCTAATATTTTGTTAATTATTTATAAAATAACCCATGAGTAACCTTTAAAATAAATTATTTAAATTTTAGAAATATTACAGAAATTATTTGATGTCAAAAAAAATATTCAAAGTTATAAAAATATTTTTATATTTAATAAAAATTTCTTAGATTGATTTAAGGCTAAAAAAAACCTTAAAAAAATATGGGGGTGCCCGGGGTCGAACCCGGGAACTCCAACTTAACAAAGCGCTCAGGAACCAGTAGGCCAAGCATGCAGCCGCGATTTAAACCCGGATCCAAATTCTTTTAAACATCAATACAGAAACCCCCAATTTCACATAAGAACCCTAATTCGATCGATCCCAAATTGGACTTAATTTCGTTCTTGATAGTGAAATCAATCATAGGGCTTTTGTTCAGTAGATGAAATCGAGTATTAAATAATATTCAATTACCATTTTTTGAAACCAAATCGTTGAGAACAGAGAAGAACAGGTCGCGGCGAAGGAAGGATTGATTCGGGTTGCAAACGTTGATAATACTTGAATTCGCTTTACAGGAAGCTTCGAATGGGGTTTTTAATGCAAAGCCCTCTATCATTTTGGTTCAATATCGCTCCAAACATAGATTTCGATTCACTTGCAGGTCGCGACAGGGAATGATGATTTAATTCAATGTATGTGTTTGATTTGGTGCAATCGAACTCGATAGTAGTTTATAAATGATTAAACTAAGTTAGTGCGTGATTACTTTGAGTTCTAAAAATGTGTAGTGCGATTTGGTCGTGTAAAGTTTGTCGGCCGAAATCGTGGGTTTGTGAGTGGTTTCGTGAGCTGTAAATCAAATGATTAAAGTTCGAATCACGTTCATAAAATGATTGGGTCGGTTTTGGGTTCAATTGCGAAGGTTTTGGTGGTTATCTTGGCTTGCCGGAGCCGATGGCCGGCGGTAGCAGGTCCGACGGGGTCGATGGGTGGGCGGTTTGGGTTTTAAAAATTTACAAGTATGGTCCCTGAGGTTTCAAGAATTTTACACTTGAGTTTTAAAGTTTTATTTCAGTTTTTTTACAGTTTAGTCCCTGTAGTTAAAAAGTTTATTTCATGTAAAATACTTATTTTTTACAAGTTTAAAGTTATAAAATTTTATTATTATTATCTAGTATTATTATTATTATTATTATTATTATTTTTTTTTTAACTATCGTAAAATACGAGATGTTACAGTCTCCCTACTTTAAGAAATTTCGTCCCGAAATTTAATCATGAGAAATAAATTTTAAGGTTATGAGGAGACTTAGATGTCATTTCGTGTTCACGAGTGCACTCTTAGGAATGTTTAAATTCAGTAAGTTTGACTATGATTCTTAAGTTTGTTAAGTTTCACCGTTCATAATCTTATATGTTACTTGACAAAGTGTGCAAGTCATTCCTTTAAAATTTTTAATTGATAAATGTTTGTATTCCAACGGTTCAATACGGTTAAAAAAAATTTGTCATGTATGTAACACCATACATTAGATCGATACGGGACTCGGCTTAATGAACATGAGAAATAAGTTTCGGATGTTTTTGGATGGAATTCACAAGAGCTTCTCAAGCAATTAACTTTAACGGGTTTCTAGGTGATCGATTCTTGTTTACTCATGTCAATGAGGGTTCAAAGTGTTATTGGTGTAACGTTGATACAAGTATCGTGTTTGTTAAAATTAAAGATTAACTTTAGTATGAGGAAAATCGTTGTAATGAGTTTTCAGAATAAGTGTGGTTTTGAGGGAAGGACATTATTACTAGAGATTGTTATGAGGAGTTCAAAGATGGTCCAAGAAATGCCACAATAATAGAAATTGCATTGATCAACGACGATAGCGTTCACGATTGGATTAAAATTTAAATAATTCAGAATATTGCTGATAAAGAGAAACACAACTAGCTTTCCAAGTACGGCTTGCACACGCGATTCATCAAACTCATAATCACAGCTGAGAAACATTCGTGTGGCTAGGAAGCCATGAACACAAATTAAAATGTCTTTATTTGGCAGGAAGGTTGTTTAGGAAGCTATTATTACGCAATCAGGTTTTAATGATAACTCAAAATGAAAGTTGATAAGTAAGGAATTAATGGTTCGCTGTAGCTAGATCGAGTCAAAATATGAGAATAAAGGAAAAGAAATCGATTTAAGAATTTAAATGCTCCAAGTTTGGAATCAAAATCAACCTAAAACGATCGGGTCTTCTTTTAAGTTCAGAGATCATGCTTTGGAATCGTTGACACGTCAAGGTAAATTGACCCTGTGACATCTCGTAATTTGCGTATTAATACCTTAAATAATAATAATAATAATAATATAATAATAAAAATATAATGATAATAATAATAATAATAAATAATAATAATAATGTTAATAATGATAATAGTAATAATAATAACATTAATAATAAATAATAACAATAATAATATAATAATAATAATAATAATAAAGTCCAGGGGCTAATCCTGTCAATTTTGAAACTTAAATGAAAGTTTGACACATGAAATATCAAAAGTAAAACCGCAGGGACCATTTGTGTAAATTTTTTTAAATCCAACTGCCTTCCCTTTTTCCTTCCCGATTTCCCGGCGAGCCCCGGCCACCGGTTCCGGCCATGCTCCGGCGACGACCCAAACACCAAAATTACGCGGTTTCGAACCCCACAAACGGTCCGAAACTTTTCTTGGATCCAATTCGAACGGGTATCCAACATTTACACGCGTTTTAACGGTCGATTAACGGCTATAAAATCCCACTTTAATTTCGGACCATTCAACGGCTAATTAACCCACTCAACATTAATAATTATCAAAATTAAACCTATATAAATGATCATTTCTTCATTCCTAAGCATCCACAACTCTCAGATTCATCTGAAACACACACAATCATCGATTTTGAATCTTCCTTAGCCGCGATCTGCAACTCGAACTCAAACCCATTGATTTCAACGTTTCATCAGGTAATTAAACATTCTTTGGATTCGTTTTTACAAGGGGGACAAAAGCCCCATGATCTAAATCGTTAACAACACTGATTCGGTGTTTAATTTGGATCAAATCGTTTCTAGGGTTCATCGGATTCGGGGATGGATTTCAATTGGTGTTTAAAAGAATTAAGAACCTAACCTTATCCCGGCTGTATGCCTGGTTCACTGGTTCCCCACCCGCAGTCTGTCTTGGAGGTCCCGGGTTCGAACCCGGGCACCCCCATATATTTTTTAAGGCTTATTCAACCTTAAATTAATTATAATAAATTTCTAAAAATTATAAAAATTCGTTTTGTAAACTTTGTTTATTTTTAAAATTATCTATGTATCTTTTTATAAATTATAACCTTAAATACTTTAATTTTTTTATAAAATATTAAGTTACAATATTATACTTAGTTTATTTTTATAAAAATAGACTTTAAATACTAGTTTAAAAGATTAAATTATTATTGGTCACGATGTAAACGTAATTATGAATTTCTCGTATAAATTATATGTATTGCATAGTTAAATTTCACAAATTATTATAAAGGATTAAATTTCCTTAAAAATTGTATAAATGATACATCCGTTATCAAACAAAGTATAAATATCGTTTATTAACTTTATTTATAAAAATAACCCCAAACTCCTACCGAAACCCTAGTTCGCGTTAAAACGTTAAAACTTAATATAATTAAACTTAAATCTCGTCAATATATATATATATATTCCTAGGTATCTCGTGAAGGTTTACATTGGAACGTCGCTATTATCTTTATTAATCGTCATTCATATACTTAATCGTCATGTGAGTATTTCTATACCTCTTTTTCTTATTTTCACACTTTGGGGTGAAACATATTACTTATTAATCATTGCACTTGTAAACGTTTGGATTCTTGTAAACTTATGGCAATTTACTTGTGAGTTGTGGTTAGTTGAACTTTGGTGGTTACCATGTTATGGCGTCATATGTACAATCATTAACTATTGCTAGCCCAGCGAAGTCATAGATCTATGGGTAAGACAAGCCTGCTTGGTTGATCCAAGTACACTTAGCTGATCGTATATACTTTTAACGTTAATAGAATATTAACGTCGTTTGATACTTGTAAAACATTGTCGAGGTTTGATTGTTGCATTGTTCATAACATCCCTAATCACTTTATTCACTAATTTACAACTTAAATTGCCATCTTTTAGATACTCATGTATTCAAAACTATAGAATGCTCACCAACAATATGTTGACCTTTTATTTTTAACATGTTTCAGGCAATAGCGTTATGTGGCTGTGAACAATCGTAACTCTCACGCCTCGACGATTCCGCCGTCAAGGTTGGGGTGTGACAGATTGTTATCAGAGCCCATAACTATAGGGATTTAGGTTATTAGAAATGGTGACCTAGACTATAGCTTATGCATGCACCTTATAGTATTTTTTTATCTTGTAAATACATGGTTTGCATGTTACATAATGCTATGCCTTCTTATGTGCAATTTGATGCCTTAGCATAGGATTGCCTAAACTTAGTTACTTGTCTCCCTAAACTTATCTTTGACTCTCCCCGAACATAAAACCTCTCAATCTTATTCTTGACGACACGTGGAATCGTATACTATTACTTATGATCTGGATCTTTAGACGTATGTCTAATCTATATCAATCTCATCAAGGTTTTGATTTCATGAATCAAAGAAATTTGTGTGATACATAGACACCTGTATTCTGGATTTCCTGGCAAAAGGCCTTCGGGCTAAGGCAAGCATATCGTATAAATCTCATTGTGAGACCTGTTATGCTTACCTGGGGATTTCTGGGATGAGTGATAAACTATGGTCAAATACACAAATCTCTAAGGCAAATGAGTCAATTTACCTTGACGTGTCAACGATTCCAAATGGTAATGCGTTACCAAATGGAACCATCCTTTTGTATCTTAAAAATCCTTGAATCCTTAAACGGGTTTATCACCAAAGTTTTAATATCTTCTCATTCTTAACCTAAATAATGTTCCTCTTAATATTGAACTCATCCTACATTTCAACTCTTACGTTTAAACGCTCAACGTGTAACGTATAACGGTATTGAACCCAGCGTTTCATGTAACTATTTCTATACCTCGACCAACGTGAACATGGATTTTTTTAATATACCCAAAGATATTGGGAATCTAAACTGTATGTCTTTAAAACTTTAAACCGTTACTTATGGTTCTCAAAATCTTCTTAAGGATGTGTCCCATAACTAAGAACATGCAATACTGTAGGTGGAATTCCTACATCTCAGGATACTTTGTCTAAGCGAAATGTAAATGGTGATCTGACTCGATCATTAAATCCGTTACTTGACACGAAACCCTTGTGATAATTGATCACTTAAAAGTACGCGTGTCTTCAAATAAGTTATGGCTGACCTCATATCTTGAGAAGTCCATGTATTCCCTTCGATTGTGAATCGAATGTTCACATCTTATTGTGGTGTTGAATCATTCTTGTCCTTGATTTCGTCAACTTGATTTAAGACATCCAAGATTTGAACATCATAACAAATTCTGTTACCTCAAATTCTGACCATAAGTTTTGTAAACATGATTTCCCTTGGTTACATTGATGTAACTTGAAATTTTCTGAATTTCTAAGTGTTATTCTTTTCCTTTCGTTGTTAAGTCGAACCTTGAACCGTTTGCACCATGGGAGATATAAGAGTTTGTAAGTCAATCTATGACTAAGAACACTCGTATCTCCTAAATGATTCTAACTCATCAAAACAGGGATGATTCCCTTACTTTGGTGATGATTCTTCATTTGTTTCAATAACTGATTTCCAATTGTGTTTTTTTTATGAAATTTCATCCTCTAGATCAAGGTGATTTCCTTATCATGAGGATTGACTTCAATTATTCTCATTGGAACTTGCACTTCACAAATGACATGATCTCACCAAAATAGGATTGAAACCCGTACTTTGGTGACAAATGTCAATCTTCGATTGTTTTCTTGTTGTTATGAAATCCAATCATCAAGATAGGCATGAATTCCATACCTTGATGATAATTTCAAGAATTGTATTCTCTCAAATGAAACGTCCTCGTCAAAGTAGGAGTGAATTCTGGATTTTGATGAAGAAGTTCATTTTGTTATATTTTGTTTTTGTAAGAACTTCACCGTTAAGATAGGAGTGATTTTCCTTACCTTAATGGTGAGTTACCACGTCTTATTTATGTGAATCCTCAACAATTGGTTGGGATCAAACTGGTTGAATGGTAAGTTGGTAGACATACCTTGGAAATACACCATCAAGTTAGGAGTGAAAACCACACCTTAATGACTATTCTCATTTATTGATCTTCAACTTACCAAGGTTGTAATCCAGTGACGAGAGGCATGTAGTAACTTAACGGGTGAAACAATGTTAGTGTTTTGACCTAACAAGCCAAAGCATGATCTCTGAACTTGAAAGAAGACCCGATCGTTTTAGGTTGACTTTGATTCCAAGCTTGACGCATGTAAATTCTTAAATCGATTTCTTTCCCTTTATCTTCACGTTTTGACTCGATCTAGCTACATCGAACCATTTATTCATTACTTATCAACTTTCATTTTGAGATATCATCAACACCTGATTACGTGATGATAGTCTTCCTAAACAATCTTTTGTCAAATAAAGATATTATCAAATACCTATCTTATTGTTTGCATCATTTCTTGAATCGTTTTTGAATCTTTAACCTCGAAAATCATTGAAATTCTAACTTGGTTCTGAATAACAAGACTCGTTATTATCCTCACTGCGATATGGATATAATGGTTCATAAACCTTCGTAACTTGTAGTCATGGGTTTGGCATAAAGGAAAAGACGTAACTTGGTATGTGTCCAAATGTTTCACCTTTATTTATGACAAAACCTAACCTCCGTGTTCCCGAAAATCTCATGTTTAACTTTTCATCCACTAGGTGCCTCTTATTTTAAATGTCATGATGACAATTGGTGCATTATAGACCGATTGGCTAAAAATTCAATTCGACCCATTATCTCACAACGTCGAGAAATTGACCTGTATCTGTTTCAAATATTCGTATACCATGGTATGACATTAAAACATCGATCGTTATTTAGAACGATTGATTCATTTTCTGTTTTTAATAATATTCTTAACCATCGATGTGAACTTATTTCAAGATCTTCGCATAGTGTAATATCCGTAGACCGATGGTTGGTTAAAGGAGAAATACATATTCACAAGATGTAACGCCCCGAAATTTCCCGAAACAGGCTATTTAATAATAATGGGCTTTTAAGGGTTAATTTAAGAAATAAAGGGGTAAATTAGTGGGCTATGGGTAAAATTATCCTTAATGGCTAGGCTTGGTGGGTTTAAGGGCCCTAATCAACCCTTAAACCATGCATGATCAGATCCATTCCACCATTTCAAACCCTAGCCACCAAATTCGTAGAGAGAGAAAGTAGAGAGAGAAAGTGGAGAAACTTGAGATTTGGAGCTTGGAAGTTGGAAAGATTGAAGTGCTGGGGGATTTGAACATCAAATCTGAAGAAAAGGGCAACAAAACAAGGTAAGAATCGACCTCTAAGGCCTTCTGTAGATCAAACCCGGATTCTAGGGTTTTGGGGTTTTGAAAAGTTTAAAGAAACACATAAAGGTCGAATTTTTACGTATGAAAACGTGTAAGAAGCTTAGATTTGGTTTCATGGAAGGTAAACCAAGGATTTGGACGTAAAAAGTTAAGATTTTGAGTTAAAATGGGCTGGATCTGAGTTTATATTCATCCAGCGAAACTGGATCCCGATCCAGCGAAACTGAGTATTTCATCCAGCGAAACTGCTTAGTTATACAACGAATCTGAGGGGTTTCCAACGAAACTACAGTTTCGCTGCAGCGAAACTACAGATTCGCTGATAAGTTCGCTAAGTACTTAGACTGACCTTAGATATTTCGAAAGTAGGAAACTCCAATGAAAGTTGGGCGCTCAAGGCAGCGAATCTGTCTAGCGAAACTAGCAGAAGTGCTGCCCAGCGAAACTGCAGGCGAAACTGCAGTTTCGCTACAGCGAAACTATGGGCGAAACTATGAAGAAAATGACGTTTTTGCATGTTAACTTTCGTGCAGCTAGAGTATTCAGGCTATAGCCTAAGTGACTTAGAATTTAAGCTACTTGGACGAGTTCAGGTGAGTTCTAGATCCCCTATTTTATACATGCTTTAAATGTTTTGGGGCGGTATGCATACTAAGATACATACTTTTATGATCAGTTCTTTTAAAGTAAAGCTTTACATACTATCTTATAAGAGAAATGGGGTGTTATAATGAATTGATAGTGTGTTTGTCCTTATCGAGATATAACCTTGTAGTGATGAATTGCCTTCGAGATGTGTTGTGTTATATATATATATATAACTTAAATAAGAAAGTGAAACGTAAAGAAAGGTTATGTGGCCTATAACGTGTACCTGGATAAAGTAAAGTCTTGCAAGTAAAGTCCTGCAGGCAAGGGATAAAGTAAAGACTTGCAAGCAATGGCTAAAGGAGGGTTGCATTTGTTGTGCCCTCACCCGGATAAAGTAATGCTCGAACAAGCAGGTCTGTAAGCCCTGAATTGGCATGACATTAATGGCCCGATCGAGTACGACTGTAAGCCCTTAATTGGCGTGTCGGTAAAGTCCTAGGCGAGCCTAGGCACCGATTGTAACAGAGAATTGACGGATAAAGAAGAGTAATAAATAACGAGAAATGAAAAGTAATGATAAAGTATCGATAAAGTGATAGCCTGTATGTATTGATGTTTGATAGACGAGAACTATTTTCAACTGCTAAAGCTAATACCTTTACAAAAAGTTATTTACAAAGGAAAACCTAGAATTCACTCAGCGAAGCTGACTTTTGTATGCATATCAGTTGACAGGTAAGAGTTAGAGCGATGGAACAGGGGCGTGGGACTGAAGCTTCTTGGCACTAGAAGACTGGCATCCCGGATGAAGAAAAGCTAAACAAAGAACTCCTAAATAGTTTTGTGGATTAAAGACAATGCTTATATTTTACTTGTAATGAATTGAAATGATAGTATTTTTCCGCTGCAATATATATTTTATACGTATACGAGTAAATGATTGTCTTAAGTTTTATGTTTTGCTGTGAATGATCAACTGTGAGGCTTCCCTGAGAGAGGTGGGCCTTACAAGTTGGTATCAGAGCTAATGTTTAAGAGATTTGGGAAAACTGTTTTTGTAAACCTAAACTTAAACAGATAATGGGACCAAGTGTCAAGGATGCCAGTCCAAGAAGCTCCATGCCCAGAGGTAACAAATATGCTATAGGTATTATTCTAGTGGATAGTGCCTTCTTATTTAAGTTAGAGCCGAGGTAGAGTATGATAATGTTATCTGTGATGCCTATCTGAATTTATGTGACTTATACGTGCATAGATTAGGTATAGTAGGTTCTGGTGTTGGTGTGGTCCAGGATAGGAAAGTTTATGGCACGGGAAGTTCTGTAAGTAGTTAATCACAACTGGCCACTGTTATTAAAAATTTACAAAACTTGTCGTGAACTGAACTTGCCTTGAAAGACCATATTAACATTCTGAATCTTATAGGAAGTAGAACGAATGGCACCTAAGAAAGAAGTTCCAACCATGGTCACCCGGAGAAGCACTAGGGGAAGGCCCCCGACTAAGGCAAAGGAAACTGCAAGTGCAACTGTGAAGCCAACAAAAAGGTCAACCAGAAAGCCGGTTGAGGAACCGATTAAGGAGGAGGAGGTTGAGTTAGGAACGGGAGTCGAGGGGTCTACCCCTGATCAGGCCAAATTGAAAGAGACAGTAAAGGAGGCTATTGCCCAAGAGGTGCATCAGGTCCTGTCTGGAGTGATGCCCGCTCTGCTTGCGGAATTTGTGGAGCAGGTTAAGGGCGACAGTAAGAAGAGTACGACTTCAGAAAAAGTTGATAAGAAAGGGGCAGTCAAGACTGAGGAGTTGAGCGACGAAGGAGATCGTCTGGGTAACCATGATGGCCCTGAAGTGGAAGAGAGGGCGAAGGGGTGCAGCTACGGGGATTTTCAGAGGTGTAAGCCCCCAACATTTGATGGTACTGGTAACGCTGCCACTGCTCAGCGTTGGATTAGGGAAATGGAAGCCGTACTGAAGATCAGCGAGTGTCGTGAAAACCAAAAGGTGAAGTTTGCTTCCCATTCCCTTTTGGATCCAGCACTGTGTTGGTGGGATAACATTGCTGAGTCATACGGAGAGGAGGCCATTGAGAGGATGAAATGGCCGGAGATGAAGAGGTTGGTGATAGAGGAGTACTACCCGGAAAGAGAGCTTGACAAGGTCGAGCAAGAGTTTGTGAGTTTGGAGGCTGGAAATATGACTCACCAGGAGTACACTACAAGATTCAATGAAATGGCACGTCTGGTGCCTGATTTGGTAACTCCTGAAGCCAAAAGGATCAAGAGGTACATACAAGGGTTGCCCCTAGACATTCGTAGGGACATGGTCACTGCTCGACCTAGTACTTTTAGATCAGCGGTGGACCTCAGTGGAAGGTTGTACGATCATCGCAGGCCGGTGATAGTGGGTGAGACGAAGAAGGCTTGGAATAACAATGGGAAGAGATATGGAAGTGGTGGCCACCAACCGGGGAACAAGAAAGCAAGGGTGGATGCAAAACAGATGGTTGTGAAGAGGGTCGAGGAAGCTAAGAACTGTGGGAAGTGTGGGATGAGGCATCCCGGAGAGTGCCGATTGGGTAGCCATGGGTGCTACCGGTGTGGGAAAACGGGTCACATGGCTAGGGAGTGCCCGGGAGTAAACGAGTGCTTTAAATGCCATGAGTCGGGGCACTACAGCAGGGATTGCAAGAAAGCCAAGCCGGGAAGCTCGGGCACGAGCAGGGGTGATGACAAGGGGATGATGGAAAGCCCAAGGTCAAGGCAAGGGCTTTCACCATGAACAAGAAGGAAGCAAGGAAGGACCCGGACGTAGTGTCAGGTACGCTCCTTGTCAATGATGTTTGCGCCTCCATATTATTTGATAGTGGTGCCAGTAAGAGTTTCGTATCTGTATCCTTCTGTGCTACACTAGATGTCCAAACTAAGGAAATAGATGATGCCTTCGAAGTAGAAACAGCCGATGGTAAGTCCATTAGAATAGTCCGGATGATAGAGAACTGCCACATTAAACTAGGAGGCCATTACTTTCCCGCACGATTGTTTGTTATGCCCTTAGGAGGTTTCGATGCCGTACTAGGGATGGATTGGCTAGCTGCCCATGATGCTAACATAGTATGCCAACAGAAGATGATCCGATTAACGGCTCCAGATGGTAGTTCGGTTACGATCTATGGTGATAACGATTGTAAGGTTCCAAGGATCATTTCCATGATCAAGGCGGAGAAATGTATGAGGCGAGGGTACGGAGCTTATCTAGCGTATGTCAAGGATGTCAAAGATAAGGCGAAAGAGTTGTCCGATGTGCCAGTGGTGCGGGACTTTCCTGACGTATTCCCAGAGGATCTGCCCGGAGTACCACCAGATAGAGAGATAGAGTTTCAGATTGACTTGCTGTCAGGAGCCCAACCCATTGCCAAAGCACCCTACCGCCTAGCTCCGTCCGAGATGAAGGAGCTCATGTCACAACTGCAGGAACTCCTTGACAAGGGATTCATTAGGCCCAGCATTTCCCCATGGGTGCCCCCGTGTTGTTTGTGAAGAAGAAGGATGGCAGCATGAGGATGTGTATAGATTACAGGGAGTTGAATAAGCTGACCGTGAAGAATCGGTACCCTCTACCTCGTATAGATGATCTGTTCGATCAGTTGCAAGGGGCAAGTTGGTTCTCCCGGATAGATCTCCGATCCGGATATCACCAACTGAAGGTAAGGGAGCAAGATGTCCCAAAGACGGCCTTCCGAACACGCTATGGGCACTACGAGTTTCTGGTTATGTCTTTCGGGCTAACCAATGCTCCTGCGGCATTCATGGACTTGATGAATCGCGTGTGCCGCCCGATGCTGGACAGATCGATGATAGTATTCATTGACGATATCCTGATATACTCAAAGAACGAAGGAGATCATGCTTGTCATATCAAGGAGGTGTTAGAAACTTTACGAAGGGAGAAACTTTATGCGAAGTTCTCTAAATGTGCCTTTTGGCTACGGGAGGTATAGTTTTTAGGGCACGTTATAAATTCGAGGGAGTAATGGTTGACCCAGCGAAAGTTGAAGCAGTTACGCAATGGAATTCCCCGAGGACGCCATCCGAAATCCGTAGTTTCTTGGGATTGGCTGGTTATTATAGAAGGTTCATCAAAGATTTCTCGAAGATAGCTTCCCCATTAACAAGGTTAACGAGGAAGAACGTGGTGTTCGACTGGGGAAAGAAACAGGAAGATGCATTCCAGGAATTGAAGGATAGATTAACCAAAGCTCCTATACTAACCCTACCGGAGGGAGATGAAGACCTAACGGTATACTCCGATGCTTCTTACTGTGGGCTAGGCTGTGTGTTGATGCAAAGATGAAAGGTTATAGCTTACGCATCCAGACAGCTAAAGGACACGGAGGTTAATTACCCGGTTCACGATTTGGAACTTGCCGCAGTAGTGTTCGCACTGAAGATCTAGAGACACTATTTGTATGGAACTAAGTGCGTCATATTTACCGACCACAAAAGTTTGAAATATTTCTTTGAGCAGAAGGACCTAAATATGAGACAAAGGAGGTGGTTGGAGTTGATAAAGGATTACGACTGTGAAATCCATTATCACCCGGGTAAGGCGAACGTGGTAGCCGATGCCCTAAGTCGAAAGGAAGGATACGAACCGATCCGGGTGAAGGCGTGCCAACTAATAGTGACCCCAGATGTTATGAGGATGATAAGCAAAGCTCAAATAGACGCTTTAAAAGAGCAGCAAATCAATAAGGAAAGGATGGTGGGAAAGGTGGATGAATTGGTAGAGAACACCTTGGGTGTTAAGACCTTCCACGGCAGGATATGGGTTCCGAAGCATGGTGACTTGCGGGAAAAGATTATGGATGAAGCGCACAAGACTCGCTACTCAATACATCCAGGCGCAAATAAGATGTACCACGATTTGAAGAAAGATTTTTAGTGGCCTGGGATGAAGAGAGATGTGGTTGCGTATGCAAATAAATGTCTCACGTGCCTACAGGTGAAGGCTGAGCACCAAAGACCTTATGGTTATGTTCAGCCATTAGAAGTACCAGAATGGAAGTGGGAACATATTACCATGGACTTTATCACTAAATTACCACGCACGACAAAAGGCCACGACGCGATATGGGTGATCATTGATAGACTGACTAAAAGTGCGCATTTCCTGCCAATCAAGGAAGCAATTAGTTCAGAGAAGCTTGCTGAACTATTTATCCGAGAAATTGTGGCGCGACATGGTATGCCCGTATCGATTGTTTCAGATAGAGATACGCGGTTCACCTCGAAGTTCTGGAAAAGGTTCAATGAAGAAATGGGCGCGAGATTGCATGTTAGTACCGCATACCACCCACAGACCGATGGGCAATCGGAAAGAACGATCCAGACACTAGAGGATATGCTTCGGGCATGCGTTATTGAATTTGGTGGTAATTGGGATGATCATTTGCCACTAGCAGAGTTCTCCTATAACAACAGCTACCACGCCAGTATTAAGATGCCCCCATATGAGTTATTGTACGGTCGACGGTGCAGAACCCCTATTTGTTGGGGTGATGTCGGACAGAAGGAGTTAGGAAGCTTAGAAGTCGTGGAAGCCACAACGGAAAAGTTGGAGAAAATCAAGGCGTATATGAAGGCTGCAAAGGATAGACAAAAGTCATACGCCGACAGAAGAAGGAGACCTATTGAATTTAGTGTGGGTGACAGGGTAATGTTAAAAGTGTCGCCATGGAAGGGATTATCCGATTTAGGAAGAGGGGGAAACTGAGTCCCAGGTTCATCGGACCATTCGAGGTACTAGCAAGAGTTGGGGATGTAGCTTACAGGCTAGACCTTCTAGACGAGTTAAGTGGGATTCACCCTACCTTTCATGTGTCACACTTAAGAAAATGTTTAGCACCGAATGAGGCAGTCATACCTCTAGATGACATCGTGGTGGACGAGAAGCTGAACTATGTAGAACAACCAGTGGCTATACTGGACCGGAAGGAGAAACAATTGAGAAATAAAGTAGTCAAACAAGTCAAGGTGCAATGGAAACACCGAAAGGGGTCGGATGCCACCTGGGAATCCGAGGAGGAAATGAGACGCCAATACCCCGATCTGTTTAATGACGAGTCAGGTTTCGAGGACGAAACCTAAATAAGGGGGGAGACTTGTAACGCCCCGAAATTTCCCGAAACAGGCTATTTAATAATAATGGGCTTTTAAGGATTAATTTAAGAAATAAAGGGGTAAATTAGTGGGCTATGGGTAAAATTATCCTTAATGGGCTAGGCTTGGTGGGTTTAAGGGCCCTAATCAACCCTTAAACCATGCATGATCAGATCCATTCCACCATTTCAAACCCTAGCCACCAAATTCGTAGAGAGAGAAAGTAGAGAGAGAAAGTGGAGAAACTTGAGATTTGGAGCTTGGAAGTTGGAAAGATTGAAGTGCTGGGGGATTTGAACATCAAATCTGAAGAAAAGGGCAACAAAACAAGGTAAGAATCGACCTCTAAGGCCTTCTGTAGATCAAACCCGGATTCTAGGGTTTTGGGGTTTTGAAAAGTTTAAAGAAACACATAAAGGTCGAATTTTTACGTATGAAAACGTGTAAGAAGCTTAGATTTGGTTTCATGGAAGGTAAACCAAGGATTTGGACGTAAAAGTTAAGATTTTGAGTTAAAAATGGGCTGGATCTGAGTTTATATTCATCCAGCGAAACTGGATCCCGATCCAGCGAAACTGAGTATTTCATCCAGCGAAATGCTTAGTTATACAGCGAATCTGAGGGGTTTCCAACGAAACTACAGTTTCGCTGCAGCGAAACTATAGATTCGCTGATAAGTTCGCTAAGTAGTTAGACTGACCTTAGATATTTCGAAAGTAGGAAACTCCAACGAAAGTTGGGCGCTCAAGGCAGCGAATCTGTCTAGCGAAACTCGCAGAAGTGCTGCCCAGCGAAACTGCAGGCGAAACTGCAGTTTCGCTACAGCGAAACTATGGGCGAAACTATGAAGAAAATGACGTTTTTGCATGTTAACTTTCATGCAGCTAGAGTATTCAGGCTATAGCCTAAGTGACTTAGAATTTAAGCTACTTGGACGAGTTCAGGTGAGTTCTAGATCCCCTATTTTATACATGCTTTAAATGTTTTGGGGCGGTATGCATACTAAGATACATACTTTTATGATCAGTTCTTTTAAAGTAAAGCTTTACATACTATCTTATAAGAGAAATGGGGTGTTATAATGAATTGATAGTGTGTTTGTCCTTATCGAGATATAACCTTGTAGTGATGAATTGCCTTCGAGATGTGTTGTGTTATATATATATATATATAACTTAAATAAGAAAGTGAAACGTAAAGAAAGGTTATGTGGCCCATAACGTGTACCTGGATAAAGTAAAGTCTTGCAAGTAAAGTCCTGCAGGCAAGGGATAAAGTAAAGACTTGCAAGCAATGGCTAAAGGAGGGTTGCATTTGTTGTGCCCTCACCCGGATAAAGTAATGCTCGAACAGGCAGGTCTGTAAGCCCTGAATTGGCATGACATTAATGGCCCGATCGAGTACTACTGTAAGCCCTTAATTGGCGTGTCGGTAAAGTCCGAGGCGAGCCTAGGCACCGATTGTAACAGAGAATTGACGGATAAAGAAGAGTAATAAATAACGAGAAATGAAAAGTAATGATAAAGTATTGATAAAGTGATAGCCTGTATGTATTGATGTTTGATAGACGAGAACTATTTTCAACTGCTAAAGCTAATACCTTTACAAAAAGTTATTTACAAAGGAAAACCTAGAATTCACTTAGCGAAGCTGACTTTTGTATGCATATCAGTTGACAGGTAAGAGTTAGAGCGATGGAACAGGGGCGTGGGACTGAAGCTTCTTGGCACTAGAAGACAGGCATCCCGGATGAAGAAAAGCTAAACAAAGAACTCCTAAATAGTTTTGTGGATTAAAGACAATGCTTATATTTTACTTGTAATGAATTGAAATGATAGTATTTTTCCGCTGCAATATATATTTTATACGTATACGAGTAAATGATTGTCTTAAGTTTTATGTTTTGCTGTGAATGATCAACTGTGAGGCTTCCCTGAGAGAGGTGGGCCTTACACAAGATATGCGTTAAGGTCGTTTCATATGATGACGTTTGGGATTCTTAAATTCTGACAGTTAACCTTGCTTACCATTGTTGGTCTTTTATACACCTTACCACGAAATTATATTCTGGAAGTTGTGATTTATAAGTCTAATATACGATGGTAACTCGGCATCGCTTTCCAATATTTCATTTCAAAACGTCTCACATTTCACTGATAGGGTTCAAATTGGCATGCATTGTGCCAAGAATCTTGTAAGATTCCATCAAGTGAAGCGTTTCATCTGTAATTAAACGTCAATCACTGTTAGTTTGAACACTTATCTTTCATTTTAACTCTTTTGCTCATTTAAGTTCATTCTTAATTTCGAAACGAAATTATTTAAAGTAGGGAGACGGTAACATCTTGTATCAATGTTCATTCTTAATCAACGAGAGAGCTTATAATGTTAACTAGAAGCCACATACTTTAGGCTCTCTTTATACCTCTAATGGCTATGCCATTGCACATAAAGTAAACACTAAAGCGGTCAGCTTAATCGATGATGAATTTTCTTCTTTGATACCTTATCAAAACCTGAAAGTTCTTCAAAGTGTACCTCAGAAAATAAGAATCACTATGATCTATCTGAGATTTCATGTTCACCTTCTGATTCATTTGAGAACGTGAGGATCAAATGAAATCCAAACGTCCTCATCTTGTCGTCTCAGCCTCCTCGTAAACAGATTTCAGGACGAAATTTCTAAAGTAGGGGAGACTGTGACATCTCGTAATTTGCGTATTAATACCTTAAATAATAATAATAATAATAATAATAATAACAATAATAATGATGATAATAATAATAATAAATAATAATAATAATGATAATAATGATAATAGTAATATAATAATAATAATAATAACATTAATAATAAATAATAACAATAATAATAATAATAATAACAATAATAATAATAAAGTCCAGGGGCTAATCCTGTCAATTTTGAAACTTAAAATGAAAGTTTGACACATGAAATATCAAAAGTGAAACCGCAGGGATCATTTGTGTAATTTTTTTTTAAATCCAACTGCCTTCCCTTTTTCCTTCCCGATTTCCCGGCGAGCCCGGCCACCGGTTCCGGCCATGCTCCGGCGACGACCCAAACACCAAAATTACGCGGTTTCGAACCCCACAAACGGTTCGAAACTTTTCTTGGATCCAATTCGAACGGGTATCCAACATTTACACGCGTTTAAACGGTCGATTAACGGCTATAAAATCCCACTTTAATTTCGGACCGTTCAACGGCTAATTAACCCACTCAACATTAATAATTATCAAAATTAAACCTATATAAATGATCATTTCTTCATTCCTAAGCATCCACAACTCTCAGATTCATCTGAAACACACACAATCATCGATTTTGAATCTTCCTTAGCCGCAATCTGCAACTCGAACTCAAACCCATTGATTTCAACGTTTCATCAGGTTATTAAACACTCTTTGGATTCGTTTTTACAAGGGGAACAAAAGCCCCATGATCTGAATCGTTAACAACACTGATTCGGTGTTCAATTTGGATCAAATCGTTTCTAGGGTTCATCGGATTCGGGGATGGATTTCAATTGGTGTTTAAAAGAATTAAGAACCGAACCTTATCACGGCTGTATGCCTGGTTCACCGGTTCCCCACCCGCAGTCTGTCTTGGAGGTCCCGGGTTCGAACCCGGGCACCCCCATATATTTTTTAAGGCTTATTCAACCTTAAATTAATTATAATAAATTTCTAAAAATTATAAAAATTCGTTTTGTAAACTTTGTTTATTTTTAAAATTATCTATGTATCTTTTTATAAATTATAACCTTAAATACTTTAATATTTTTATAAAATATTAAGTTACAAATATTATACTTAGTTTATTTTTATAAAAATAGACTTTAAATACTAGTTTAAAAGATTAAATTATTATTGGTCACGATGTAAACGTAATTATGAATTCCTCGTATAAATTATATGTATTGTATAGTTAAATTTCACAAATTATTATAAAGGATTAAATTTCCTTAAAATTGTATAAATGATACATCCGTTATCAAACAAAGTATAAATAATCGTTTATTAACTTTATTTATAAAAATAACCCCAAACTCCTACCGAAACCCTAGTTCGCGTTAAAACGTTAAAACTTAATATAATTAAACTTAAATCTCGTCAATATATATATATTCCTAGGTATCTCGTGAAGGTTTACATTGGAACGTCGCTATTATCTTATTAATCGTCATTCATATACTTAATCGCCATGTGAGTATTTCTATACCTCTTTTTCTTATTTTCACACTTTGGGGTGAAACATGTTACTTATTAATCATTGCACTTGTAAACGTTTGGATTCTTGTAAACTTATGGTAATTTACTTGTGAGTTGTGGTTAGTTGAACTTTTGTTGTTACCATGTTATGGCGTCATATGTACAATCATTAACTATTGCTAGCCCAGCGAAGTCATAGATCTATGGGTAAGACAAGCCTGCTTGGTTGATCCATGTACACTTAGCTGATCGTATATACTTTTAACGTTAGAGCATTCACAGTCCATTCCTTATCTTTATCCATATAATTACACTAAAAATCACTACTTCTTCTCTCTCCTTTCAATTAATAATATATTTTTATACTTTTTTCATTACCTTTTCTCTCTCCTTCACTCACAACCACTTTCAAAAATATTAAAAAATTATAAGGATTGTACAGTGATTCTTCAAATATACAATCCACAATAACATTTTCTCTCTCCTTCACTCACAACCACTCAAAATCATTCCATATAATATACCAAACACACTCACATGATTATAGGGCACGGGTTGTGAATGCTCTTAATAGAATATTAATGTCGTTTGATACTTGTAAAACATTATCGAGGTTTGATTGTTGCATTGTTCATAACATCCCTAATCACTTTATTCACTAATTTACAACTTAAATTGCCATCTTTTAGATACTTATGTATTCAAAACTATAGAATGCTCACCAACAATATGTTGACCTTTTATTTTTAACATGTTTCAGGCAATAGCGTTATGTGGCTGTGAACAATCGTAACTCTCACGCCTCGACGATTTCGCCGTCAAGGTTGGGGTGTGACAGACCCATTTGCCTTAGAGGCTTGTGTATTGACCATAGTTTATCACTCATCCCAGAAATCCCCAGGTAAGCATAACAGGTCTCACAATGAGATTTATACGATATGCTTGCCTTAGCCTGAAGGCCTTTGCCAGGAAATCCAAAATACAGGTGTCTATGTGTCACACAAATTTTCTTTGGTTCATAGAATCAAAACCTTGATGAGATTTTCATAGATTAGACATAAAGTCTAAGGAATTGAACCTCATCGAGGGTTCAGGATCAACTAAAGTTTATATAATTCCACATGTCATTGAGATTAGGTTTAGAAAGTTCATTTGTCGGGGAGAGTCAAAAAGTCAAAGTTAAGTTTAGGGAGTCAAGTAACTAAGTTTTAAGCATACATAAGGTAATCCTATGCTAAGGCATCAAATTGCACAAAAGGCATAGCATTATGTAGAATTCAAACAATATGTAAGCACAAAAGTATAAGGATCTTTCTATGAGGTTCATGCAACTATAGTCTAGGTCACCATTTCTAATAACCTAAATCCCTATAGTTATGGGCTCTGATACCAATCTGTCACACCCCAACCTTGACGGCGGAAACGTCGAGGTGTGAGAGTTAACGATTGTTCACAGCCACATAACGCTATTATTAGTTCCAAATATATTAATCAAGAATCAATTGTAACAATACAAGTAAATGTTCAAACAAAGATACATCCAGAATACAAGTATAAAAGTATCCAGATCATTCGTTTATTTCTCTAAGTCCAATCCTAAGTGTGATAAGCTTCAGAGAGTAACCTGAAACATGTTAAAAATAAAAGGTCAACATAAAATGTTGGTGAGCATTCCATAGTTTTCAATATATAAGTATATAAAAGATGGCAATTCAAGTTATAAGTTAGTGAATAAAGTGATTAGGGATGTTATGAACAATGCAACAATCAAACCTCGACAATGTTTTACAAGTCTCAAACGTGTACTTGGACCAACCAAGTTATAAGTATATACGATCAGCTAAGTGTAATTGGATCAACCAAGCAGGCTTGTCTTACCCATAGATCTATGACTTCGCTGGGCTAGCAATAGTTAATGATTGTACATATAACGCCATAACATGGTAACCACAAAAGTTCAACTAACCACAACTTTAAGTAAATTGCCATAAAATTTACAAGTCTCGAATAAGTTTACAAGTGCAATGATATAAGTTAACACGTTTCATCCCAAAGTGTGAAAATAAGAAAAAGGGGTATAGAAATACTCACATTGATATAGGCATTAAAGATGATATAAAAGATCAAAAGATAATCCAAAGTATCCATTACAAGGCACCTAACATATATAATTTACAAGATAAAGATCAAGATTAATAATATGATTTAACGTTCTAATAATAATTAGGGTTTTGTTTGGAAATTTGGGGGTTTAAATAATTAAATAAAATAATGAGTCATTTATATTATGGTTTAACATTGATGGTATGAACCAATAATTATAGTGAATGATTCAATAATTGAACTTATTGAATTAACATAACGGGTAAAAAGAAATAATTAATTTAAAACTTGATAAGGGTGGTTAATCGAATACTTATTAAATGACTTTAAAATTTATTTAAATTCATTTTATAAAGTTTTGAGCTTTTAGAACATTTTATCATAAAAGTTTTATAATACAAAACCTTAAAAATCAAAATAAAGAGAATATTCTTTTATAAATTTTCAAGAAGTTAAATAAAAGTTAACGAATAACTTTATTAACTAATGATGATATAAGATGATTAGATGAACAATTAGTCATTAAACATATGATTTTATAAGGTTTTAAATAATCTAAATTTGAACCATAATATATTTTATCATTTAAATTATAAAAGAATTTATAATGTTTTGAAATAAATCTCCATTTAAAATATCGTGATTTGAACGTTAAAGATTAAAGGAAAGTTCGGGTCGCTAATATTTTGTTAATTATTTATAAAATAATCAATGAGTAACCTTTAAAATAAATTATTTAAATTTTAGAAATATTACAGAAATTATTTGGTGTCAAAAAAAAATATTCAAAGTTATAAAAATTATTTTTATATTTAATAAAAATTTCTTAGATTGATTTAAGGCTAAAAAAAAACCTTAAAAAAATATGGGGGTGCCCGGGGTCGAACCCGGGAACTCCAACTTAACAAAGCGCTCGGGAACCAGTAGGCCAAGCATGCAGCCGCGATTTAAACCCGGATCCAAATTCTTTTAAACATCAATAACAGAAACCCCTAATTTCACATAAGAACCCTAATTCGATCGATCACAAATTGGACCTAATTCCGTTCTTGATAGTGAAATCAATCATAGGGCTTTTGTTCAGTAGATGAAATCGAGTATTAATTAAACAATATTCAATTACCATTTTTCGAAACCAAATCGTTGAGAACAGAGAAGAACAGGTCGCGGCGAAGGAAGGATTGATTCGGGTTGCAAACGTTGATAATACTTGAATTCGCTTTACAGGAAGCTTCGAATGGGGTTTTTAATGCAAAGCCCTCTATCATTTTGGTTTAATAACGCTCCAAACATAGATTTCGATTCACTTGCAGGTCGCGACAGGGAATGAGGATTTAATTCAATGTATGTGTTTGATTTGGTGCAATTGAACTCGATAGTAGTTTATAAACGATTAAACTAAGTTAGTGCGTGATTACTTTGAGTTCTAAAAATGTGTAGTGCGATTTGGTCATGTAAAGTTTGTCGGCCGAAATCGTGGGTTTGTGAGTGGTTTCGTGAGCTGTAAATCAAATGATTAAAGTTCGAATCACGTTCACAAAATGATTGGGTCGGTTTTGGGTTCAATTGCGAAGGTTTTGGTGGTTATCTTGGCTTGCCGGAGCCGATGGCCGGCGGTAGCAGGTCCGACGGGGTCGATGGGTGGGCGGTTTGGGTTTTAAAAATTTTACAAGTATGGTCCCTGAGGTTTCAAGAATTTTACACTTGAGTTTTAAAGTTTTATTTCAGTTTTAATTAATTTACAGTTTAGTCCCTGTAGTTTAAAAAGTTATTATTTCATGTAAAATACTTATTTTTTTACAAGTTTAAAGTTATAAAATTTTATTATTATTATTATCATTATTATTATTATTATTATTATTATTATTAGTATTATTATTATTATTATTATTATTATTATTTATTTTTTTAACTATCGTAAAATACGAGATGTTACACGTGAAAACATAGATGTACTCAAAATAAGGTAATTTGTTGGGCATCATAGTTATATTAATTGAAGTTAACTGTTTTACCATAAAGAATGGAACCGATATCGTCGAAGATCATTGGTAAAGTCATATAATTGTTTTCTAGTCTATTTTGATCTTTAAAACCAAGTTGCTGCAAATTCGTACATTTCTTTTATATATTTAACCACGCTAATATCATCATCGTGACACACGTTACGAAGTTAGAAAACGCGCCACATCACACAAACATTTTCTCTTGTTTAATTATATTTTTATCAAGTTGTTATGTTTATATTGTATCAACTATTTTTCATTATTGATATTAAAAACTACAAAAATAATCAATGTAAAAAGACAATACTTGGATGTTTAGAAAACTAATTTTATATTGATGCAATATTATCCGTATAATGTTAGTTCTTATGTTAATCTTATTAATTGGGGGTTGGATATCTTATATATAGGAGATTCTGTCTTATTTTGAAATATTTTTCTTGTCGTATTTGAAATTGAGGTTACCCTATGTGTTGCTAAAGGGGCATTAATTGGATACGTTAAAACTACCAATTGCTCCCCAAAAACTTAAAATTTGCATGTGCATCAAGTCCCTTTTAATTACTTTTGTTGCCCCTTTTGTCGTTATAGAAAATTCTAGAATCAGTTTTAAATGTTCATCCTTCATCTCACCAACAACTTGTTTGGGGAATCCTATCATCCATCAAAAATTTAGAGTAAACTTAAATTATCATAAGAAACTTTATTTTCGTCTATGAGATTTGATCTGAAAATCAACATTCGTTTAACTTTTAGACATTTAACCTTTTGAGTCTCCAACGTTTTAATTTTTGACACGTTTCGTCTTTAACTGATATGTGGCGAAACATTCTTGTAACTCAGTTATCTGACTCTCACGTGAGAGGTATTATCGTCTTTTGAAGTACCAAGTTTATTAATGGCCCTAATTGACAAACCTACTCAGACATCCATCATAGTTCACAATCTTCTCAACCTTTTTTTCCACAAGTCGACGACTCACACTTTGAAGCGATTCAAGAACAAATGCCACATTTTAGCGTTATGAACGGTCTGTGGTTACCATCAACATGATGACCTTGACCCAAACAAGATTTACGGTAAGGGTATACCAAGTTTTAAATTGAGTAAATTGTCATTTTCGTCCCTGTGGTTTGGTGAAAATTGCCACTTTCATCCAATAGTTTATTTCTTCGCATCTGGGTCCCTGTGGTTTACAAATCTTGTCATATTCATCCAGTTCGTTAACTCCATCCAACATTCTCCGTTAAATGAAGGGTATATTGGTCATTTTACATATATGTTTTATTTTTCTATTTTTTTAAATCCCATTTAATATATCCCTTTTAAATAAATTACTATTTTAGTCCCTGTGGTTTGGACATGTTTGCCAATTCAGTCCAAAAATCCCACCACCTTGGCATAAAACACCATATCACCACCACCCGTGATGGAACCACCATGTAGATGTAGGGTACAAATAACCCACACAAGACCGGGTACCCGAACCCGAAAGACCAGCCCATGTGGGCGGAACGGGTAAAGCCAGCAGGACATGTGTCCCACATTTAATTACATCGGAATCACCCCAATCATAACCGATAATTCAGTAATGGTCGGAGAATATAAAAGATAATGGATTTGTCGGGGAATAATCCCTGTAAATCAGCACACGATTGCAGCAGACAAACACTATAAATACCAGGTAAGGAGGATCGAGATCCTCACAAAATAATACACACAAAGCTTCCCCTTAATTATCCCTATCACATATTTCCATTCAACCAATACTTACTCTCACGTCGGAGGGTCGTTCCAGGGATATTTCCCCCTGGAACGCCTTAACTGGTGTTGTTTTCATTGTCCGTAGGTGTGAAGCTTTAGAGAGCATCGGTAAATCGAAGTTCAACAAGACCGGAACCATTTAGAGTTGGACAGCGTATTTACACACCACACCACCACCACGCCGCAAAACCACCACCACTCCATCAAAACCACTAAATCATCACCACCACCCTATCATAAAACCACCAACACCACACCAGACGGGCAGCACCACCACACATTAGATCACCACCACACATTAGATCTCCACCACCACACATTAGATCTCCGCCATCACACACTAGATCACCACCACCATGTAAACCCTAGAAACAAACCGTTAATCTCGAACTTATTACAAATCCCTTCGAAAACGTATATGGAACCCTTGAAAACGAGTATTGTAGAGGTATTAGTAAGGTTTGATATGCATTTTTGAAGTAGTATGTTACAAGTCCAATATTAATTGTCGATTTTTATGGTTTACATGGTAGCGACGATCCAATGAGTGTGGTGGTGGTGGGCGCTCTGGTGTGGTGTTGGTGGCTTTGTGATGGGGCGGTGGTGGTGGTTCAGTGGTTCTTGTGACGGGTAGTGTGTGTGGTGGTTATTTTTGGACTAAATTGGCAAATACGCTCAAACCACAGGGACTAAAATAGCAATGTATTTAAAGAGTATATATTAAATCAGGTTTAAAAAAAAGAAAAATAAAAAATATATGTAAAATGATCAATATACCCCTCATTTAACGGAAATTTTGGATGGAGTTAACGGACTGGATGAATATGACAAGATTTGTAAACCACAGGGACCTACATGTGAAAAAACAAACTATTGAATTAAAGTGGCAATTTTCACCAAACCACGGGGATGAAAATGGCAATTTACTCTTTTAAATTTTATGAAAGATTGATGTAACTGAGAGTTCAACAACGTTTTTTATTTACTTTTATCTAACATTTGACCTATTGTTGTTTAACTTTCATTACAATAAATGAACGTATGTTGTTTAGTATCAAAATCTTTAATGCGGGAAATGCCAACTTTCAAGGCAGGAAGTATGTAAATAGAAATGTAATTTCATTGATATTGCGGATACTGATGATTTTGGTATAGATGTTTCGAAAGAAATGGTTAAGACTTTAGGTTATCCATGTGATATGGTTTTTTATTACCATTTTAAGGTTCAAGAAATCTATAGCATCTAATAAAAAAGGGCTTTTTTAAGAAACGTGTCATCATTATAGCAAAACAAAGTACACGTGTCATCATTCTAGCATATCAAAAAATTATTTTCTCGACTCTCTCTCATAATAAATACAAAAATTATAAAAACAATCAATTTAACTTTACTTTTAACTAAAATATGTTAAAACAAATATATGTGTATTTATATTTCTTGTGTCTCTCATATTAAATGATGATTATTGTAAATAAGTAAATTAAATTATTAACATCTAAAATATAAATGTTCTTTTTTTAATAATTTATTAATACATACTAAATTATATGATTTCAAACATATTTTATCTTTATCTATAGAGTCATAATTTTATAACATTATATGTTATAACTTTTAAATATTCATTATATTTTAATTTTACCAATGGATAATAACATCTAGAAAATAAAATATTCATAAAACTAATGATTTTAATATATTTTATTTATTCCACTCATGTAATACATAGGCTCTAACCTAGTTAATTTATATTTGGTGTAAGGGCACTGGCAAATTACAATGATGTGAAAAGCATCTTTAAATATGTGCATATTGGTTAAACTTATTAAGATTTATATTGATCATTGGAATACACGACTAAAGACTTTTTTGTACCACCTGATGTTGGTCCATCTAGTCCTATTAGAAACAAATTGGTCCATCTAGTCCTATTAGAAACAATATAGAGATTACCCATGTAAAAGAAAACTTACCCAAGCATGTAAAAGAAAACTATCATGCAAAAATCAAGAAAAAAAGAGTGGGATTTTGGTAATTATGAAACATTTGATAATGTTGAAGAACAAGACAAAGATATTTACACTATGTCGCTTTTGACCACTCGACCACTATCCCCTTCCCGGGCCGAGGCCCCCATTCGTAGCTTCTAGCGAAGCTGCAAGTTTATGAGCAAGTGAATGAATGAACCATGTTCCTAAAAGAAGTATCATCAACTATGTCAGTTGAAGAACATGTCAATGAAGGAGATGATGACGACGACTCAAATTATATGGTCGATCACGATAACATGGTATAGGATGTAGAAGTGGATATGGGTAACTTTAGTGCTATTGTTAACAATATTGTTAATAATGATATGGATATGGAAGATGGTGATGGACCCTTTGATGATGTTAGCATAGATGGGGATGACTTAAAATGTTGATCTAGATGACTTTGAAAGTAATAGAGAGAATGATGATGTTATGCCACCACAGAAAGAAGTCATGAAAAAGAGAGAAAGGGGCTGTTTGATTGCGCTGACTGAGTAAGATCTGACTGAGTAAGAAGCTGACCCAGTAAGAGGTTCTGACTGAGTTTGCATCTGACTGAAACTTGGCTGTTTGATTTAGTATCTGACTGATTCTGCTGAATGATAAAAATAACCTTATATACATACATACACATAAACAATATATACATATACATACACATCTACATACACATACATCTACATACACATCTACATACCCATATACATACACATACATCTACATACACATCTACACTATATATCTATACTATCAAAGCACCCAAACCACTTCCAAAACCCCATCCGCCTCTCCCCTGATTCTCTTCCAAAACCCCAACCACCCAAACCACTTCCTTTTACACCAATCATCAAAATCATCAACCATCTTCATCATCGCACCACTCCATCGAACACCATCGTGACCCCAACCGACACCAACCTCATCCCCTGTCGATCGAACACCATCATCGAACCTCCAAATCACCTTTAACCATCATAACACCACCTCCAAATCGAGAGATTGTTTGCTCGATTAGGGCTCGCGCAGGGGGGGGGATGGCGGCGGATGGGAGGCAGCAGCGGTGTGGGGGATGACCGGCGCAGCAGAGGGGCTGGATTAGGGCTCACGGGAGGATGACCAGCGCAGCGGTGGGGGGGATGACCGGCGCAGCGGTGTGGGGGATGACCGGTGCGCAGCAGCGGGAGGAAGGGGGCGCCGGTGAAGAGGAGAGCGACGGAGCTCCGGTCTACCTCGCTGGTCAGTCGAGTCGGTAGCTTTAAAAAAACTGTCTCGGTCAGAGCCCAATCCACCCTCGGTCAGACGCTCCGACCCGGTCAGCAAAATATCAAACACCCTGACTCACTGACCGAGTCAGTGGTCAGTGGTCAGCCACCTTGGTCAGCTGCATCAAACACAACCGAAGCATAATAAAGCATATGGAAGGGTTCCATCAACATCCCCATAGAATGTTAGATATACCTCTGACCTTTTTCAAGACATGGCTGAAAAAACTATAAAAATTGATGTTCAACGGGAATTTAAATAGGATGATAGTTAAACCTTAACCCGATGATAATTCACTAATTCTCAAATCCTAAGACATTTGGGATGAGTATAGGCTCGGTAATAAGGTATGGGACCGGGTAAAGGATTTAATTTTATTTTTTTTCACGGGTATAAAATGAGTATGAGATTACATTACATACTCGTTTATCCAGTTAAGAATACTCATTTATCCAAGTATATACCAGAAATTATTTTATTATTTTAGTTTAATTATATTATATATTTTCTTGATTATTTCTAGCTTGATAAAAGTTAGTATGTTAACTCAAATTCGCCAACTTCCTTGATGTTCTTTGGTAAAATATTTTTGGTAAAATATTTGATAAGATTTATTCATGACCTACGTTTATTTTGCAAGTTATATTATTAACAACAATTTTATTTTGGTGAGGTTTGAATTCACAACCTCTTAGTTGGTGGGACTTTCCTAATACCATAAGCCCCAACCCCCAGCCCCCACCCCAATCCGAAAAAAGGCTTTGCAAGTTATACCATCAACATTAACTTTTCATAACTGATTTTGATAATCTACTAATCTACTTTTGTAATCGATAGATACTCAAGAAGTATACCCAACGAGCACTTTTATCAAACTAATGGTTATACTCGATTACTCACGGGTATGGCAAATACGTTATGAGTAGATATGTTGTAAGGCACTGATCCCAGGAAACATCACAGTTGATCATTCACAGCAAGAACATAGATTTAAAACATTAATTTAGATAAACATTTGTAGCGAAAAAGTATATTAAGTTTCAACCCATTACGACATAATTATAAAACATTAACACTGTCTTTAAAACATCAAATAGTTTTTAAAAATCTTCTTAGTAATATTTTTAATCAGGGATGTCAGCCTTCAGATGTCAAGTAGCTTCTAGAATCCGTGCCCACATTCACTCAAGTCCCACAACTCACCTGTCAACTGATATGCATACAAAAGTCAGTTTCGCTGAGTGAATTCTAGGTTTACTTCATTAAATAACTTTTTAGTAAGATACATTAGCTTTATCATTCGAAAGTAATCATCACCTAACAGAACATTAGTATACACAGATTATCACTTTATCAATGCTTTGTCATTAAGACTTTCTCTTAATTATTAACTATTACTCTTCTTTACCCGTCAATTCTCAGTTACTATCGGTGCCTATGATAAACACAGGACTTTACCGACATGCCAATCCAGGCCTTACTGTCGTACACACACAGACCATTATTTTCATGCCAATCCAGGCCTTACTGACCTGCCTGTTCGAGCCTTTACTTTCTGACATGCCAATCAAGGCCTTATTGTCATGACGGCACAACAATTGCAACCCTCTTCTTCGTTTGCTTGCAAGGCTTTACTTTACAAAGGTACACGTTATGGGACCCAATAATATTTCTTTAAGTTCCACTTACATCTTTAGTTATACATATAGTTATACATGATAGGAAATAACTTTTAGTCTATACATACATTTCATCAACAATGGGAAATAAACCATATAACTGACCCTCTGCGGGACAGCAGGGGTTCAGGGGCGGTAGCCTCTGATACAGAAGTTTTAGGGGCAGCAACCCCTAGTGGTAGTGGTGTACAAACCGTGTTTTTTCCTAAACCGGTTTGGGGTCCAAACCGAAACTGGTTTGGTTAACCAAAGTCAAAACCGGTTTGGCCCCAAACCAGTCCGGGTCTTAAACCGGTTTCAAAGCTCAAAAACATTAACCGGTAAAACCGATTTGGGCCGGTTTGGTTTGATTTTTTTAAAACCCTGGGCGCATGGCCCCTGTTTTGGGCGCATGGCCCCTCCCTTGGGCGCATGGCCCCTGTTTTGGGCGCATGGCCCTTGTTTTAGGCGCATGGCCCCTGTTTTGGGCGCATGGCCCCTCCCTTGGGCGCATGGCCCTGTTTTGGGCGCATGGCCCTTGTTTTAGGCGCATGGCCCCTGTTTTAGGCGCATGGCCCCTGTTTTGAGCGCATGGAACCTTCCTTGGGCGCATGGCCCTTATTTTTGGGCGCATGGCCCCTATTTAAAAACCATCTTGGAGGCGGTTTGGGAACCGGTTTGGATACCGGTTTGAGAACCGGTTTGAATACCAGTTTGAAACCGGTTTTAAACCGGACCGATTTCTAAACTGGTTTGAACCATCAACACCTAAAACCGCATAGGAACAGGCGGTTTGGGCCGGTTTGGGCCAAAAACCGGTTCCGGTTTTTTTGGCCGAACCGGTTTGGGGACCGGTTTTTTTACTACCTCTACCTAGTGGGGTCCAAGGGGCAACGCCCCTGGCAGTCAGCGTGAAAATTTTTTATTTAAAGGGCTTTATATTTGTTATAGGAAATTTTTTTCTTGTTAAAACCTCTTGAAAACTTTGCCTTGAAAATCTTAAGTTTACTATGCATAATAGCCCCAAAACATGAAAAAACTTGTAAATAAGGGGATCTAGAACTCACTATGAAACACCCGGACCTCCAAAGAGTCCGTTTAAGTTAATTAAACATGCGGAAATTTGTCCCAGAAAATTTCATTAACGTTTAGCTTCCAAAATATGTGTTTCGTGTCAACAGACACTCAAAATGAAGTTTAACAATCCATTTACATAAACACATAATAAGAAGTTTCAAAATAATGTTAACGCGTTAATTTCTACAAAAGAATCGCGTATGCAAGTCCCGTTCGATCCGTGTATACCCTATTGATCACTTTAGCCTTCCGGTCCCGTAACACCTGAAAACACACGTTTAGACATCCATTAGTTCATAGGAACTAAGTAAGTACACTCTAACATTCATTTCGGGTCTTTACGGGGGTTTAAACGGACTCGGAACGCATTAAAACGACAACCAACAAAAATCTGGAAATGGGGCCTACCGTAACTTACGGTAGCCACCGTAAGTTACGGTAGCCTCCATTTTTGCTACGGTGGAATCCTACTGGCTTACGGTAGCTCATTTCGCCCAGGAACCCACCGTAACTTACGGTACCACCGTAAGCTACGGTAGACCCTGCAGCAAAGTCATTATTTTTGACCCGTTAAGGGTCGTTTTGCGTTCCCGAACCACCCCTTTCGATCCCGATTGTTCCAAACACCTGGAAATAACATATTTCATCATATATGTGATTCCCACGGAGTTTCAACGAGTCTAACCCGACTCTTGGCAATATACCAAAATTTTTTATTATTTTGGTATTTAATTCATTATTTAACCCATTTATGGTTCGTTTGTTCTTTAGAGTTCCCGACCGTCCCGACAACCATGGAACCGATCTATTATAACATATTACATATGTTTGGTGAGTTCTTAGACCCAACCCATCCCATTTGCTTATCATAACGCAAATTTCCTTTTTATACCGAATTTGACCCTTATAGGGTCAAATCCCATTTTAATGAGCGGTTTGCCATTCTTTCACGAACGACCGCTTTCCTTGGCGTTACCCAACGTTCACACACATTGCAAATCGTAGGGATAACCCTTTACCCTAGTGTTCACACACGATGTGAATCACTTTAATCCGGGTTTGTCCTTTCTTCCCATTTCCATGGGACGGTCACGCACGTCGTGACTCGTTCTGTTCCACAACCATGTGGTATAACACTAAAGTGTTATTTTCCTTTATGTTCACGCACGTCGTGAATCATTTGTCATAGAAGCTCACATACGGTGCAAGTCAACTATTTATCCTCTTTAAACGTGGTTTTCATTTTATTTGAGCTTATGAGCACATGGTCACACACATTGTGACTCATGCCTTTACTTTGTTATGCTCAATTTAAAGAATGTCTTACCTTGAGTCCGGAAGGTTTAAGTGGTCAATCAAACGTGTTCCTTGCCGGTTCCCTTGGATCCGCTTGCCACACCACTTCCTATTACCATTTTAATGACCCATTTAACTCATAACATTCATTTAATCACACATATGGTCTATTTGACCATTTATCACCTTTAACCTACAATCTAGGCTTTCACATTGCACATTTCTTGCAATTAAGTAGTTCATTCATGTTTTTCATCTCATTGGAGCATTTAATCAAACACCTTATGTGCATAACTTAACACATTGGTAATTTACTAGCTTTTAAACATCATCAAGCTAGTTTACACCCAAATCACATAACACACATGTTATTCATAAATTTTCAACCAAATGTTATGCACATAATCACATTTCTACAAGAATGAACATGGATTCTACAACTAGCAACTAGTTTACATGAAGAATCCTTAGTTTAACCTTCTAGTAACTAAACCCATTCCATGGTTCATGTAACTCTTCAATTAAGGAGCAATTACACATCTAGTTACCATAATACACACATACACATGATCATCTAGCACTATAACACTAGGATTTCATGTTTAAACCACCAATTTCTACACCCATCATGTGGGTGACGATTTTACCACCTCAAGAACATCAAATAACACTTACTTGTAGCTCTTGATGAGATGAAGAATGATTTCTAAGGGTCAATTTCGGATCTTGCACTTGAATCACCAACAATTTGAGAAATGGGATGACAAAAACCCTCTTTCTCCTCTTCTCTTGAAAGAAACGTGAATGAGTAGATGATGCTCACCAAATGTATGGCAAGTCATACATATCCATGTTTAGTTTCATCAATTGGCAAGATCCACCCCTCTAGTATCATTTTTCATTTTCCACCACTATTAACTAACTAGCAAATTCTCTAGTTAAGTCTTAAATATTTAACCCTTAACATATTTTACAATGTTAGGTTTTAACACATGATACCTTAATTGTATGTTAATTACATAATACGAAATTCGGGTCGTTACAAGTCTCCCCCTCTAAAGAGAGTTTCGTCCCCGAAACTACGCATACTAATCAAATAGATGAGGATAAAACTTCCTCATTTCATCTTCCGATTCCCAAGTGGCATCGGATCCCTTACGATTCTTCCATTGCACCTTCACCTGATTGAGTGTCTTATTTCTCAGTTGCTTGACCTTTCTATCCAAGATAGCCACCGGCTTCTCGATATAGTTCAATCTGTCATCAACTTCCAAATCCTCGTACGGGACATAGGCCGACTCGTCAGCCAAACACTTCCTCAAGTAAGATACATGGAACGTGTTGTGAATTCCTTGAAGCTCTTCCGGCAATTCCAACCGGTAAGCAACTTTACCCACACGTGCGATGATTTTAAATGGCCCGATAAACCTCGGACTCAACTTTCCCCGCTTCCGGAATCGTATAATACCCTTCCATGGGGAAACCTTTAACAAAACCAAATCTCCCACCTCAAACTCGATGGGTCGTCTACGCTTATCCGCGTAAGCTTTCTGACGGTCTTGCGCCGCCTTCATGCGAGCACGGATTTGCTTAATCTTTTCATCCGTATTCATTATCGTATCGTGGCCCGCGAGTTCCCGTGGACCAATTTCTCCCCAACAAATGGGAGTTCGGCATTTTCTTCCATATAAAGCTTCATACGGAGGCATCTCGATGGTGGAGTGGTAGCTATTATTGTAAGAAAATTCCGCCAAAGGCAAATACTCATCCCAACTACCCCCAAAGTCAAGAACACACGCTCGTAGCATATCTTCTAATGTTTGAATGGTTCTTTCACTTTGTCCGTCGGTTTGGGGATGGTATGACGTGCTTAGCAATAGCTTTGTCCCATCTCCGCTTGAAATTTCCTCCAAAACTTGGAAGTAAACCGTGTGTCTCTATCGGACACAATCGACACGGGCACCCGTGTCGTGACACTATTTCGTTCACGTAAACCTCCGCCATTTTCTCCGAATTGTAAGTCTCACGAATAGGAAGGAAATGAGCGCTCTTGGTCAATCGATCGACAACAACCCATATCGCATCGTACCCTTTCTTCGTTCTTGGAAGTTTAGTAATCAAATCCATTGTTATCTTTTCCCATTTCCATTCCGGAATATCCAACGGTTGCAATTCACCATGAGGTTTTTGATGTTCCGCCTTCACTTGCAAACAAGTTAAGCATTTCTCCACGTATTTGACAATATCGCGTTTCATGCCCGGCCACCAATAGTTAACCCGAAGGTCTCTATACATCTTAGTCGCTCCCGGGTGAATTGAATACTTGGATTTATGGGCTTCATCCAATAGATCATTCTTCAAGGTACAAGTAGGTGGTATCCAAACCCGACCCCATCTTGTTTTCAGTCCTTGACTATCATCTTCCAAGTTTTGAGTTTGACCTTTGATTCGATTTTTCTTCAAATTTTCTTCCTTTAGCGCTTCAGTTTGTGCTTCCTTGATTCGTTCAACCACTTCGGATATAACGGTTATCTTCATTGCGGTTATTTTGATAGGAGTATGATCCTTCTTTCGACTCAAGGCGTCAGCCACGACATTGGCCTTTCCCGGATGATATAGGATTTCACAATCATAATCCTTTAGCAATTCCATCCACCGCCTTTGTCTCATGTTTAACTCCTTTTGCGTAAAGAAGTACTTTAAACTCTTATGGTCCGTGTAAATCGTACACTTTACACCATATAGATAATGCCTCCAAATCTTTAACGCGAACACCACCGCGGCTAGTTCAAGATCATGGGTTGGGTAGTTTCTTTCATGCACTTTCAGTTGTCTCGAGGCATAAGCAATCACCTTGCCCCTTTGCATTAGAACACAACCCAAACCGGAGTAGGAAGCATCCGAGTATACCACAAAATCGTCGGTTCCCTCGGGTAAAGACAAAACCGGAGCTTGAGTCAATTTCGACTTTAACTCTTGAAAGGCTTTCTCTTGCTCTTCACCCCATAGGAACTTCACCTCTTTCTTGGTAAGCTTGGTTAAAGGAGAAGCAATCTTAGCAAAGTCTTGAATGAATCTCCGATAATATCCGGCTAACCCGAGAAAGCTTCTAATCTCTGTGGGAGTCTTGGGTGGACTCCATTTGGTCACCGCGTGAATCTTTGTGGGGTCTACGTGTATACCCTCCGAGTTTACCACATGACCCAAGAATTGTACCTCTCGTAACCAAAAGGCACACTTGGAGAATTTTGCAAACAATTTCTCCCGACGAAGCGTTTCGAGAACTTCACGCAAGTGACAAGCATGATCACCTTCATTTTTAGAATAAATAAGGATATCATCTATGAATACAATGACAGATCGGTCTAACATGGGTCGGCACACCCTATTCATCAAATCCATGAATGCCGCCGGGGCGTTTGTCAACCCGAAAGACATCACAAGGAACTCATAATGTCCGTATCTAGTACGAAATGCCGTCTTGGGGATGTCTTCTTCCTTACCTTCAACTGATGATAACCCGACCGTAAGTCGATTTTCGAAAACCACGATGCACCTTGCAACTGATCGAATAGATCATCAATCCTAGGCAATGGGTAACGGTTCTTAACCGTCACTTTGTTCAACTCTCTATAGTCGATACACATCCGAAGACTTCCATCCTTCTTTTTCACGAAAAGAACCGGTGCTCCCCAAGGCGAAGTACTCGGACGTATGAACCCCTTGTCTAAAAGATCTTGCAATTGTGTCATTAACTCTTGGAGCTCCGATGGCGCCAAACGATAGGGAGCCTTTGCAATGGGTTTAGCTCCCGGGGTTAGGTCGATTCGAAACTCGACCTCCCGTTCCGGTGGGACTCCCGGCAAATCCTCCGGAAAGACATCTGGAAAATCCCGAACAACCGGAATATCTTCCAACACTTGAACCTTCGTTTCCGTGTCTATTACATAGGCCAAGAACGATTGTCCTCCATGGCTCATGTATTTCATCGCTTTAACCAAAGAACATAAAGCTACGCCACCGCGTTTTGCACCTTGGATTATTACCTCATAACCACTCGGAGATATCAATTGGATGCACTTGCGATTGCAAACTATATTGGCGTGGTACATGGAAAGCCAATCCATACCAATTACTACATCAAACTCCCCGAGTGTCATGGGTATTAAGTCGACCGAATAATCCTCACCTTCGATGGTAAGTATGCAATTTCGATAAACGTTGAATACTAAGAACGTTTTTGAATCCGCTACCTCAATCTCTAAAGGACTAGGTAAGTTGTCTAACACCATGGAAAAATGACTCGCAAATTTAACCGAAACAAACGATCTATTAGCACCCGAGTCAAATAGCACATAAGCAGGTAGTGAGTTGACGAGAAAGGTACCCGTCACAACGTCGGCTATAGATTTGGCTTCTTCCGCCGTAATCAAGAAAGTTCTCGCCTTAGCTTTTCCTCCATCACCCTTTTTCCCGAACCTTGAGCAACCGAGGATTGACTTGTACCATCCTTCTTTAGTTCCGGACATTCGCTCTTTTGTGGCCCGGTTTGTAACAGTTGTAGCACACACTTAACGGGCTTGTGCATTGAGATGTCGAATGACCCGACTTTCCACACTTGAAGCAATTTTTAGATCCGTATCTACAAACTCCCCCATGCTTCTTTTTACAAATCTTGCAATGTTTGGAGTCTTTGTCGTTCCCAGACTTGTTTGATGAAGATGAAATCTTGGCTTTCTTAGACGAACCCGTCTCCGTTTCAGCCGCACGCTTCTCCCCACGATCAACTTGCCTTTTCAATTCCGCTTCTCGATCCCTAGCACAATCGATAAGCTCCGCTAGAGTTTCACATTTGGACGGTGTAAGAAACTCTCGATACTTGGCACTCAACATGCCATAGTAGTGGTTAATCCACATCCTTTCATCCTGGAGCAACTGTGGGCAAAACTTGGCTTTGTCGTAGAAGATGGCCGTGATGGTATCAATACTTTCATCTTTTTGTCGTAACTGTAGGAATTCTTCTGCTATTCTGTTGATAGCGGCTTGTGGGCAAAACCGCTTTGTGAACAACTTCTTAAATTCTTCCCAAGTCATGCTTTTGATACCTTCCCGCCCCTTCTCATCTCGTTGCAATTCCCACCAGTCTTTAGCTCGTTCCCGGAGTTGGCTTGCAGCAAACCTCACTTCATCAGATTCTTCACAGTGTGAGGTTTCAAAGGCACTTTCCATATCTTTGATCCACCTTTGACTAAGTAGTGGATCGACCTCACCCTTGAACGTTGTAGGGTTGCATGCAACAAACTCCTTATAGGTCACTTTCTTTGTTGGCCTTTCGGTTTCTTTGTCAGCCTTCAGAGCCACAAACTCTTGTTGAATGAGATCCCGTAGATCTTTGCGTACATCCTCGATGTAGCCCGGCAATAAAGCCTCAAAAGCCTTGCCAACTTCCTCCTTGACCATTTCCCGTGTTGCATCATCGGGATGGGTCTCGTGATTCTCTATATTGATCACGTGATCGTTACCAGCCATGACCTAAGACTGTGATAATTAATCTTTACGTTAGTACCATGTACGTAATCTATAGCATATACACCGATGCTTATGATTCTACTATCACTAGGGCCTAACCCTATTCACACAATACCCATCTCCATCCTTAAGTTTAAAACAATATCCCTAAGAACCCATTCGCGTGCCTTTGATTGTTGTTAGACTGGCCAGGCCTAGCAACAAGCTCACCACACGGATGCCTTCTTAGTTCCTTTATTCCAAACTTAAGTCAAGAAGCTAGGTTCAATCAATTCATATGGTACATATCATACATACATCATACATGTGTCAAGCTTGTTACGTTTATAAACGGCACACTAACCTTGTACCTTTAGGCTCAGTGATCGGCTTCTTGGATCGAACGTTTGCATTTCTCATATCTAGAGCTCAAAAGTTTGAGTCCAAGTGTTCGCGACGCACTTGAATCTCTCAAACCGTTGGCTCTGATACCAACTTGAAACACCCGGACCTCCAAAGAGTCCGTTTAAGTTAATTAAACATGCGGAAATTTGTCCCAGAAAATTTCATTAACGTTTAGCTTCCAAAATATGTGTTTCGTGTCAACAGACACTCAAAAATGAAGTTTAACAATCCATTTACATAAACACATAATAAGAAGTTTCAAAATAATGTTAACGCGTTAATTTCTACAAAAGAATCGCGTATGCAAGTCCCGTTCGATCCGTGTATACCCTATTGATCACTTTAGCCTTCCGGTCCCGTAACACCTGAAAACACACGTTTAGACATCCATTAGTTCATAGGAACTAAGTAAGTACACTCTAACATTCATTTCGGGTCTTTACGGGGGTTTAAACGGACTCGGAACGCATTAAAACGACAACCAACAAAAATCTGGAAATGGGGCCTACCGTAACTTACGGTAGCCACCGTAAGTTACGGTAGCCTCCATTTTTGCTACGGTGGAATCCTACTGGCTTACGGTAGCTCATTTCGCCCAGGAACCACCGTAACTTACGGTACCACCGTAAGCTACGGTAGACCCTGCAGCAAAGTCATTATTTTTGACCGTTAAGGGTCGTTTTGCGTTCCCGAACCACCCCTTTCGATCCCGATTGTTCCAAACACCTGGAAATAACATATTTCATCATATATGTGATTCCCACGGAGTTTCAACGAGTCTAACCCGACTCTTGGCAATATACCAAAATTTTTTATTATTTTGGTATTTAATTCATTATTTAACCCATTTATGGTTCGTTTGTTCTTTAGAGTTCCCGACCGTCCCGACAACCATGGAACCGATCTATTATAACATATTACATATGTTTGGTGAGTTCTTAGACCCAACCCATCCCATTTGCTTATCATAACGCAAATTTCCTTTTTATACCGAATTTGACCCTTATAGGGTCAAATCCCATTTTAATGAGCGGTTTGCCATTCTTTCACGAACGACCGCTTTCCTTGGCGTTACCCAACGTTCACACACATTGCAAATCGTAGGGATAACCCTTTACCCTAGTGTTCACACACGATGTGAATCACTTTAATCCGGGTTTGTCCTTTCTTCCCATTTCCATGGGACGGTCACGCACGTCGTGACTCGTTCTGTTCCACAACCATGTGGTATAACACTAAAGTGTTATTTTCCTTTATGTTCACGCACGTCGTGAATCATTTGTCATAGAAGCTCACATACGGTGCAAGTCAACTATTATCCTCTTTAAACGTGGTTTTCATTTTATTTGAGCTTATGAGCACATGGTCACACACATTGTGACTCATGCCTTTACTTTGTTATGCTCAATTTAAAGAATGTCTTACCTTGAGTCCGGAAGGTTTAAGTGGTCAATCAAACGTGTTCCTTGCCGGTTCCCTTGGATCCGCTTGCCACACCACTTCCTATTACCATTTTAATGACCCATTTAACTCATAACATTCATTTAATCACACATATGGTCTATTTGACCATTTATCACCTTTAACCTACAATCTAGGCTTTCACATTGCACATTTCTTGCAATTAAGTAGTTCATTCATGTTTTTCATCTCATTGGAGCATTTAATCAAACACCTTATGTGCATAACTTAACACATGGTTATTTACTAGCTTTTAAACATCATCAAGCTAGTTTACACCCAAATCACATAACACACATGTTATTCATAAATTTTCAACCAAATGTTATGCACATAATCACATTTCTACAAGAATGAACATGGATTCTACAACTAGCAACTAGTTTACATGAAGAATCCTTAGTTTAACCTTCTAGTAACTAAACCCATTCCATGGTTCATGTAACTCTTCAATTAAGGAGCAATTACACATCTAGTTACCATAATACACACATACACATGATCATCTAGCACTATAACACTAGGATTTCATGTTTAAACCACCAATTTCTACACCCATCATGTGGGTGACGATTTTACCACCTCAAGAACATCAAATAACACTTACTTGTAGCTCTTGATGAGATGAAGAATGATTTCTAAGGGTCAATTTCGGATCTTGCACTTGAATCACCAACAATTTGAGAAATGGGATGACACAAAAACCTCTTTCTCCTCTTCTCTTGAAAGAAACGTGAATGAGTAGATGATGCTCACCAAATGTATGGCAAGTCATACATATCCATGTTTAGTTTCATCAATTGGCAAGATCCACCCCTCTAGTATCATTTTTTCATTTTCCACCACTATTAACTAACTAGCAAATTCTCTAGTTAAGTCTTAAATATTTAACCCTTAACATATTTTACAATGTTAGGTTTAACACATGATACCTTAATTGTATGTTAATTACATAATACGAAATTCGGGTCGTTACACACTAGGTCAAAGTAAATAGTGTCTCGTCTAAATTTTCTAGGCTAGATTCGCACTACACAGACTGCACATAAGTTAACACTCAAATAGGTTATTTCTATGCAATTTCGCTGCCATTTTCGCTGGCAGTTTCGCTGGTAGGTTCGCTGCCAGTTTCGCCCAGCAGTTTCGCACGACAGTTTCGCTGCCAGGTGCGCCTAACTTTCACTGGAATTTCTTAGGTTCGCAAGTTCTACCGGTCAACTTGGGCACTAGTGAAACTACTAGCGAAACTGTAGTTTCGCAGGGAATTCTCTTAGTTTCGCTGGAAGAGCCCACAGTTTCACTGATCGGGTCCATAGTTTCGTTGGAGGTATAAAAATGACGAACCAGCCGTTTCTAACCCAAAATCTTAACTTTTTACGTCCAAATCCTTGGTTTATCATCTATGAAACTATGTCTAACCTTTTACACGTTTTCATACGTAAAAATGTGATCTTATGTAATTCTTTGAAACTTTTGAACCCAAACCCTAGAAATCCGGATCTGTTCTACAGATGCGTTTACAGGACGATTCTTACCTTGATTTGTTGCTTCTTTCTTGTGGTTTAAAGCTCAAACTCGTAGATCTTCAATCCCTTCAACAATAGAACACCAAATCTTGAGTTTTCTTCACCTTCTCTCTCTACTTTCTCTCTCTAGAAGTTAGGGGCTAGGGTTGCAAATGAGGAGGGTGGGGGCTGATCATGCATGTTTAAGGGCTGATTATAGGCCCTTAAACCCATCAAACTTAGCCCATTAGGGTTAATTTAGTCCATCAAAACTTAGCCCATTAGGGTTAATTTAGTACATAAACCACCTTTCTTCCTTATTTATATTAATTAACCATTACCAAAGCCCATTATTATTAAATGGTTTGCTTCAGAAATTTCGGGGCAATACATATGCAATTCATGCACTATGGGTTTTAAACGGGTAAGTCACACTTTTTTAATCGGGTATGAGGTTAGGATCACTCATATCCATTCCATTGCTATCCCTAAATGTAATGCAAGTAGTTCATGCCCTTAATCTCTCTTCGGGACAACATGGTAGAGAAGTTGGCATTCGAGAAACATGAGTTTTTGAGGTTTAATGATTGGATACTTGAAAGAAGGTTGACATGAACACAATTAATCCAATTAGTGGTAGAGATCCTTATATACCATCTTTCTACCTAACCACACTGATTCCTCCTAACATCATAAGCATATTGATAGGCCAAAGAAGATGAGAAAAAGTCATTTAACAAGATGTAAAAAAGAATTTCTGGTCGATGGAAGTTGACAAGAAACTATATATATGCTTCATCACAAAACTACTTCAAGTGTGCATTGACCGGCTTGTCGCGTGCACTAGTCAAAGATAGTATTTGTATAGGTCCTTAGTACCAAAACTATGTAGCAAATGGTAAGAAGGGTGTCGAATCACAAGGAGTATGTGGTTTGTGTTTAGACTTGAATTGGACTATCGAGTTAATTATGAAGCTTGCTATTTTGTTTATAAAAGTTTGATATGTTTACTTGAAATGGTGTTGAAACTTTGTCCAACACAAAGAAATGAACAGAACAAAAATGGTTACTTGAAAATGATTAATAGAACTTGAGAACTTAGAACAATGGTTGACAATACTAAGTTTAATAACAAGGTTCACCCCCGGTTGATATCATAAAATTATGGTGCTACTAATCCAACTAATTTGCATCAAAGATGTGAGTCATGCTAACGAGTTCATCATTACAAGACTTAGGTGTCAAGAATTGTCAACGTTAATTACGGACAATAATACACTTCATTACACATGAACATTCAAACTCTACATCTACATAGCACACATGACCAACTCCATTTCTCAAAGACAAATTTCATACTCATTCATGCAATTTGGGAATTCAAGTTAAGATCAAAATACTAACATAAATGTTTCAAGCAATCAAATACAAAACACAATGATGCAATTTAGTTTTCAAACATTAACAAACCATAATCTTACAATATGAAAACCGGGGGAAAACCCAAAGAAGTTTAGCCTCTCATAGTTTTATGCACAAGAACAAGATTCAAAAGATAATTCATAACAACCAAATACATAACAAGGATCAAATTACCACAATATTCTGTTCTTCAACACAACCAAGAGTATCAACCAAAAGCTTGGCCAAAGAAAATCTTGAATCTCAAATACCCGAATGTGTTTTTGTTCCAAGAGAATGATCATCCACAAAATGCTTTTCCAATGTTTATAAAACAAAACAAACCACCAAAAGTTCCCTCTTTCCAGCCAAAGACTCGTCACAATTCCATATATTGAGCAAAAGCACATCCACTTGTGTTTTTAAATTGTAAACCACTTTCCAGGAAATCACCCTACCGTAACTTACGGTATCCACCGTAAGTTACGGTAGCCATAAGTTTGATACGGTGGGAAGCTTCTGCCGTACGGTGGAAAATGCATGTTTGGGGGCCACCGTAATTTACGGTGGCTACCGTAAATTACGGTAGACCCCCACTTGTTTTATTTTGTTCCTTCTTCTCATCCTTCCTTGTTCCATCCCGTCATGGTCCGTCCAACGCTACGTTTTCTCCGTATTAAGCTCCTTAATGTGCCTGAAACAAAAGCAACTGTAGTTCATCTAATTCAAGATAATTACACAACTAAATATGAGAATATTACACGTTTTATCATCATAAAGGGTTGTTCCTTGAACCACCCGTCACATCCCCACACTTAACCGTTGCTTGTCCCAAGCAACATATCAAATCCATTTCAAACAAACGATCAATACAACTCAAGCATAAACATGTAATACTTTTACTAACCCTTTCGTAATACCCAAAATGATACACCCCTCGCTATGTCTCTCCTCTCGGTGACAAGTAAGCTTTAGGATCTATGAGCTAGACACACAAAAGGAAAATAAGCGGTTGCACAACTATAAACTTGTACTTAAATCGACCGTTCTCTCAGCGATTGCCAAACATGAATGCATATCAAAGGGACTTCAAGGTTGTAACTTGGCTAGGTGTATGGGTAGGAAATGGAATATATATGAGGAAGCGAAGACTTAACCTGGTCTTTCATTACATAATAACAATAACAACTAAATACCAAACCTAATACTATGAACAAAGTACTCAACTTCAATTCCTTTTTTTTTTTCGTAATTTTTTCTCTTGCTTTTTCTTTGTTTTTCTCCTTTTTTTTATCACTTTTCCTTTATTCTTCTTTTTTTTTTATATATATATATATATTTTTTTTTATATATATATATATTTTTTTTAACAATAAAACAAACACAAAATCTTCATGCACACATCTAACATAGTATTGAAGATAAATACAATTACTAATCAACTAATAACACTATAAGACCAGGTCAAGGTAGGTAAATTTTTAAGGTAACTAGCTAAAGGGTAACAAATGATAGACTTTTAGGCACAAAATTGGGCAACTAAATGTCCAAACCCCCGCCCCTCTCGCAACAAAGCTCATGTATATAATTTATGAGGTCCAACCTCCCAAATCCCACACTCGCACACATCCAAGACGAGGTTACCTAAATGCCCTTATTCCTTATACATTCACATCCAACTTAAAGTCTCAGATCGTATTCAAGCACAAGTTCTAATGCACCCCCACCTATTGCCACTCTCACAAAGAAATGTGTTATGTATCTACAAGTGTGGCTTCAACTCTCACCAAGAATAAGAATGATTAAAGGTTGCCGATGCATCATTTGGATTTAATCCAAGGTGTTCAATTTCTCACAATGTTTTGCTTGAATTTTTTTAAAAAAACTTCAAAATTTCTCCCCATCCCCACACTTGAGGTACATTGACCCCAATGTACGGTTTTAAGAAGATTTGATCGCTTCAACGAACCAAACGTTCATAACTCAAACCATGGATTTGATAAATTTTTTTTTTTTTTTTTTAGAAGAAATACACCACCAACTCTCGCATAGCCCAAAACAAAAGAAAATCACTTAACTCCACCCATCCACCCATCCGTAAACATGACGAACTAACAAATATTCACAAAATGTAAAAGAAAGAACACAACCTGACTAATAATAGTGGGGCTGAGGAGGCCCGAAGATAGAAGACATCATGTCGTTCCACTCTCCGAAAGCAAACGCACCGCTACCACTTCCCTCTTGCTGCGATGCTCCCTGTTGTTGACGAGGATCTACCCATTGCGAATGATGGAACGGCGGGGTCGGATACGATACACTACCATCGTAAGGTGGTAGAGACGCATAATCCACCGGAGGTGGATCCACAACCACAGGCCGCCCTGCATGCCAGTCTGCATGCATCCTTCTTGCTTGATCATCTTCATACCGATTATTCACCTCACCTCATGAGAATAAGCATGTGCACGATTCCATGCTTCCTGTCGGTCAAAATTATGCTTCAAGGCTCGTTCCATACTAGCACTCATCATTGTGTGCTGATCAAACAATGTTCGTTCAGAACCCGACCATGAATCAAAAATGGGTGCCGGAGGACGTTGGTTCTCAATAACTTCCTGCATGGTACCATCGTATGCCCAGTTTGGTGCGTACGATCGTTCCGTGTAATCATAAAAAGCACCACCATGTCCCCCACCTGGACCCCCTTGACCCTCATGCACATCCTCCTCATGAGGCTCATCCGCATAATCCTCATCCCCACTCGGGACTTCATCTCCACTTTCGGGCTCATCCTCCTCTCCTGGAAACAGTTCCCTTGCATCATCCTTCAACACTCTCCATCTCTGACCCTCCGATTTCAACTTGTAATATCTTTCCGACTGAGTGTAGGTCCATCCAGTACCCATCTTCCGAATCTCCAAAGGTTTATGTCTTTTAAATGCACCTTTGTCATCCGCTGTGATTGCCCTGAACTGCTTTAACAATCCCGTGATAATTCGGCAGTACGGGATGATGTTCCTCCCCACTTTGTTACGACATATCCAAAGGTGGTTCATGATTAAATACCGTATTGGAAATCGGGGCGACCCGTTAAGCAACGAGTAAAGAACTGGTACCTCTGAATACCTCACTTGCTCCTTATCTCCTCTTCGAGGAATGACATTTAAAATGCAAATGGTTAGCAGCAATTTTGCTTCAATCTTCAGATTCCTCCGGTACAAAACACCACTAAAAGTACCGGGCAAGAATATAGCTGCCAACATGTCATTCCACCTTGGATGTTTCTCTGGTTTCAGCAACAAATCATCAAGGCTGGGAATCATGTAATCACGGGCAGGTAAACTGTCATATTTGGCTAATCTTCGCAATGATTCGAATGACATCTCCACCTTTATCCCATTCACCTCACCCGTTAGCTTCATCTGTGATGGCCTATCATATCTATTACATTTCAACGTCGCCATCCATTCTTGAATTTCAGTCATAAACAGGTTTTTGTTGTCCCTGTCATAACAACTGAGTGCTGCTTCCCATCCCAAAGCGCGAAACCGGGCAAATACATTGAAAGGCCCAAACTCAACTTCTCTGACCTCTCTTTCACAAATAAATGCAGCAGCCTTGTTCTTCAACCGGTTCATTCGGTCATGAAACAACACCGGTTGCCATTTCTCCGGTTGATCCTCGAGAGGACCCGATTCCCACTTTGGTTTGTTGCCTTGATCCAAGTCCATCATCTCTTCCTCCTCACTCTCACTTTCATCAACCCCACCCAAGTATTGCCTTTTCCTTGGTTGTTCTGGTTCCTTTCCTTTGAAGAAGAAGAACTTGCTCCGGCTCTATCTTTGGTTCTCACCATTTTTCTACACACACAAGACAGACCACACAATAAACACAATAAGTGTAATCCTTCTTCCACAATATCCCCACACTTGCTTGTTACTATGGTTGTAGATGTTAGTAATAATGAATGTTCATATTTGATTCTAACGAAAATTGGGCATGATGCCTCTACAATGTAAAGGTTTCCCAAAATTCAAATTTAATCATCAAACTACATCTACCATAACAAGCAAGTAGTCATTTCGTCATAAATAAAACAAAATAATCCATAAAAATGATTAAACAACCATGTTATCCAACCATAAACCAAACACAAGTGCATATGTATGAACCAATGAGAAGAACAAAACATAACCTTAATCTTCACAATGTACCATCAAAAACAATGAACAAAGTAACATACCTTCAATTGATGATGATAAATTCCAAGAAAGGCAAAAACTTGCAACCCCCAAGAAAAATTTGAATCTAGGGCTTGAGATTCGACCCAGAAAACTTCGTTTTTTCACAATTTACTTCACAAAATCAGAATCTACGTGAAATTCTAGTCAAGCTAGACTCAAGAATCACGTGATTTGATGAAGAATTGAAGGTTTTATGGAAGATTGAAAGTTGTAGGTGTTGTGTTTGTCTATGGAGGAAAAGAGAGAAAGATGGAGAGTTTGGTGAATGAAGTTTTGAAAGGAACCCGTGGGTTTTGAAAAGTTAAAGAAAATAATTTTTTTTTTTATGCTGAAACCCGTCGACCCATACTAACCCAGGTGCCACCGTAACTTACGGTGAGCACCGTAGCTTACGGTAGGCCCTGGGCTCCAATTCTCACCGTATAGCAGTGTGTTTGTGTCGTAACCAACCCCAATCTACCGTAATTTACGGTACCTACCGTAAATTACGGTAGCTTGGTTTTAATTATTATTATTATTATTATTATTTTTTTTTTTTTTTCGTTTTTAACTCAAACTAATTTTTGGAAAAATTTAAATTAAACCTAGTAAGACATGAACGATCGATTGAGATAGAAATTACCTACCCCCTCAAAATCACATGTTGTCCTCAACATGATCTAAAACCATTCGTTACCAAAACAAAAACCAAAATTAACACACATGCACCATAGAAAATAATAAATTTAAAAACCAAAAAAAATAAGAACAATTAAAAAATAAATATGTAGGTATATATTGAAAATTTCAAAGACAAAATTAACACACATGCACCATAGAAAAAAAATAATAAAAATAAAAATAAAAATAAAATAAATAAAACAAAATAAAATAAGATAAATAAAATAAAAATAAATGTATATATATACCTTATACCTATATATATATCACCCCTCCGAACACACGTGTATTGTCCCGAATACACACAAGTCGCACGCGCAATATGATTTTGTGTCTCGGATTTGGCTTGGTAATTCTAAAAAGGCTGAAAAGGTTTATACTAAACTAACCAATGCAAAGCAACAAATATGTACAAGTTACCTCTCGTGGGTTGCCTCCCACGCAGCGCTAAGTTTACCTGTCGTTAGCCGGACTTTGTGGTGCTGTGATCACATCGTTACCTCATCAAGAGTACTCAACAACAAGCACTCGGATTGTTTGTCCGCCCCATTTATGTCATTTGGTTCCAAATATGGTTTGAGGCGGTGTCCATTCACCGTTTGCCGTAAATGGTCATCAAAGTCTTCAATCTCCACGTCTCCAAAGTCGCCCACCCGGATGATCAAATATGGACCAGTCCATTTACTTTTTAGCTTTCCGGGAAATAGCTTTAGACGTGAGTTATACAACCATACCTTTTGTCCGGGCTTGAATTCCTTCAAACGAAGCTTGGCATCATGAACCCGCTTCATCTTGTCCTTGTATGCGGATGCGGTTTCATAGGCTTCGTCCCTTATTTCTTCTAACTCATTCAGCGCCAGTTGTCTTTGTTTACCTGCACACTCATAATTCATATTAACAGTTTTAACTGCCCATAAGGCACGATGAGTTAACTCTACAGGTAAATGACAACCCTTTCCATAGACCAACCGGTAGGGAGTGGTTCCAATAGGTGTCTTGTAAGCGGTACGATACGCCCACAAGGCATCATCTAATTTAGTTGACCAATCCTTCCGATCGGGTCGTACCGTTTTTTGCAAAATTTCTTTGATTTGCCTATTAGAAACCTCTACTTGTCCACTTGTTTGTGGATGGTATGGTGTTGCAATCCTATGGTCAACACCATAACGTTTTAGAAGTTTGCCAAAGTTGAAATTTTTAAAATGTGATCCCCCATCGCTTATTATCACGTGAGGGATACCAAATCTTGAAAAATATTGGTTTGGACAAACTTGCATACCACCTTATGGTCATTGGTCTTGGTGGCGATTGCTTCTATCCATTTAGAGACATAATCGACCGCCACCAAGATATAAAGATTACCAAAAGAGTTTGGAAAAGGGCCCATGAAGTCAATGCCCCACACATCAAAGATTTCCACCACCAAAATTGGTTGCATAGGCATTTCATCCTTCTTGTCACACTCCCTATTTGTTGGCATCTTATGCAATTCTTGGCAAATTCATGGGAGTCTTTGAAGATGGTTGGCCAGTAAAAACCACAAGAAAGGACTTTGTGACCCGTCTTTTGTCCACTGAAATGTCCTCCGCATGCCGATTCGTGAAGCATGCTCAACACACATGGGATCTCCTCATCCGGTAGACATCTTCGGATGATTTGGTCGGCTCCAACTTTGAAAAGGTCCGGTTCATCCCAAATGTAATGTTTTGCTTGAGCCTTGAAGTGTTGTTTCTTTCTTCTACTCCATCCTTCCGGCAATGTACCTGTAGCCAAATAGTTTGCAAAATGGGCGTACCAGGGGTTATTGGTGGTGATAGACATGATGTGTTCATCCGGGAATTGTTCATTTATCTCTGGTGTGGTATCTTCTTCCACCGGTTGAATTCTTGACAAGTGATCTGCGACTACATTTTCACTCCCTTTCTTGTCTCGGATCTAAGATTGAATTCTTGCAATAACAAAATCCAACGAATCAACCTTGGTTTCGCGTCCTTTTTCTCCATGAGGTACCTAACAGCAGAATGGTCAGAATAGACAATAACCTTGCTACCCCATATATAGGACCGAAATTTATCTAAAGCATATACCACCGCAAGTAATTCTTTCTCAGTTGTTGTATAATTCAATTGGGCATCTGAGAGAGTTTTACTTGTATAGTATATGGCAACGGGTTTCTTATCAACCCGTTGACCCAAGACAGCACCAATAGCATAGTCACTTGCATCACACATTATTTCAAAAGGCAATTTCCAATTAGGTGATTGCAAGATCGGAGCTTCAATTAATTTTTGCTTCAAAATGTTAAAGGCTTTTACACATTCTTCATTAAACTCAAATGGGGCATCTTTTAACAATAGATTACACAATGGTTTGGTTATGACACTAAATCCCTTTATGAATCTTCTATAAAAACCGGCATGCCCCAAGAATGATCTAATGCCCTTAACATTAGTAGGGTGAGGTAAAGTGGAAATAACCTTTACTTTGGCATGATCTACTTCTATCCCACGGCTAGACACAACGTGACCCAATACTATCCCCTCTTGAACCATGAAATGGCTTTTTTCCCAACTAAGGACCAGATTGGTTTCAACACATCTTCTTAAAACTTTTTCTAATTGAAGCAAACATAATTCAAAAGATGTGCCAAAAATTGAGAAATCATCCATGAAGATTTCTAATGACTCCCCCACCATATCTGAAAAGATACTCATCATACACCTTTGAAAGGTGGCGGGGGCATTACATAACCCAAAGGGCATTCGCCTAAATGCAAACGTGCCATAAGGGCAAGTAAATGTAGTCTTTTCTTGATCTTCAGGATGAATAGCTATTTGGTTATAACCTGAATAACCATCTAGAAAGCAATAAAATTTCTGACCTGATAGTTCTCTCAACAATTTGATCAATGAATGGTAAGGGAAAATGATCTTTTGAGGTAGCAGCATTCAATTTCCTGTAATCAATACAAATTCTCCACCCGGTTACTGGCCGGGTGTTACCTCGTTACCTGAGTCATCTTTAACAATTTGGATGCCCGCCTTTTTTGGTACAGTTTGTGTAGGGCTCACCCAAGTACTGTCAGAGATTGCAAAGATGATACCTGCATCTAGCCATTTCAATACCTCCTTCTTGACTACCTCTCTCATGTTTGGGTTCAACCTTCGTTGGGCATCATGTGATGGTTTGACTTCCGGATCCGTGATGATTTTGTGCATAACAATTGAGGGGCTAATTCCTTTTAGATCCGCAATGGTCCATCCAATCGCCTCCTTGTTAGCAATCAACACCTCCATCAACGCACCTTCCTGTTCAATAGATAGATTAGAAGCAATAATAACAGGTAAAGTTTCATTCTTACCAAGGAAAGCATATTTTAAATGCTTTGGTAATTCTTTCAATTCAACTTGTGGTGGTTCTTGCAATGAAGGTTTCAACCCGGTGTCGATCTTCTCGGGTAGTGGCTCCACTTGAACCGACCATGGTGGTCGTTCACTCCTCATGGCAGCACTCATTATCTCCTTTTCTTCCTCCTCTAATTGCTTTTCAGTTTCCATTCTCCACCTGTCAAACATGAAACAATCCTCCATTGTGTTTTCCTTATCAACGACCATGTCGCATAGAGGTATACACTCATCAATAATGTCGGCTATGTAGCATTCATCATTGATAGGAGGGTTAGTCATACCTGAAAATACATTAAGTCTCAACCTATTGTTACCAAATGTCATGTCAACCGTTCCCGTTTTGCAATTAATTTGAGCATTTGAAGTTGCCAAAAATGGTCGACCTAAGATAACCGTAGGTTATTTGGTTTGATCTATGGAAACATAATCAAGTACTAAAAAGTCCACCGGATAATAAAAATTCTCAACTTTTACTATCACATCAGTAATTATCCCACGGGGAAGCTTGGGTGTTAAATCGGCTAATACCACGGTGGTCTTAGCTTCTTGAAGCGGACCAAAGTCGTATTGGTCATACAAGCTACCCGGTAAAATACTTACACTAGCACCAAGATCCAAGAGTGCCCTTGTCATTTTGAATTCTCCCACTTGAAGAGGTATAATGGGCGCTCCCGGGTCTTGTAGCTTAGGTGGAAGGGCACCCGAAAGAATAGAGCTCACATTTTCAGTCAAATCAAGCTTTTTAGGGAATTTGTGAGCTCTCTTTTGGGTACATAGTTCTTTTAAGTACTTAGCATATGAAGGAACTTGTTTGATTGCATCTAAAAGTGGTAAATTAATCTTCACTTGTTTAAAAATTCTCCCACATTTCATCTTGTTGTGGACCTCTTTTCTTTACCACTTTTTGTAAGGGTGCCTTAAGAGCTTCGGGAAAAGGAACGGTATTACCCTCCACCACCTTTTCCTTAGCCTTAGGAGTTTGTGTAACCTCAACGGGTTTGGTTTTAGATTTTTCAGAAAAATTTTCATTTTGACCCGTTTGGCTACTTTCACCCTCATCATCACTTTCATCAGTAACATCTTCCACCACCCCTTCAACAAATTGGGGTGGTGGTGGTTTAACACCATTATCAATTATCTTACCACTACGCAAAGTAAGTTTATTAATTGATACCTCGCGTGTGCTTTTAGAATTTGAGCCTTGATGTTGTGGATTCACGGTTGTATCACTTGGCAATCTTCCACCGCTTCCCTTAAGTCGGCCCAAATCTTCGGCTAGTTGACCAACTTGTCTTGCGAGAGCTTCATATGACTTATCTCTTACTTCATTTGCTTTCTTCATCTCCTTGATGTCATTGTTAGATTCTTTCACCATGTTCATAAGAGCATCTAACTTTGCATTCAACGAGTCATCTCCACCACCTTGGCTTCCCGATGGTCCACCTTGATTATTGTTGTAATTTCTTTGGAAGTTACCATCCCGATTGTAGCCTTGATTACCTCCTTGATTATAGTTATTCCTTTGGTAGCCACCTTGGTTGTAATTTCCCCCTTGATTGTTCCCTTGGCGGTTTTGATAGCCTTGTCCACCTTGGTTTACCGGTTGAAAGTTTGGGTTCATTTGGTTTGAAGGATTGCCATACCTAAGGTTGGGATGGTTCCTCAAACCTGGATGATAAGTGTTGGAGTTCATGTCAAAAGGCTTCCGGTCTCCATAAACTTGATTCACCTCTTCGGTTCCTTGAGCCATGTTTACTTGACAACTATCGGCTCTATGACCAATGTCCCCACATTCTTCACAAACCGCGAATTGAACCGCATTTACATCTTTCTTCTTCATGCGAGCTAACTCCCTTTCCAATGCGGCTATTCGATCCTTTGCACTTGAGTCAATGTCGGAGGTGGATTTTGGAATAGGGTGCTTTGCTTTCCTATCCGCGGATTCTTCGGCTCTTGAGTTCTTACTCATCCTTTCAAGGAACTCCCAATCCTCTTCCTCGGGGTTATTCAACAAGGTTCCATTGCTAGTAGACTTGAGGTACTTCCTTTCTTCTTTTGTCAATCCGTTCACAAAACTCTTCACTAACTCCCAAAGTTCAATTTGGTGATGTGGACATTTTCTTATCAACTCTTTGAAACGAGTAAAAGCTTCATGAAGTGGTTCTCCGGATTGTTGTTGGAATGTCCGGATCTCATCCCTCATTTCATCCGTTTTGGCCATTGAATAGTATTCGTCAAGGAAGACTTGTTGCATTTCTCCCCATGTTCGAATACTATTAGCCGGCAAGGTTAAAAACCATTGCTTTGCCTTGTCCTTCAATGAAAATTGGAACAATCTTAAACGCACCTCATCCTGTGAGAAGTTGTGTCCTCCAATTGTGCCACATATGTCGGAGAATTCGGATATGTGTGTGTAAGGCTCCTCCGTTGACATGCCATGAAAATGAGGTAAGATGTTGATGTAGTTAGGCTTGCAATCAAATGAACGCCTTCCCGGAATTGGTGGAACAATAGGAGAGACATTGTCCGATATGATGGGTCGGAACCTACCATTTACACCTTGTGTTCTAGCTCGTTGAGGTTGTTGACGTGGAGGACCATTCACTTCTTGATGCAATGGGTATCTTCTTTGTGGTCCTTGATTAGCTACACCGACAAACTGAGGAATTTGGTTTGGGTTGGCATTCATGTTTGGATTCCTAAATTGGTTTTGTCTATGTTGACGGTTGTAGTTGTAGTTCTCATTCTCCATATACCCATGGTTCCATTCATCATAATTATCACCTTGGTAGCCATAATCACCAGCATACCCTCCTTCATTGTAGAACCCCCCATTGCCTTCATTGTCATACTCATAATCATCACTATCACCCGTGTGATAGGTGTGAACACTCACCCGTTCGGGTGATTGGTAAGATGGAACACTAAATGGCTCATCCTCATGAATAGCATTTTTAGCTCATCTAAGTTTGGTGGGCCAAAATGACCCATGGGGTTTTGGTTCACATGTTCAAAGAGTGGGTTACTATGGCTATGAGCTTGTCTACGGTTTGGGTTGAGGTTACGGTCATTAGTGGGTGGTGGTGGTGGATTTTGTGGAATGTTGTGTTGTGGTGGGGGTCGGTTGTTACTACCTCCCTCCATTTGGTTGGCTCGGTTCCTTCTTGCAAAGCGTTCAATTTCCGGTTCAAACACCAACGGAGAGGTTCTTCCGGATGCTCTAGTATGCATGCACTACCTGTGATCTACACAAATAACACAACCAGCATAACAAGGGAAAAGGAATGATGCAAAAAATAACCAAACACTTAAACAGAAAATTACAAACTAGTCAACGCAATTCTACACACAAAGCGCACTACTCCCCGGCAACGGCGCCAAAATTTGACCGGCTTGTCGCGTGCACTAGTCAAAGATAGTATTTGTATAGTTCCTTAGTACCAAAACTATGTAGCAAATGGTAAGAAGGGTGTCGAATCACAAGGAGTATGTGGTTTGTGTTTAGACTTGAATTGGACTATCGAGTTAATTATGAAGCTTGCTATTTTGTTTATAAAAGTTTGATATGTTTACTTGAAATGGTGTTGAAACTTTGTCCAACACAAAGAAATGAACAGAACAAAAATGGTTACTTGAAAATGATTAATAGAACTTGAGAACTTAGAACAATGGTTGACAATACTAAGTTTAATAACAAGGTTCACCCCCGGTTGATATCATAAAATTATGGTGCTACTAATCCAACTAATTTGCATCAAAGATGTGAGTCATGCTAACGAGTTCATCATTACAAGGCTTAGGTGTCAAGAATTGTCAACGTTAATTACGGACAATAATACACTTCATTACACATGAACATTCAAACTCTACATCTACATAGCACACATGACCAACTCCATTTCTCAAAGACAAATTTCATACTCATTCATGCAATTTGGGAATTCAAGTTAAGATCAAAATACTAACATAAATGTTTCAAGCAATCAAATACAAAACACAATGATGCAATTTAGTTTTCAAACATTAACAAACCATAATCTTACAATATGAAAACCGGGGGAAAACCCAAAGAAGTTTAGCCTCTCATAGTTTTATGCACAAGAACAAGATTCAAAAGATAATTCATAACAACCAAATACATAACAAGGATCAAATTACCACAATATTCTGTTCTTCAACACAACCAAGAGTATCAACCAAAAGCTTGGCCAAAGAAAATCTTGAATCTCAAATACCCGAATGTGTTTTTGTTCCAAGAGAATGATCATCCACAAAATGCTTTTCCAATGTTTATAAAACAAAACAAACCACCAAAAGTTCCCTCTTTCCAGCCAAAGACTCGTCACAATTCCATATATTGAGCAAAAGCACATCCACTTGTGTTTTTAAATTGTAAACCACTTTCCAGGAAATCACCCTACCGTAACTTACGGTATCCACCGTAAGTTACGGTAGCCATAAGTTTGATACGGTGGGAAGCTTCTGCCGTACGGTGGAAAAATGCATGTTTGGGGGCCACCGTAATTTACGGTGGCTACCGTAAATTACGGTAGACCCCCACTTGTTTTATTTTGTTCCTTCTTCTCATCCTTCCTTGTTCCATCCCGTCATGGTCCGTCCAACGCTACGTTTTCTCCGTATTAAGCTCCTTAATGTGCCTGAAACAAAAGCAACTGTAGTCATCTAATTCAAGATAATTACACAACTAAATATGAGAATATTACACGTTTTATCATCATAAAGGGTTGTTCCTTGAACCACCCGTCATGCATAAGGCAACTTCATCACAAGAACAAGGGTCACAATTCTAGAAGTTACAAGAATCAAGGTGCATCACAAGCTTCATCACAAACTACTTCAATGTGCATAAGGCAACTTCTTCACAAGATGTCTCACAACCATCTCTAAGATTTTTAGTAACTACTAAGGGTTTGGGTGGTTATGGTAATGATTATGTTTGACAAGATCTTTAGGTACAATCTTTAAACAATGTTGGAAGTTATGGGTAATTGACATAGTAGTTATGATGTCAATAATTATGTTAGTTTGGTTTAGTGTCACTGTAGTGGAGAGAGAATAAATTTAATAATTTTTTTCTGTCTTTTCTTCTAAATTAGAAGGAAGCAGATGAAAGTAGTGGAAAGGAACCTTTTAATTATCGTCATTTTATAATTTTACCATTACAGTTTAATTTAACTAGAAGATTAAAATTATATAACGGTAAAATTATAATTTTTCTTTTCTTTTCCTTTCACTCAGGAACAATAATATCATTTTATTTCTTTCCTTCACTTTGAACTTTGAACACAAAGTAAAATTATATATTTATATTTCTCTCCTTTTTTCTTTTTTAAACTTCCTTTGTTTTCTTTTCTTTCATTTAGTGATCTCGAATAGCTCTAGTCCTAGCTAATTCCTCATGGTTGTTGGTTGATCTTAACATTCTAGAGATTATTTCAGTCACTCTTAAACACATTGAGGGATCAGTCTAGGTCACAACAGAAGCAAACTTCGATTTTTGTTCATAAATTTCCATAACATCGTATGCGGAAAAGAAGAAATTAGAAATTGAAGTTCTTACACAACAATGGAAGCGACGACCAGAATTTGATGTAATCAACGAGATACAAATCGATGTTCGAGAGTCGAGACCCATAAGAGCATATTACATTGTGCTTGGAGTTTAAAGACTTGGACATCACAAAAAACACCAATCTACAACACAACATTGTTTGTTCTTAAAGTCGAACAAAAAGCATATGACGATCTTTATCCATAGTGGTAACCATAACTCCAAAACGACGAAAACAGAAAAAAGACAATAAAACCATCGAACAATGAAATCACTTTATCGAACTAAGAATTGTCACTGAATAATAAATTGATCATTGTATAATGAGACTAAGAAAGTTTTGTTAGTACATAAATATACTAGAAGGCAATTGAATTTTTTAGATTTGGATAATCAACTATTTGGTTTTAAGACATCGGTGGTGGAGCTTGAACAAATATATAGAAGGGTCAAAAGTCACGGACTCCACTAAAAGGGCGGATTGAATACGTATAATATTTTCAAACGATATACGTATAAATTTTTACTTCTGAGCGAAAAAATGAAAGGGGGTTGTGGCCCCTTGACCCCTTAAAGCTTCGCCCCTAAGGAACATGCAGGTGGTCGGTTGTTTAGCAAATTTTATAATGTCACTTGGTAGAACATTAAATTGTTCGCTAATGCTTAGTGAAAACGTACGTGTAATTTTCTGAAACCGATAATAAAGTTTAAGGAATTGTGGAGTTATCTTTACATAAGTTTTAATCATGACATTGTTTTAGGGATTTAAAGATACTAGAAGTGACCCAAAAGTTACTGAAAAGTAACCTTAACCCCATTTAATCACAATTTGTCATCTTATTTTTACCTTGAAGTATCTTCAAAAGATAGGGCACTTTTCTATGCCCTCCAACACTAATATTGCCGTTGAACGGTCAGTTCGAAGCGGTTTCACATTCAGGTTCATGAGCCCAGCCACCGACCCATAGCCCTACCCGAGATACATGAGTCGACATACCTAAAACACCTGATCAAGGTACCCGAGTGGCACTCCTGCCGGGTGGGCTAAATGACTCTCACTTGTTTTGTGTAAAAGAATCTTTTGGGTATTAAAGAACTTACTGTAAAAATGAATACTACAATTTGTCTGCAAGTGTGACGCATAGCTAAGTTGTAACTTGAAACTATGTGCTGTCGTTTGGATATTCGTCTTTGGCATGTAGCTCACTTAAGCATACATATTTCCTCTTGTTCATCATAAGCTATTTAGTGTATGTGGGGAGTCGATAACTTAACCTTCAACAATTAATTCCCATATGTAACCACTCACACGTACACCCTAACCCAAACATGGCTAAACAGATCAAGCACCAGCAGTCCCAGTGCTGCTACCTCAACTGGGTGGCTCAACAGCGGCTCGACCTCGACGAGCTTCTCCAAGCACTCAACAACTACCCGACCGACGTCGAATACCTCCAACTACTAACCAAAAAGATCATCACACACTTCGAAAACTACTGCAAAGCTCGAGCTCAGCTCGCCAAACACGACGCGCCTTCCTTCTTGGCTCCATCATGGGGAACCACTTTCGAGAACTCGTTTCTTTGGATTGGCGGGTGCAGGCCCTCCTTAATTATTCGCCTCGTTTACGCGTTATGTGGGTCGCAACTAAACGCGCACTTGGCTGAGTTTCTTGAAGGGGTTAGGCATGGGAACCTTGGGGAAATATCGAGTTCGCAACTTAAAGACATAGATGATCTCCATGCTAAGACTGTTAAAGAGGAGGATAAGCTAGCTTCGCGCTTAGCAAGCTTACAGGCATATCACACAACTTCGTAAGACATTTTATGTAATGGGTCGGATTGTCAATGGTGAGTTTTGATATGTGTGTATGTATGTCTGTATGTATGTACGTGCAGGAGAGCATTGCGGACGAGCCGCTGGTGCTGCTAGCGAACAACTGTAATGAGCCAGGAGAGTGTAGCCAGGGTCAGGTTGTGGACAAAGCAATGGACACTCATGCCCTTGATTTGTACAAGATCTTGATGGAAGCTGACAAGCTTAGGTTGGATATCTTGAAGGGTATGATAGACATTTTGACGCCATTGCAAGCGGTCGAGCTCTTGGTGGCGTCGAAGAAGCTGCCTCTATCTTTACATGAGTGGAGCAAGAGGCGAGATGTCCGAATGGGGGTTACTCATCTACTTAATCCCGACAACCCCGCATCCGACCCACCACCATCTGACCAGTAACTGGCCGGTTGTAGTGGTGTGCGTTTGTTTTGAAACCATCGTGCTGATTGGTAACAGAGGTAAGTTTGAATAAGCGGAGGCGCGTGTTGTCATGTGTTATTGTTCGTTTTTGGTTACTGCTGTTTTGTAACGAAGCTTGAAGGAAACACTCGATCCATTACTTTTTATAAGATATTGTTATTGTATTAAATTTTTTTTACTAGTTTCACCAACCCTTTTTGACCCTTATGATTTGATTGTTGCACAAGGATCTGATACCTTTTGTTGATGTCATTCTTCAAAAATATTATGTGAATATCAGTTCATATCAGTTACATATATGACAGAATGTAACTGACTCTCAAGTCTCAAGTACTACATAAAACTTAAAGAATTTACTCATGTCACATGAGACCTACACTTCCGCAGTTTAAGTCAAGGTTGAGCTCATAACAGCTTAACTCGAGTTTTTCAACCGTGTAAAAACAAGCAAATCAACCCTAATCCAACGGCATTTTAATCACGTTTGAGAAGCTATCGAGTCGATTTTAAGCTTGGTATAAGATCTTGAAGCTGGATCCGACTCGACTCGCTTGTAGCCTAGTGTGGATGGAAAAAAAACATGATCTGCCATATACTCCATGTTTGTTTTCTATTAATAAATTAATTTGTATGCTTATATCTAAAAAGGATTGACATTGATATTAAAATATGAAATGTAATAACTGTATTACCTAAAAGTCTAAACAAGAAGAATCCAACATTCCAGCCTGTAATATGAAAACTGAATTGGCTGCTAGCAAGATCAGAAGAGTGACGTGGCACGCATGCGAAGCGCCATGTGGCGATAACGTTCCCTTGCACGTGTGTATATATATATAATGATATGAAATGTCTATCATACCCTTGATGGTCTTAGATTGATTATTATTTTGTACAGCTCTAGAATGTATTACTAGCTTCACCACCGAACTCAAACTGCACACATAGTGATTGGTTATGAGTCCTGGCTCTTGGTCAGTTGGTCTGCAGGTCACACGGTACTGGTTCCAACACCATTGTTGATGACAGGTTCCTGCACTATAATAAACCACCAATATTGTTAAGATTATGAGGGGGAAGAGTTAATTGCCTATATTTCATTAAGACTAACTTATTAAAAAGTTTTATATCGTTTACATATTTGATATTCTTTTTACACTATTTAGCATCCTTTGATATGATGGTGGATCTCATCTTCCAGTCACTTCAAGTGAATTTGATTTGCTTGTCTCTGTTTATCTTTGAATCAAAAAAAAAAGTCAAATGGACCCATAAAATGGAACCTTTAGGTAGTCGATATGAATCAAGAACTAGTAACTCTAAGTAATTATGTGTTTAAATGAGACAAATATAGAATAAACACTAGAGAGAGAATCATTGAACACCTTAACTCCAAAGCATTTAACAACATAAAATGCAAGTCATGCTTTTATGAAATATATATCTGAATCTTTCGACCAGTAACCCACCCACTATAAATTCAAGTGACCATAATCTGTGATCACTTTTGACAAAACAAATTAATTATCAAGTATTCAAGTGATAAATTTAAGTAATTATTATGCACATGGAAATCTAGAGTGTTGTTAGGAACAAAATAGTAAACAAGCATCCTATGAGATCCATTCATGCAATATCCAACAAATGAGGCTAGGTGTTTGTGATGAAGTTGACTCATTATGTTGAGTTTAGCCTAAACCTCACATTCATCCGGACCGTTGTGGGTTTACAACAGCTTCACTATCATCTCTCTTCCATCTAAAAGAACCCTTGTGCACATAACCAAACCTACCTTCATCCAAGAGACTGAAATCTAAGAATCCAGGTGTGGCGATCTCTAATAATATGTAAATCTAGTGGGGTTGTTGGTGGAAGTTGAGCAGGGCCGGCCCAACAACATTGTGGCCCAATGCTAGGGCTTTGGGCCTCCCACAACCATAGGGCCTCCATTTTGGCCCATGTTTCATTAGTATTAGGTTAGACGGTTAGTATACTACATAGAAGAAAACCATCGATGTTTCCCACAGCCACAACCATCGACGTTTCCACTTCATCTTCATTCTTGGCTCAGACAATCGAGACCATCGAGGCATCGATCTTCACGGACGGCTTTAATTTCGGTTTCACGCTGACTGTCGAGATCATCAAGCGACACAGCTTCAAGCCTTCAAGTATGGATTCTCTGCGACTGCGAGTAGTTCTGTTCATCTGTGCGATTCCGAGCCCTAGTGCGATTCCGAGCCCGACTGCCCTAGTGCGATTCTCTGCGACTGCGAGTAGTTCTGTTCATCTGTTCATCACGGTTTCCCCCTTTTTCTTGCTACTGCTTGCCCTAGTGTGATTCCGAGCCCGACTGCCCTAGTGCGATTTCGAGCAATCACAGGTTCCCCTTCTGCCCGAGTTTCAGATTTCAATTCGAGAGCAATCACAGGTTCCCCTTCTCTTAACTCACCACCGCGAGTAGTTCTGTTCATATATTTTGCTAACTAAGAGCCTGATTTTTGAATTTCTAGTGTGGATGAATTAACACTGTCTGTTACAGGGCCGACTGGGTTAACATATATTGTGCCATTTGCATTTAGTTTTTTTAGGTTTGTTGTAATTTGATTGGTCTTCTCGCATATGTATATTGTTTATTAGGTTATGTGTACTGTTCATCACTAAATGTTTGCTGAAATTTGTTCTATTGAGTATTGACCATTTGCCCTACAAATGGCTGGTGAATCATACCTTTTCTTCATTAACTTGCTGTGTGTAATGTGTTTGTATTATAGTAATCTAGTGCTTGATGTAGTGGAATGCCTGTTTTTGGTTCACTGATCTAAATAGGAGAGTGATAGCACGGTTTCTTTATGTTTGTGTTTGTGATTTGTGAAGCTTCACATAGCATCTTCATTAATTGTTTGCTATCATTTTGCAAATATTCTCTGTGGTTTTCTGTCTTAGGTTGCTTTAGTTTCTTATTGGTGTGCTATCATGTTCTTTTGAGTAACAGCATCAAATTTATTTGCTTAATTTCTACCCGGATAAAGGAGGAGGGTTTATATAAATAATCTTTTGAGGGCCTCATATTTTTGTTCGCTTTGGGCCTCCAAAAACGTTAAGCCGCCCTGAAGTTGAGTTGAACTGCCCAGAGACTGAACTGCCACTGTTACTAATCATAAACTAATTGTGTTTCCATTGACGGTGTGAACCCTATTGGCTAATAATATGGTCGTTGTCGGGGTTATGACGCAACTACTGGGGCGGGAAACCATGACGAATATTAGCGATTCATCTTATCTTCCCCTACAACAAATAACATCATTATAAGAATTCAGTGGATGGTGATCTTAATGACCTCACCAACCGTCTAAGGTGAAATTCTAGATGAATGAGGGTTGGACGACTTAGAGGGATGATCCTTTGAATGGTAGGTTATTTTGAGAGCATGCAGTGATGGAGGAGAAGATAATGGGAAGTTCTAGGAAATGGTGGCAATGGTGGAGAAGATAGTGGGTTGCTTCTAAGGGCTAATGGCGGTGTAAATGCAGGGTAGATGGAGATTAAGAAGCCATAACCTCAGTCACATAAGTTAAAAGAACGATTATGTTGTTTATTGTTGAAGACAAAAGATAAGAAGAGCTACATCGTCATAGCTTTTCCCGCCTCAATTAGTGCATCATAACCCCCACGATGACTCAATAGTCATCATGATGCCTCCAGTAGAATCCTGAGCATCGCCAACGACCAATGGGAACACAATCACACCAATAGGAACACAATCATTTGTGATCGATAAGAAAGGTGGTTCAGACGCGATAAGAGATTGCTACATCTGAATTTCAGATTTCTGTCCCGAGGGGTTGTTCTAAACAGAACCTTAAGATAGGTGGCGGTGAAGCTTTTGAAAGCCTACAATGGCCAAGGTGGGCGTGAGTTTAATGTTGACTTCATCACAGACATCTTGTTTCATTTGTTGGATATTGCATGAGTGGGTCTAATAGAATTCATGTTTATGATATCGCTTGTGACAACACTCTAGATTATTTGCATCTTAATTACTTAATCTCATCACTTGATAACTCATGTATCTTCTCAAAAGTTAGCATAAATCAAAATAACTTGAACTTAATATGGGTAAATTATAAGTCAAATGATTAGAATATAAATTTCCATGAAAAATACAAGCGGTATTTTAACCTGATTTATTAATCCTGATTGTTAAAAGCTTTGAAGTTTTGAAGTGTTGGGTGATTTTTCATCTTTTGTATATGTCTTATCTAAGCAAATAACTACAAAGAGTTACTAGTTCTTGATTTATACCCTATTTAATAGAATCATTTTGTGAATTCATGTGACAATATTAAAAAGTTGAAAAATAAATAAAGCCATGAAATAGGTCTTGTACACTTGAAGTGAGTAGAAGCTAAGATAAACGAACACATTAGAGGATGTCACATAGTGTAAAAAATTGCTAGATATATGAATGATGTAAATGTTTTTAATAGGAAGTTAGTTTCAATTAAATGCAGCATAAACATTGCTAAAACACAATCCAAACTCGTCTAAAAAACTAGGGTTGTAATTGTGTTGGGTTGTCAGGTTGAATTGATAAAACCCAAACACGACATGTATGTTTATTCGTGCCGAAGTCACCAATCCTAACCCAGACACACTTCAGATCGTGTAACCCAATTATATAACTGTTTCAAATGGGTTGACAGGTCGTAAACGGGTTGGCATGTTGTAAACTAGTTGACGGATTGTAAATGAGCTGTAACTAATTTGTAAAGACATAGGCACCTAGAGCTATAAAAAAAATTTTGTTCTAATTTAGTAATTTCAATAAGTCTGCTTGTTTAACTAAACATGTTGAACATGCTAAACAGGTATTTATTAACAGGTTAGACATGACAACCTAAAACTGAATATTTTACTATTATGTCAAGAATTGTCACCCCTCAAATGAATTATTTTTATAAAGATATAAAGATAATGTTATCCTCACAAGATTGTTGACAGCACCCCCTGTGTAGCCTTCTGCTTCGTTCAAGACCTGTTTCTTACTACTTTCTTCTTCTACAGTTGCAGCTGTTGAAACGTCCTGAAAATGAATATGATTGGCAGTAAACGGAGTGTATAACAGTCACATTGAAAGAAAGAGTTGTCTTATTTTCGAATAATTCTTACTAACACAAGAAGACCCTAACAAGAACAGTTCTTTTTAGCAGGTTCGACCAAAATTCAAAATTTTGAATCATGTAACACAATTTAACATTCTTTTGCCTTGGCTCACTTGAACATTTGTATATCTAAGTATGTCTGTGTGTGCTTCCAGTAGAGCGCATTCATACATGTCTAAACGGTGTATGAAACTCAATAGCAATAAAAAACCAAACTTGCACCAGTAACACTAGTAGCAGAATGATCAAATTCTAAATTGCATTTATCTAACTACAACACATGTATGCATCAATGTCTATTACGATGTACAAACACCACTAACCTCACAAACCATAGATTCGCCATCAACAGTTTCTGCAACATCATGAGTTCTTCCATTCAAATACTCATTACCCATCATATCATTTACATCTATAACATCTTTACAAGCATTAACATCATTCCCCTGCAACAACACCAACAATTTCTAATCAAACATTCAACTGCACACCACAAATAACAGTTCATAACAGTATACCTGCAGTTCACCAGCTTTATGATCCAAAACAATAGAAGAAGGAAGCCGGTCAATATCCCACCCAAGAACCTTACATATAACCCTCCCATACGCTCTATGCGCCTTTATCCTCTTCGTTTTCGCAATAGAAACCGAATGCTGAACCAACGCGATACAATCTTTAAACCGCTTCCCATGCTTCTCATTAGCTCCACCACACACCAGACATGAAAACTCCCTCCACCACCACAATGCTTCACATAATAACCCTTCAATTCCTCATCCCCATCAACCATTTTCCAAAAGAATTCATACCCTTTATCCTCAACATCATCCCCATCTTCAGACATATCATCATCTTCATCATCGTCATCATCATCTTCATCAAAGTAGAAATCTTTAACAGCCTTCAATGCGCTCTGTTGCACCTGATTCCACTTGTGTTTTTCTAATTCTTCTGGTGTGGGTACACGAGTTGTTTGTGGGTTTGGTTTTAGCTTCAATTCCGGCCACCTGATTGATTGAGAGGTGGGTCTGGTGCCGGAGGTTTCACCGGCCATTCTTTACCGGAGAATTTTCCGACATTGGGTTTTTGGGTTGAAATTTGGGGGTTTTTTTCTTGGGTTTCTTGAAAAGAGTGGGATTCAAAGGTTGTAGATTGATGGTTGGAGATTGTGTGTGATGGCCGTGGTGCCAGAGGGAGTGGAGGTATATGACTTCGTCCCGTAATCTCTGTTCGTTGTATGGATTCATTGAAGACGATGATTAAGAACTAGGTTTTCGAGGTGTAGGAAAGAGGCAAGAGACTGGTTAAACAACAGTGAAGCGTGTTTTTGTTTTTCATAAGGGCATCAACTAATCAGACACCCTATCAGGTGTTAAAGAACGCCCTTTAACTTTTTTCACGGCCCGTGAAGGGCCTTACGGCCGTGAGGGGTTCGAAAGTTAATTCTCACAACTGCATTTAATCACGGCCCGTGTAGAACAAACGGCCCGTAAACGTCCGCGCACACGGCCCGTTAACTACCTCAATAACGGCCCGTGAGATCCTTCACGGGCCGTAGTTGTCCTTCTGAGAATTTACTTTCCTCGTTTTGCGTGCACTTTTAAATTTTATAATTATGTGACGCTACGTATATCCTTGATTCGATTTAAGATTCTATATAAACCGTTATATATATGACTTGTATATGGTAGTGAGAAACGAAAACAGTTAAAATGTTCTTCTCGTGGAGGCAGGAGAAGAGTCAAAATGAGTCATCTTCAAACTCACGAGATTGTGGAAAGTATTCCTGATCCAATAGATAACCATAATTGGCAGAACGGGAGGAACTGGTCTCAGAATATTATTCACTTTATACGTAACGGTGACTCCCAAACATGTAGAGTGTATTACATGGGTCATTCCGATATTCCGTTACAATTTTGGCGTGAATTACTCGGAAACGTGTCTTTAGGTACAGAGGTATGATTTAAAGTTTTTTTTATTATATGTTATTTATTTTTAAAATTCTAACAATTAAAAAGTTGTGTTTATAGCATGTTCGGGCTGTGGAAAATAGACTCACAATATGGAGATACGAAGAAATACGTAGAACCGAAGAGTTGTCGGGTAGTGATCGTTGGACGATTCTCCCATTTCCGACCAGCCGTGGGAGGGCGCCATTAGGGCGACTCCATTAGGATCCTTTGCACCGGTATCTACACCGGTGCATTGCCGGCACCATTGCCGGCAGAGACCAGAGCATGGAGCAGGTGTCGCTCCTTGACTTATTTTTTCTGAGGGCCTTGCTTTCACCTAGACGGCGTGAATCTAGCTCACTGCATGGCCGCTATATTTTTGAGCGTCATTCAGGGCAAGGTAAAAAAATATTTCTACTAATTGTTAATAAATAAGTATTATCTATATGCGATTCATAATTATGCCTATTGTTTGATTGTTTTGCAGATGGATAGCCCGATGTTTGCGGCTCGTATAATCACCGTCATTGCCTCGCGCTTAGGGTTGTTTACGGACGCCCTAAATGCGAGGCAGACTAGGACATGCCGCCTCAGATTTTGGGTCGACAGACCGTCATGGCCAGGGGATTGCCGCCAAATTTGGCGACGACCTCCGATGGTCACTGATGGTGGTCGGCCATCTGGCAGCCGGTGCCAGACGTTGGTGAGGAGGAGGAGCAGCCGGCGTCGCAGCAGCAGCCGTTAGCCCCAGCCACACGCCGGACCACCCGTCCCACCGCCTGTTCCTAGGACCATCATTCGGCAGATTCCGCCGACGGGGGAGTTTATGGCGGA
>CM044018.1:34567593-34597593 GCA_024085815.1 Flaveria linearis
TCATTGATAACACTCGGTACTGGACAAGGTACGCTATCTCGAATAGGGGGAACCATGTGTGACCATGCAAAGCAAATTAGAATCACGGGTGCACACGTAATGTAATTTGTCGTGCATGAGAATTCTGGAAACTCTATTTGGTGATAACGGTTATGGTCAGTACAAATCTCAATTCATAGAGGCATAAGGCCTCGGATCCTCATATAGCTTCACTATCGATATGCAGACAACCCTCATTCTTACTAGCATGATACAATTTATTATTGTCAATATATTATCCGGTTATTGATTAATATGTGTTGTGAATTGAAGAAATCATGTCTGGAAGAAGAGCGGGACGCACGGGGTGGACGAGGAAATATCACCCTGACTCAAGCCGAGCTGAATGCTATCATCAATGAGCGCGTGGCTGATGCGCTTGCAGCTTATGAGCAAGCCCGCAATCAGGACCAGAACGACCAGAATCCAAATCAAGGAGGTCCCACAGTCTGTACCTTCAAGATGTTATGGATTGCAAGCCTCATCTTTCAGCGGCTCTGAGGGTGCTGTCACATTGCTTCGCTGGCTGGAGAAACTCGAGTCAGTGTTTGCCATGTGCAACTGTCCTGATGGAAATCGCGTCAAGTACGCCTCCGGCACATTGGAGGGACCAGCCCTGACGTGGTGGAACTCACAAGTCCAAACCTTAGGGCTTGGTGCTGCTAATGGTATGCCATGGGATGACTTCAAGGTTCTGATGAAAGAAGAGTACTGCCCAGGAGCGAAGTCCAGAAACTGGAGGCAGAATTTTGGAATTTAAAGATGGTTGGTTCTGACATTGAGGAGTACACGACTCGTTCGCACGAGTTGGCTGCATTATGTCCTCAGATGGTGACTCCGGCCTACAAACGGATGAAAAATACATTGATGGTCTAGCTCCTCAGATCCAGGCTAGTGTGATGGCTGCTGATCCTGTCACTATTCAGCAGGCCATCCGACTGGCTCATAAACTCACGGACCAGGCAGTGGCACAGGGCACCTTGCCTAAACGTGGCGCTGCTTCTGGTTCTTCTGATCACAAAAGGAAATGGGACGACAATAACAACAACAAGTCTTCAAGCTCCAACAACACCCAGCAACAACAGACCAAAAAGTTTGACCCTTCAAGAAGCTTCAACAATCAGAACAACAACAACTATGGCCAGGGATCGAGTAGTTACGCGGGCAAGAATCCTAAGTGTAACCGGTGCAACTTCCATCATCATGGCCCGTGTGATCGACTCGTTGTCAGAGATGTGGAAAGATGGGTCACGCAGCCAAAGACTGCAGGGGTGAAATAATGACTCAGCAACAACAACCTCAACAACAACGCCAGGGTGGAGTGACTAGAGCTGTTATGAATGTGGTAAGGAGGGTCACTACAGGAAGGATTGCCCACAGCTGAAGGGTGGAAACAAGGGTAATAATGGGGGCAATGCCAAGGGTCGTGCATTCGTGATCGGTTCCGGCGAGGCAAGGGATGACCAGAATGTGGTTACTGGTACGTTTCCCCTGAATGGTTGTTTTGCTTCTATACTATTTGATACTGGAGCTGATAGGAGCTTGTTTCCAACCAGTTCATTAAGTTCTTAGATGTAACCCTAGCTGTCATGGAACCTAGTTATGTTGTAGAATTAGCTGACGGAAACTAATTGAGGCAACTCATATCGTAAGGGGTGCAGACTAGGATTATGTGGTCATGAGATAGATATAGACTGATGCCTGTCACACTTGGTAGTTTCGACGTAGTTGGGGATGGACTGGCTATCTAGAATCAAGCTGAGATCATCTGTGGAGAGAAAATCGTTCGTATACCACTTCCTAGTGGTGAAACTTATTAGTTAAGGGCGAAAGGAGTGGCATGGTCTCTGGAATCATCTCCTACATGAAAGCTCAGAAGTGTTTGCGTAAGGGTCACACCGCTTTCCTAGCCATGGTCACTGAAAAAGAAACCGAGGAAAAGAAAATTGAAGACATCCCTGTCGTACGCGATTATCCTGAGGTTTTCCCTGAAGACCTACCCGGTCCACCGCATCGCCAAGTCGAGTTCCAAATCGATTTGGTACCGGGAGCTGCCCCTATCGCGAGAGCACCATACAGATTAGCTCCAAGGGAACTGCAAGAGCTGTCTACGCAATTGCAGGAACTATTGGATAAGGTTTTATCAGACCTAGCTCATCACCGTGGGGAGCCCCAGTCTGTTTGTCAAGAAGAAGGACGAACTTTCCGCATGTGTATCGACTACAGGGAATTGAACAAGGCAACAGTAAGAATCGTTATCCTCTCCCGCGCATTGATGATCTGTTCGATCAACTACAAGGGTCGAGTTACTATTCCAAGATAGACCTAAGATCGGGTTATCATCAACTAAGGATACGAGAAGAAGACATTTCAAAGACTGCCTTCAGAACGAGGTATGGCCACTACGAGTTCTTGGTTATGCCGTTCGGGTTGACCAATGCACCAGCGGTTTTCATGGACCTAATGAACGAGTGTGCAAACCCTCTAGACAAGTTCGTCATTGTCTTCATCGATGACATCCTTATTTACTCAAGGAATAAGGAAGAACACGAAGCACCTTAGACTGATTCTGGAGCTGTTGAGACGAGAACAGAATTGTATGCAAATTTTCAAAGTGCGACTTCTGGATACGAGAGGTCCATTTCTTGGGCCATGTGGTCAATGAGAATGGGATACACGTTGACCCGGCAAAGATAGCAGCTATCAAGAACTGGGCTACGCCTAAGACTCCGACCGAGGTACGACAGTTTCTGGGTTGGCTGGCTATTATCGACGGTTCATCGAAGGGTTCTCGAAGATTGCTCAACCTCTCACCGCATTGACTCATAAAGGCACTACGTACGATTGGGGTGATAAAACAGAATCTGCATTCCAGATTCTGAAGCAAAAACTTTGTACAGCACCGATTCTATCCCTGCCTGAGGGAACCGATGATTTTGTAGTTTACTGTGATGCTTCTACAAGGCCTCGGTTGCGTACTAATGCAACGCAATAAGGTGATTGCCTATGCATCACGACAACTGAAGATACATGAGAAAAACTACACGACACACGACCTAGAGCTTGGAGCAGTCGTGTTTGCACTCAAGATATGGAGACACTACTTGTACGGTACCAAGTGCACCATTTACACCGATCACAAGAGTCTCCAGCACATCTTTGAACAGAAGGAGCTAAATATGAGACAACGTCGTTGGGTCGAGTTGTTAAACGACTATGACTGTACGATCAAGTATCATCCGGGCAAGGCCAATGTAGTAGCAGACGCCCTGAGTCGGAAGGAAACACCCAAGCCAAGACGAGTTCGAGCATTGCAACTCACCATTCACACTGGTTACCCGACCAGATCCGCAATGCTCAACTTGAGGCGTTAAAAGAAGAGAACCTGAAAGCCGAGTCGCTACGAGGCATGGAGAAGCAATGGAAACCAAGCCTGACGGAATCCGCTACTTCATGGATCGAACATGGATCCCTCGTATGGAAACTACGAGAACTGGTAATGGACGAAGCTCACAAATCACGGTACTCAATCCCCCAGGTTCAGACAAAATGTATCACGATCTCAAAGTCCTTACTGGTGGCCGAATATGAAAGCTGACATTGCCACATACGTAAGCAGATGCCTAACCTGTTCTAAGGTTAAGGTGGAGTATCAACGACCGTCTGGTTTACTCCAACAGCCAGAATACCAGTATGGAAGTGGGAGCAGATATCTATGGACTTCATCACGAAACTTCCTCGAACTCCCAGCGGATGCGACACCATTTGGGTGATCGTGGATCGCTTGACGAAATCCGCACACTTCCTGGCAATCCGGGAGACTGATCGTATGGAAAAGTTAACTCGTATCTACCTAAGGGAAGTAGTCTCTCGGCACGGTGTGCCGATTTCCATTATCTCTGATCGTGACGCTCGATTCACTTCACACTTCTGGCAGTCTTTGCAACGAGCATTGGGACGCGGTTGGATATGAGCACCGCGTATCACCCTCAAACCGATGGCCAAAGTGAGCGTACGATCCAGACCTTAGAAGACATGTTACGTGCCTGCGTCATAGATTTCGGCAGCAGTTGGGAAACTCACTTACCGCTAGTTGAGTTTTCTTACAACAATAGCTATCACACATCGATCAAAGCTGCCCATTTGAGGCACTGTATGGGCGTAAGTGCCGATCACCTATCTGTTGGGCGGAAGTTGGAGAAAGTCAACTCACCGGCCCTGAACTGTGCACGAGACGACTGAGAAGATCGTGCAGATCCGTAACCGTATGGCAGCAGCCCGTGACGACAGAAAAGCTACGCTGATAAGCGTCGCCGACCGTTGGAATTCCAAATAGGTGACAAGGTGCTTTTGAAAGTGTCACCTTGGAAGGGTGTGATTCGTTTCGGGAAACGCGGGAAACTAAGCCCTAGGTACGTGGGACCGTTTGAGGTTGTCAAACGGGTTGGCCCCGTGGCCTACCAATTGAACCTACCCGAAGAACTCCGTGGAGTACACGTGTTCCACGTCTCCAACTTGAGGAAATGCCTTGCAGACGAGACTCTTATCGTTCCGTTAGACGAGATACATGTGGACGAACAACTACATTTCGTCGAGGAACCAGTGGAAGTCATGGATCGAGAGGTCAAAACGCTCAAACATAGTCGTATCCCTATCGTCAAAATCCGTTGGAACTCAAAGCGTGGACCGAATTTACCTGGGAACGCGAAGATCAGATGAAGAAGAAGTACCCTCAACTGTTCCAAAATCAGGCATCTACCTCTTAGATACGCAGGTACTCTATTAACATGCGTCACAAACCGTTGAGCCTTGTACTTCCCGTAAAACCACGTAACATGATGTACTAATTTTCGGGACGAAAATTCCTGCAACAAGGGGATGATGTGACACCCCGTAATTTCAGGTTAACATTTTCAAACCATTGTCGTTAACATTGACCGTACTCGCTAATACTCGAAACGTATACAAACACCGCCACCGACATCGTTAAACAAATTATGATAAAATACTAACGGGGTGTTTGTAGAGGATTCACATAAACGAGATTACCTAAGGAATCCTCTTAATTTATATAGCACGTCCATCACGTCGTTATCAACCGGAACGAATTCGGGAACACGGGACCTAAGTACAGGGACCAAACCTGACAATTGCCAAACTGGGCTGGGTATAAATACCCATCCACCAGCCAAACACACCCCATTCTGCTCTCTTTCTCTCCTACGCTCTCTACACCATATTTCTTCATCCTAGCACCAAATCCACCCGATTGAGCTCGTTTTCGTCGGATTAGACCACACAACAGCTGAGAAATCACGTTCCCAGCAGGTAGGCGACCTCATTCATCCGTTTTATTGCTCGTTTCACTGCTGCAAGTATGGGGTTCGGGTGTTAGGGTTCAACCGAATGCATGTGGTCGTGGGGGTGCGTGTGAGGTCAATCAGCGTGGTTCACTTAGACATGTTAGGAAAGTGTTCCTGGAAGTCCTGATTGTGTGAAAATCGAGCACGGGACAGCCGAAGGCTGTTCAGCCCGTCCAGCAGTCGCGACTGCTGCAGTACGCGACTGGGCCAGCCATGCGACTGAACCATGCGACTGGGTCCATCGTACGACTAAGTGGTGCGACTGGGTTGGATCGTGCGATTGAGTCCATACGTATGTGTGTAACGTGCGAATGAATGCATGCGATTGAGAGTCTGTGCGACTGAGTCAACCGAATGAATGTGTGCGACTGAGTAACACCGACTGAAGGTCCAATCGTACGAATGAAGGTCAGTCGTACGATTGGTTGTTGAGTCGGGTGAATTGGTGATGTGTGGTACGATTGAATGCTAAGTCGTACGAATGAGGGTTCAATCGTACGAATGAGATTGATTCGTACGATTGAAGGCCCATTCGTGCGAATGAAGTGTCCAGTCGTGCGTCTAGCCTTGTTATGCGATTTGAGTCATCGTTAGCGAATTCTTCTGGTGTGCGAGGTGTCTATCGTGTGATGATAAGTTAACATCAATAAAATGTCATTTCTTGACCACAAAGATTAAAGTCAACGCAATCAACAAGCACATACTTTTACGATCTAAACAACCTAACTGTTGCAACAAACGACAACCCGTTTGGGAACTACATAAGGTCTGATACGTGTATGCCTGCTTGGTGTGTGTGTCACCCACGACCGAGCCCATGCGACCCGACGACTAAACATGCCTATTAACGCTGAACACAACATTAACGCTTAACATGACTGTCAATAGGTGTTTGACAGCGCATTGTAAACAACACTTGGGAGACCTTCATCCTACATACTTATTACATCATCTGTGAGTTTCACGGCCCCTATTTTACTCTCTTTCTTTGGGGGAGAAAACATGCAAACAGATTTACTTAAATGGTTGTAGTATTATTGATATCGCTTGTTACGTTAGTGCAAACACACAACATGTCCTGACACACTCGAACCGTTAGTAATGGGATTAGCGAGGTAATTTTGAGTAGTACTACTGGGTCTGACAAACCCCGCCAGGCTAGTCGCGCTAGCTTGATTGGAGGTCAAACGGGTGCTTGATTGACCTAACACATGTCACGGTCTTGCGAGACGTGACGGGATACAACAAACACATATAGGACGTAAACAGTCAGCTTCGGTTCGAAACGCTAAGTAACAAGAACATAGGCTAGCTACCTAACGATATGCTCTATATACTAAACCATTGAAACGCAAACTACCGAACGCTTACGAACACATTTATTGTTGAATAAACCTGTGAACTCACCAACTTTATGTTGACACATTTTAGCATGTTTTCTCAGGTCACAGGAATGCATAAGCTCAAGATGCACGCTAAGGAACGCACTCAGGACATGCATTCATCTATTATATTTCAGCATTGAACATTTGTCTAAACATGACTATTGTAACTGTACTGTAATGGATTTACAAATTATGTACTCGCTTCCGCACTATTGTAAACCTTGTTTATGTTCTTTTGAATGAAGTCAAATGTTTATTTTAAATTCATATAGTGTCGTTCGATATGACTGTGTCTGAGATCCTGGTATGTCACACGCCTAACGGTAAAACCCCGTTCGTGGAATTGAGGGTGTGACAATATTAATCACTATTTTTATTTTCCGTCTCCCTCTCCTAATAAATGATAGTACTATATTAGTAATTATTTAATTAAAACATTTTTTAATTAAAAAATAGAATTGTAAAAATTTTAAAACTTGATATTATAATGAAATATACTTTAAAATATATGACTACAAATTTTTTCTAAATTTTATAAGATAATTATTTTTTCAAAATAAAGTTTAAAAAAAGACCAAATATTTGAGAATCTATTACCCATAATAAAAGAAGGTTTTTGAGATGCCACATGTCAACATATTAAGCATCTTATTTTTATTTTCCCGTATCTCTCTACTAATAAAAGATAGTCTTTATATAGTAAATTATATTAATTACAAACATTTAAATTAAAAAATAGTATTGTAAAAATTTAAAAACTTGATATTATAATGAAAAATACACTTTAAAATATATGACAGAACTTTTTAAAATATGAAGTATATTAACATAATTTTTTCTAAGTTTCATAAGATAATTATTTTTTTAAATAAAATTAAAAAAACAGAATGCATAAGAAAACAATTAAAAAAACACAATCTTATAAAATAAAATTTTAAATTGATATTATTGTATTTTTACTTGAACTACTTATTTATTTCTAACTCAATCATATCTATTTACAATTAACATTTACAATTTTTAAAATTTTATTACATATTATTTTATATATTATTTAATCAACCCATTTATTACACGAGATACTATACTAGTATTAGTATAGATATAGATATTGCTTGAACATCAACATCTTTTTGTCTTTAAATGGTAACATGTTATAGAGTACTTGAAAAAAGCTTAAGATTTATAGTAATGATTAATACAAAAACTAAACTTACACACATGTATAAGAAAATATGCCTAATATCCATACGATAGTACAGTTAAGAACAAGTGTCGATACTAAGTGAACAAGATAATCTAAGAATAATAAATCCACAATGATATATAGCTTACAAAAATAAAGACTGAAATTGAAACTAAGGAAACTTAAAAACAAAGAAATCTTAAAATAAACAAAAACTTAAACTATCAATCATAATGCTTAAACAAAAAATCAGACAATAAAATTATCACATAGGATATAAATACATATATACATACATACGTACGTACGTAGGTACGTACATACATACCTACATATACATACATACCGGTTGCGTATCCCGTGAAAATCATGTTGAACTTGTATGCCACATATAATGACACTAGACAACACTACTACCGAGTTAAGTTTAAGAGTTATACTATGAGTAACAATAAGTAATTTTAGATTGTTTAAAAAGTTAAACAAGTCTAATAAGAACATGGAAATTGATGAGACAATTATATAAAACTAGTTACTAATGGCAAATATGATTTGTAATTTGGATATAAAGACAAATTAATAACTAATTTTGTAATTGAGAAATATAAATAGACGGTTATTTGTATACATATACATATACATATATATATATATACAATATATACATACATACATATATATACATGCATACAATATATACATGCATACATAGATATATATACATACATACCTATATACATACATATATATATACATACATATATAAATATATATATATATACATACATATATATACACATACATACATACATTATACACATACATATATATATACACATATATATATATATAACACATATATATATATATACATACATACATACATACATACATATATATTACATACATATATATATACATACATATATATATACATACATATATATATACATACATATATATATACATACATATATATATATACATACATATATTATACATACATATATATATATCATACATATATATATACATATATATAGTATATATATCTATATATCTATATATATATATATGTATGTATATATATATGTGTGTGTATATATATAATATATATATATATATATATATATATATGTATTATATATATGTATGTACACACACACAGATATATATATATATATATATATATATATATATATATAATATATATATATATATATATATATCATATATATATATATATGAGACATGTTTAATTAAATTACATATAATTATAATTGTAATAATCAAAGTTGTTAATCACGAGAGGTTAAATTTGTAATTATTCAATAATCAAGCCTAACTTTAGGAAAAGTTAGTACGTAATAACAAATGGAATTAAGGGGTCAAGACTAAACACATTATAATTTTCCTTGAAGATTTCAATGGTGGCAAACTCTAATCCCCACTCCTCTTCCATCGTCATCGTCATCCAAACACTATCCGATCGTCTTTTGCGCTCTAGTACTAGTGCACCGTCGAACCACCGTCCGTTGTGCACTGCCGCTCTATCCCTCCTTCGTCGATTTTCAACCTTTATACACAATCCTATACGCGGTCCTAATCTCTCACGCTTCATTTTGGATCAATACATGCTGCCATTGCCACCTTATTTCGTGTTTATTTATAACATTTATAACACTTACGTGTGTGCAACTATGATCGTATAGGGATCCGAATTTATCGATCAGATGATTTTGGAAATTAGATAGTGATCTAGAGTTTGTAGATATGATTAGAAGTTGCTGGTTTTTAGTATGTGAGACCGTATCTAGTGACTGAATTATGCTACGTGGTGTTTCAGTTTCGTTGTTGTTTATTGTTCGTGAAAGTATAATTTTGAGCCCTTATGGTTGTGTTATCAAACTTTTGGTTTGCAATTGGACTCCTGGTGGGTGATCTAGGGTGACCTAGATCGGTTAACGGTTATTATTCCTCTACATATTTAAATAGTTTTAAATCCTATGCACGAAACCTAACATACTCTATTTAGGGTGGAAACTCGTTCACACTCGTTAAGATCTATATATATGTGTGTGTGTTACATAGATATATTAACATATGCGTAACATAACTATTTACATATTGGATTAGTTTCATATATGCCCTTATAAACATCACGTATATCTATATACCCACACTACAAGAATTAAGGCCTATGGCGATCAAACCTATGGCAATGACATTATGCTGTCACATGACCTATCGCGACGACGGTCATCGCCATAGGTGACATCGATCGCAAGAACATGTTAATCTATTTCTTATTAAAATGTCCCATGATTTTATTGCAGGTTATGTATTCAAGCGTAACATGATCACACGGTGGTGATTGTGGGGTCTGGACCCACGGGCATGGATATACTTTTTCTTCAAGTTGCCAGTCATGTAACTTAATGTTTTAAATATATATCTTTTGATCGAATATATTTTAAACGTTACTAAATTTTTAATTTTTTTATATCAATATAGGATCAGCTAAGAAAAGACGATCAAAAGAAAGGAATTTAAATTTATATGAGAAACATGGTCCAAATAACAACCAACCACTACCCGTGCAATTTGATCATATATGAAAACAATATAAATCTATGTGAGAAAATAGTCAATTATTTGCTATAGCATTATCCAATCACGTCTCCTCTTTTCCTTTCATTATCCCACTTGGGATAAAGTTACAGATACATTTAAGATATCATTATTTAATTTTCTAAAGACGAGTATTTATGTAGTTTTTTTATTTGTAATTTGATAATCATAACTTTTATATTTTTTTAACTATTCTATTTTGCAAGAATATTTGAGTTAAAAGCTTATTATGGTTCAGAACAGTGGCATGGAATCCACTTGGAATCCACATGACTACCAACGAGCTTTTCGAGATAAACGATTTAATATGAAACAACATTTTTTGAGTCAGTGAGGTTATAATAATATTGAGCAGACTTTAAATAATCCACCTGAAGGTCAAAGTCAAGAGACATGGGAGCAGGTGGTTGAGTTCATATGTTTTTAATATATTGTTTTGGTGATTTTGATCCAAAATGGTCTATATGCTATACATATTTAAGAATTATTGTTTTTGATGAGTTGTTAGTTTATAGTTATAACTTGAGAATTTTATATTATTTGTTGTACTCAACAAGTGCATTAAAAGGATAATGCTTGCAATAAACAAATATAATGTGTTCTAACATTCAAACAATCATTAATTAACATATTTGTATCATTAACATTTATAACAATCACTAATTATTGTTTAAATTTCTTTTTCATATTTCAAAGTGTATTACACGGGTTAAATAAAAAATATTAAAAATTAATAAAAAAACTAGAAAATATAAAATACTATTTTGATATAAGATATAATAAAAATTATGTGTGAGTAAGTACTTTAGTTAATAAGATTTTTTTATGATTTTTTTAAACTTCCATTTTAAAAAGTGTTTTTTAACTCTCGTTTTAGAAATATGTTAAGAGACATTTCGTTCTAAGAATATTGTTTTTGAAAAATGTCGTTTTTAATAAAATCTTATTATTTCAAAACAATGGGTTTTAGTTATTTTTGTTTTATGAATAATTTTTCGTACTTAATAAAATTTGACAAAATATCATTTTTATAAATATTTTATTGTTTAAAAACTCCGGGTTTCAATTATTTTTTTTAAAATTTTTTAGAAAAAAATTTCATATAAAACCTTTATTTTTAAAAATATCGGTTTTAGAATAATTCATATAGCAAGATACGTTGTTTAAAAAAACTCATAGCTTTAAAAATCTTTTTTCATATGTGTATTTTTTAATCAAAATGTTTAGTTTTTAATTAATAAAAATATGTTTATAAAAAATATTGATAAATAAGATAAAGAGAGAGAGGGAGAGTGGGGGAGAGAGGGAGAGAGATAAATAGAGAGAGAATTTAACAATTAGTTTTTAACTTTTTAAAATTTAATAAATAATTTGAGCAGAAAAATAAATGTTAGAGTTAATATGACGGTGACATGTGTCCGCTCAATGTAATCATTTATTAAGATAGATTCAATTTTCATTTATGTATATTTGATTTCGGTTTAAAACATTGAATTTTTGATAAAAAAACCTTGCAAAAAATAAATATTTAAAAATAAAAATTTTAATCAGGGACCCTATGGCTACGACTGTCATCGCCACCTATTATATTTATTTTTTAATTTTAAATTAAAAAATCACGATTAAAAAATGCCAACATGTATGTGGCGACGACGTGTCGTCGAGATAGACAACTATTGTGACAGTGGCTATTGCGATGACGTAATTTTGACCTATTGCGACGACAATGTGGCTACTGAGTCTATCACGACGACATGTCATCGCAATAGCTTATGCCGAAGACATTAGCATCTATGGCGATGACATTGTCGTCACGATAGGTATTAATTCTTGTAGTGGCAACCAAATATTTAACACTAGCTATAGTAAACCCGTGTATTACACGGTTGAATAAATAAAAATTTAATAAATAAATTTTATTAATTATAAAATAATATTTTAAGATATGATATGACTGAAATTATGTATTAGAAATAATCATAAGTAATAAAACAGTGATATCAACTTTTTAAAAATTTGTTTTTAATTTTTTTTCAAAAAGAAATAAATATTTTATCCTAAAACAAACTGTATAAAAAAGTCATTTTAAAAATTTCTATTATAACTTCCATATTTAATTATTTTTGGTTTTAAAAATTAACTTTTTAAAAATACCAATTTTAAAATATTTCGTATTTTTAAAAAGTCTTATGCTTTAATAAATTTATTATTTTAAAAATATTTATTTAGAATTAAACATTAAAAAATAGATCTCTTTATTAATTATTAAATCTGAAAAAATGTTAAATAATATTATTACTAATTAAGGTAATTATTTAATAAGAGAGAGAGGCGGGAAAGTTTTTGTGAGAATGATTGTGATGTTACCACGTGTCATCTCAAGATACCTTTTTATTAGAGTAGGAAGATATCATATATATATATATATATATATATATATATATTATATATATTATATATATATATATATATATATATATATATATATATATATATAATATCTATTATATATATATATATATATATATATATATATATACACACCAAATTTTAATGAATGGACTATTCTACCCTATTATGCCCCTCTTGTTTTCTTTTCCTTTTTCGTCTCTTTCATCGGTTACCATCTACATCCCAACCACCATCAATAATCACAACCACCACCATCACCATCAATGCATCAAAAGGTTAAAACCATGTTCAACCAAAACCACTTCCATCCATCATCAATCCTCTTCATCACCGCTGTCCATCACCATCATCATCCATCAATGTTTCAACGTAAACCGAAGGCCACCATGCAGATCCAACCCCATGTTGGACCTTACTAAACCTAATCTTGATTTAAACCCACCAAAACTCTGATATTTAACATTCGACTTGGTGTATACAGCCCTAAATTTGTTAGATCTACGTCGAATGAACACAATTTCGGGTAGAATGTTAGATATGTGAAGTGATTTCGGCGGTGATGGTTGGAGGCTAGACGGTGATTTGGCAGTGATTGTAACAGAAAATCAAAGGCTGGAATTCCAGAGACTGAAACGTTAAAAATAAAAGTATGAAAAGCTTCGATGGATGAGATGAGGCACAATTACAGTCTATAGTGAACTAAATTAATTATTTTTCCTATTCATCATTGTTAGTTATGCATGTATATTCTATAAGCATCTTTTTAAAGTTGAAGAGTGGATTGTGAATTTTATTTAATCTTCAGATAGAGAGAAGCAGTGAAAGGGCAAATGTCAACCTGTAAAAAAAATATTCTTGTTGGTAAAAGAAATAGATACTTAAGATGTAAGGTTTATGTTAAATATATTTTCTTTTTGATGTTAAATATAAAAGCATAAAGATCAATTGAAATGGGTGGCCTGAAAGATGGATCGAGAGTTTGAGATATTTTATGAATAGAGCATGGGAAAAAACATTATTTAAATTAAATCCAAGGGTAAAATGGTCTTTTAATAATATATATGTTGATATTTTACTTATGTTATAATTAAGAGCATATATATGATATTTTTAGTTTTGTATAGGTTATATGTATTTTTAATGTTTTTAAAGGTAAATATGAAATTATCCTTACATATTGTATGAGTTCCTGATATGTTAAGTTCATTTTTGTTCTTTGTTTATCTTCAAACTCTGAATCGCTTTCTCTTCGAACTGTAAATTTATACTGTAATTGAACTTTTTGAAATATTTTCAGTTAGGGAAACGAATACCGATCTAGAAAAGAGAGAGATTTAAGATTGGGTAACCTTACGTAATTTTATTTGATAGTCGGTGGTTTCCAAAGATATAATAATTTCCTATTGTTGGGTATTCTACCTTGGAAGAAATTGAAGATTTCAATATTATTAAAGTTGAAGACTTGAAGCACAAAATCAATAAATTATTAGTCTAGGGTTTATTTTGTAATTATTGTAATCTCTAGATTAGTATATATTGTAACCTATGTCATCATTGTTAAGGGTGACTAATTCACCACATGTTAGGATGAATTAGGGTTTCTCACCAACAACAATAAATCATCATCCATCATGGATGATGAATTCAACATTATATCATCATTCTTTTGAATGATGATTTCAACAATATATCAATAAACATCAAGCATTCATCATCATTGTATGTGTTCTTCACGTTCATCATCATCATGATTTATATATTTTAGCATCTAATCATTCGATTCTTGTTATCATCAATATGAATCCTAAGATCCAAGCTCATGTTCACGTTCAAGTCTTGAACACACAATTGGTATCAGAGCGAGAGTTGTGGATTCATATGATTGTGATGAGTTTTCATGGTTAGAGTGCTGAAATTATTGAAGATCTGAAGAAAGCAATTCAATAATCATTCAACATTCATGTTTGCAACTGCCTCAAGTAGCAAACAAACTAGGTTTGCGGCTACCGAAGTGGGCTGCAAAAGAGGCTACCATAGGCAGCTTTCATACAATCAATCAATCAACAAATCATGTCTCTCAACATGAAAACTCTAACACAGCCTACGCCAAAACCGCTGCCGTAATCGAGAAGACCGTACAGAACGTCACCGGACCCAAGCCTCTTCAGGACTACGAGCTTCTCAACCAGATCGGCTCCGCCGGACCGGCGCTCGTGTGGAAGCTCTACTCCGCCTAGGCTCGCGGTGGTTCCACGCTCATCTCGCACCAGTACCGACCGTGTGCGTTTGGGTGCTTGACAAGCACGCCTTGTCCGAGGCTAGGGTTCGGGCTGGACTCTCCAAAGCGGCGGAGGACTCGTTTTTTTTTGAGATTGTTAGGGCTGATGCGGCCAGACTGGTTAGGTTGAGGCACCCTGGAGTGGTTCATGTGATCCAGGCACTAGATGAGAATAAAATGCGATGGCTATGTTCACTGAGCCTTTGTTTGCGTCTGTGGCTAATGCACTTGGTATGTTGGATAATATTGCTAAAGTGCCTCAGGAGCTGCAAGGATTGTTGGAGGTAAAACATGGTTTACTTCAGGTAGCTGAATCTCTGGACTTTCTTCACAATAACGCCCACCTTATCCATCGAGGCCTATCCCCTGAGGCTGTCTTAATTAACTCAAGTGGAGCTTGGAAGCTTGGTGGATTCGGTTTTGCACTACCTGCAGACCAATCATCTACAGATCCATCTACTGTTCAGCCCTTCCATTATTCTGATCATGATGTTGAAGATTGGGTTTATGAACAACAAAACAAAATTGGGCTTCGTATTCGGGCTCTCATCACCAACACCAATAGTGACATCAGTTACAAAATATAGTTGTTCTAAAGCTTTGAAGACATCGCTTCCGCATCAACAACAACATTCTTAGCATTGAACAATTATCCAACAAGAACAAGATCAAGCTTCATTCACATTGAAAATCTACAATTTAGGGGGAGTATTGTTGGGTATTCTACCTTGGAAGAAATTGAAGATTTCAATATTATTAAAGTTGAAGACTTGAAGCACAAAATCAATAAAAATATTAGTCTAGGGTTTATTTTGTAATTATTGTAATCTCTAGATTAGTATATATTGTAACTTATGTCATCATTGTTAAGGGTGACTAATTCACCACATGTTAGGGTGAATTAGGGTTTCTCACCAACAACAATAATCATCATCCATCATGGATGATGAATTCAACATTATATCATCATTCTTTTGAATGATGATTTCAACAATATATCAATAAACATCAAGCATTCATCATCATTGTATGTGTTCTTCACGTTCATCATCATCATGATTTATATATTTTAGCATCTAATCATTCGATTCTTGTTATCATCAATATGAATCCTAAGATCCAAGCTCATGTTCACGTTCAAGTCTTGAACACACACCTATTTTACTGTTAACGATATAAAACAACTTAAATTTTGGAGTAAATTACCGTTTGCATCCCTGAGGTTTGGTGATTTTAACCATTTGCATCCCTACAGTTTAAAATCTCCATATACCCTTTAACGTTTTATTTTTGTTCCAATTTGCATCCAAATGACTAACGAAGTTAAATAATTCAGTTAACTTTTTATAAAATGACAAAATTACCCTCGACTTTGAACAAGCCCTAGAAATCCCCAAATAATCATCTTCTTCAACCCCATTCACCTCATTTCAATCATCTTCCCCAATTCTCTCTGTAATCCATTCAACATTCACTTCATTTCAATCATCTTCAAAATCGCTTGTAACACCAACTTCACCGCCTACTTCACCCTAACCTTCTGGTCAAACCCATCTCTCTCCTCCACGTTCACTGATTGAAAACCTGTTACTTCAACACCGGCGTGATAGTGATCAGCCTCCAACGGTGGCCCTCCGGCGACCATACAAAAAGATAGAAGAGTGAATGGAGTTGTAGAAGCGTATGAGGATATACGAGCTGGGGTCTTGCCACCATTTCTGCTGGTGTTCGGCGAAAGACGCCGGTGGAGCACCGGTGGAACCAGCATGGGCTTGGTGGTGATAATTTTCAGGGGCTTTGTTGGGATCTGCACCCGGGTCCGGTGAGTCTGTTGCATTGGAGTGGGAAGGGGAAGCCGTGGGTGAGGATTGATGCGGAGAGACCGTGTCCTCTTGATGCGCTTTGGGCGCCATATGATCTGCTAAAGCCTCCGTTTTCATTTAATTCTTGAAGGAGATTGATGATGAGTGTTGTGTTTGCAGAGTGATGATGAACTGATGATGGTGATCATGAGAAGAAGATGATGAGGCTGGAAAATTGAATCGAAAAGAATTTGGAAGTTAAAAGTGTACATTTTATGGAAATACTTGTAATTTGTAAATTACTAGTAGGAAGAATAAATTCATGATTTTGGTGTATTAATATGTAGTGAATAAGGAAGATGATTAAAATGAGGTGAAAAGGGGTTGAAGAAGATGATGATTTGGGGATTTCTAGGGCTTGTTCAAGTCGAGGGTAATTTTGTCACTTTATAAAAGTTAACTGAATTATTTAACGCCGTTAGTCATTTGGATGCAAATGGGAACAAATATAAAATGTTAGGGGGTATATGAGGATTTTTAAACTGTAGGATGCAAATGGTTAAAAACACCAAACCTCAGGGATACAAACGGTAATTTACTCTAAATTTTGAGTTATTTACATTTATGATCATGTATGATAAAAATTGAGGTTGTCTTATAACCACATATTATCTATTCTATATACAAAACATTTAAGATAGAAACATTTATAATTTTGCTTAAAAGTTTAAAACATTTAAAATAATTTTTTAAACATAGAGTTCTGTATTCTATACAATAATTTCTATTTTACCTCATTTAATAAAAATTTTCAAATTCGTACATTATTTAATACACATTTGATTATTTAATTCAATTCATTAAGTATTATTTTGTAAAAATTATCTTAAAGGCTGATTACTAACCAAGGATCTATCAGAATACATTTGAAGTACAAGAAAGTTATTTCGAAATAGATAATGCACAAAGGAAATTCACTAAGTGTCAAATCTTTCAAAGCCAAACAGATAAATCTTCTGAAGCCAAAAGTGAAGTTTTTTGAAGCTTCAAGACAAAGTCTTCCGAAACATGAAGACTAATCTCTTTCGAATACAGAGAAAACATGCTTTCTCTAACATTGCTTTTGACAAAAGCTAAATAACTTTTCCCTACCAGCTTTAAAGACTCACCAACTTATACAAGATGGTGCTAATCTCCATACTTTTGTCAATTGTAGATTATAGTGTCCGTGTCTTTCATTACTTGTACTTTTATCATTTTTATAATATATTAGGATGTGAGCTATGTCATGTCATACTCACTAGTTAAAAGGCAATCTGCCTTTTGATTCTACATTAATCTTTTTGTCTAGATGAGTGTCCAGCTAACCTTCAAAGTATGACCGTTTATAGGATGTAGTATAAAGTGTCTCATGTAACTGGTCTTAGGACTAAGCCTGTAATGATTATAAAACATTTAAGAGCAATATACATCATCCTTAAAAACCAATACTTGTTTGTTCTTGTGTTCTTACTTTTGTTCATTGTTTCTTTTGCTTGGTTCCATATTTGATCTATTAAGTGTTGTATTCTTCATATTGTGAAGCTGTTGCATAACCATAACCGGTCTTGCATATCTTATTAATAGTATTTAAATTTATATTTATCTTTTACTTATTTTATAACTAAATACTATTTAATTAAATATTATCTTATTTAAACCTAACTATAATACTATACTATAATAATACTAATACTAATACTATATCGGTGTTCAAGGAAGGCTAGAAAAAGAAACCCCGGTGACACCCAAAGTCGTAAGTTTTCTCAAAGTTGTGATAGTTTTCTTTTCTTCAAATACTCAAAAACCATAACACTTTCTTTTTTATTTATCAAATTGATTACCTACTCATTTTGTGTTTTATTTGAATTATATCAAATTTACACTTAATCTTTTAAATGTTAATAAAGTTTTCTTCTATTTCTTTTAACAAAATTATAGTATAGCCCATTAACTTTAATAATAAATAATATAACCCATTCACTTTAATAAAGTTACTAATTCACACATTCGCTATTCTTTTCTTTGGCTTCAAAGATTCATTTGTAACAATATTTTTTCTCGGTTATACTTTTTATGAGCGTTTCACACGTGATTTTTACTCCTGTTTAATACTAACTTATAAATAATTAGAATTAACACTTTCAAATTTTACAACACCCGTGCATAGCACGGGTCACACCCATTTTATATAATGAGAAACATAGAAAAAAGCCTATTACACATACCATAATTCCCATCCTATAATTTACTATGAAATACACTATTTTTAAATTGACCTATTTTTTAAAACCTTTCACATCTCATTCTTTATATTTTTCTATCTTAATTAAGTAATACTTATTTATTCTTCTTTTAATATTATTCCCCCTCCCTTCATATCCATTAATAAAATATATTAAAAAGATACGAGAAATCTTTATATTTGAGGGATGAGAATTTTTACTTTTAAAATTTTGGGTATAGGGCACAGGGATAGGATAGGAAATGACATGTGTATTTTGTTGATTTTCATTATATATAAAAAAAGGATTGGAATGAGGAATAAGATGTAAATGCTCTTAGGTGCTGTTTATTTTTTTATAGTAAAATGTCTTTAGTTTGCGTATCACATTTGCAGACATCTATAGGGGAAGAGTTGGACCAAACGTCTGCAGTCTGAAAGAAGAAGAGTGTTTGTTTTTTAAAATCTACAGACTGCTAAAATATTTTGTAATTAAAATAAACCTATTTTTAAAACTTTAAAAAGTACTTCAACATTAAAATCTAAATAAAAATCATACAACACTTCAGTAATATTCATAAAACCAAAAAAATACATTTTATTTAAATCATTTATTTCACATTTTTAGTAGCTATAAAACAATAAAAATACACATTTTATTCCACGCGGACGGTGGGTGGAGGCGGACGGTGGTGGGGGCGGACGGTGGTGGAGGCGGACGGTGGTGGAGGCGGACGTGGTGGAGGCGGACGGTGGTGGAGGCGGACGGTGGTGGAGGCGGACGGTGGTGGAGGCGGACGGTGGTGGTGGCGGACGGTGGCGGACGGTGGCGGTGGTGGCGGATGGTGGTGGTGGTGGCGGCGGTGGTTGTTGACATGGGTGGAGGTGGATGATGGGTTTAGTCATCTGTAGACTTTAGAAGACTCTAGAAGTTGTTGTGTCAAGTCTGCACCGTGCAGACCTTGTGCAGACCTTTTTTAATGAAAAGTATTTCAAAAAAACAAACACTCCGCAGACCTCAACGTCTGCGCGATATATGTATCTATGTATATATATGTATGTATGGAATGGTTGCTGAGAAAACCAATAATTATATGAAAACCAAAGAAAACTACGAAACCAATAACATAATTCATATATTTTATGTTATTTTAATTGCTAAAAGGGTGTTTAAGTATTTGTTACATATATGTGAACATAAATACAAGAATGAAGAGTTTTATGTATACGTAACACTATGTCAAATGAAAAATGATTACGTATACGTAATCTATATGTGACGTATATGTAGAAACATGCTACAGTTTTTTATTTGATCCATACCCTTATTTATATATACACACATATAAATATAAAGAATAGTGAAAAATAAATTATAGGTTATGTGACCGATTTATTATTTTTCTTTAGTTTTTACATAACAATAAGGTTTTTATGATGCCTCATCTCTCTCTATATACACACACATAGAGGGTACAACTAGAAACACAACTATCTTTCCTAAACCCTCGTCTCCATAGTTGGCCTAATGCATGCATCGACCAGGATCATTTTTCCTCCATATATGATGAGGTAACCATATATTATACATATGTGCTTTCTTTTATTCGTGTGTACACATAACCCTCTTTATTTAACTCTTTCTTTAAGTACACATGTTTTTTACACACATAAACATGATAACTTAATAGCCTAAATAACTTCAAAAACCGGGAGGGGGGATGGGGTTGGTTGGTTCAAGCAACCAAGGAAAATAGAGATAAAGTCATAAAACTTGTCAAACAGTTACCAAATTAATAAATCTTTCAAAGATTCAGTTTAGGAGTTGATTACTTAGTCACATAGGGACTTATACTATGTATTAAAAACTTATGTCGGTGGCTACAGTACCACCGACCACTACACCTGTTGCATTCCCTTCGTTACACGTTTGACTCTACGTGTATGTTTCTGTGATCACGCCTCTCTCATCAATCTCCGATGCCTCTTCTCGCAACACAATCACACCACCTAGATTTGTTCGCGTGTTAGCAAAGATTCGCCGGAAGTCTTCTCCTCTCAAGCGTGGCGTACGGCTGCAACAATTACAATGAAAAACAAACAAACAAACAAACAAACAAACCCAGTATATCCCACTCAAGAGCAGGGTCTGGGAGGGGTAGGTGGTGACAAGTCTTTCCTCTACCCAGATAAGTAGAGAGACCGCTTCCAAAGAGACCCCTGGCTCGAATAAAGTAAAACCAGTGTGTACCAAAAAGAAATAGCAACATTGGCAACCTTTAATTTATCACTAGAACCATTGACGTAAGCCGATGCATTTTTACAAGACTAGAATTTAAAGAGAGTTCATAAAATTAGTGAAAAGACATAAGCGGATGTATTTTTACAAGGGTCTTCTGTATATACATCACTTTTAGTAGTTTACACGACATGGAGTACATGCTACATCAGTCGTTTTAAAATTTAACCAAATGTTTAATTTTTAGCTTTCTAGTAAAGCGATGATGCCTATGGCCTTGTAATCTTGATTTCTCTTTGAATAAAAACAAAATGATGATACCATGTTAAATCTTACCCAGGCTGTTAAACAGGAGGCTGCGATAATCGTGTACTAAGCCTAAAATTTAAAAACATTGGTAGTCGATGAATACAAGTGAAGGTTGAAATTTCAAAGAGCTCGTTATTACAAGAGTAGGAGTGCAAATGAAGAATCTAATATTCAATGCATAAAAAAGAGTGCGAGTTTGATTGGTAGACTAAAAAATAACAATGCAAAAACATACCTCGTTAATATCTTAAACTTGATAGAGTTTGGTTGGGAATACCATCTAAGTATAGATTGAAGAACATACTCGTTAACATCCTATCCAGACCGTCATAGAAGTCTATGAGACAGTGTAAAAGCCTGAAATTCAAAAAAGAGTAATAGTCAATAGTATAACCGAAGAAGTGAAAGTTCACAAACATACCTGGTAAAAAAATTGAAACATGAGAGAGCTCGTTCCCGGTATAAGCCTGAAATTACAATGAAAAACGTCGTAGTAACTTGTTGTCTTTTACTCTCGGACAATCAAAAATATTTTCATCTTTTTGTAGTGATCTTGGTCTATACTGCTATATCAAGTTCGATTTGGTGATATTAAATTACTAGGGTTAATAATGATTTGGGGCCGTTTAGCAAATTGAAGCCGGTGAAAAGAAATTTTCAAAAGTTAATGTACCAGATAAATTGGAAGGAGGGGCAAGGAAAATATTGAAGGCAGAGCCGTAAGATCAATGAAAACAAGCTTCTCTCTCAAAAAAAAAGGTATGATTTTCTTTCTTTTGTGATTTAAGAATGAAGTTCCTTAAATATTGAAAAAAACCTCATGGATTCAAATTCAGAACATGGATTGTATTTCAATGATGAAAGTAATGATTAGGTAGGTGATGATTCAATTAGTTTTGAGTTCAGCCCTGTGTTCCATCGAAATCTTAAACTGAAGATTATAGTGGCCTTAATTTTAAATTATATGTTTGCAACTGCATTCTACATAGTTATGATTTAATTGTGGATTCGAAACCTAAGTGGTATGTTTCTTATTGCCTTTCCCTAGTCTTAGTTTTTTTACTTCAATTCGCATTCAGAGGAATCAATTCTAATGAATGCCATATTTTGATAAAATGCTTATTTCAATTCGCATTCAGAGGAATCAATTCTAATGAATGCCATATTTTGATAAAATGCTCCATTTGTATATATATATTAATTAATCAATGGATATACCACAGATTCACATCCTAAGAACTCCAATTGACATTTATTATTTTATGTAGGTTTACTTTTTCTAGTTTGCTTATAATGATTCCGAGCCATGTAATTTTTGTTTTGCATGGAGTAATTTGTTTATAAAGGCTGATTTTTAAACCCTTTGATTTACTTAGATGTTAACATATTGCTATTTCTTTTGATTTGTAGGTAATGTTGTTTTTGTTTCGTCGGATTTGGATCTACTGTTGTTAAGGTTAGTGTTCTTTAATTCAATAGTAAAGGTTGTGTGTGCTTCATATAAGTCAATTGATATTAGTCTTATGTATTTAATTGTATATTTAAGATGCTAAGCTGAATAGAAGGTGGTTTCGATCGAGTTATAGGGTTTCTCCATATGTTACAAATTGCATAGTAGCTTAACCAAATTAGAGAAAAATAGGATCCATCTGTTATTATTGTTTGAAGACTGGATGTTTCAAACACCTTTAAGCTTTTCGAATTAGCATTGATAAAAGATTTTCCTCATGTATATATTGTTGATGTGTTTACCTTTGCAAGAACTATGGTTGATATTATTTAGCTTATCGCCAACCTTTACTAATGCAAATTGATTTTACTGATTTTACATCTCAAAACACAACTGATCATGGTAATCACTACAGGCACACTCAAACATCCTATGATTGCTTGACAACTTTTAAAAGATCAATTTCCAGACAAGTCTTTTGGTAACATTCTAATATATTTAATTGTATATTTGAAGATGATCAGCTAACTAGCAGATGGTTTTGGTCGTGTGCGAGTACGTGGCTATGAAGTTAAGTTGTTTTTATGTGTTGTTCATGTTCTGTTATGACTTCTCCTTTGTTATAGTAGTGTAGTTGGCTTTTGGTTCTTTTCTAGAGTTGGATCTCAGTTGGCTTGTGTTGTCTTTGCAATTCTTTAGGTTTGTGTTGTTTTGGATGGAATCTAGCTTCCTGTTTTGCATATTCCAGTTGCTATTAGTATCATGACATTAGTGGTTAAGTTAACATCATACATAGGTTAGTTATTCCCATTTTTTTTGCAAGTAAGCACAGTCTAATATGTATGATGTTAACTCTTATGTTACCGAATCAGTAGCTATGTTTGCACCAAGGTAAGGACATAACAAATGATTGTAGATCACAATGCTAACAATACTATTTGGAAAGCCAATGACATTCGTTCCAATTGATAATGACGTAATTCCTAGTACTTCGTTGTGTTTGTTTCACATACTGCGACATGTTTTCTAATCCCGTTTTACAATTTAAAATGGAGCCACTATGCCTTGTCGCGGCAACGCGTGGTGATGGTCACCAACTAGTTGGCTTTTAAGCATTGAATTATGCCACATGCTCATACATGCCCTATATATTTCTCACAAAATGAAGCATATAGTCAAATGTATTGCATGCCTAAAGATAGTAAATTTATGGTTGTAATAAACTACTTGTGGTTAAATTAACCTTGATTGTATGTATTTTAAGCTACCATGGAAACAAATCATTTCATATTGAACTAACAACTATTCATATGTGAAGTAATTTAATGAGTAGTTTCATTATAAAAGTTCATGCGTGTAAAAACATAAATTAAATTAGAAAGCGAATAGCACTAATTTATAACGAGAAACAAAACCTAGCTAAATTCGGCTATACGTACGATATTTCACATGTATGATAAAATTTTTAGTAACAACTAAGAAGAAAAAAAAAAAGAAAAAGAAAGCCGCTAAGAAAAAGAATTCAACAAAAAAGCACATTACGTGGATGTCGCTTTAGGATGAAAACATATATTATTTTCTATGCTATAATTTTTTATACTTAAACATTTTGTAAAAAAGAATTTCTATTAACCTCTAATATAGTGATATGTATCTGGTATAGTGAGGATATTAGAAGTTAAGCTTACTAAACCAAACTATTTAATTGGTTGATCTACTGGTTCTATCTTTTCACCACACACATCATATGAAATATAAGGTGCTTTTTAATGTGAAGCGGATTAAAATTTCTTAAGTGTTAATGATACTATCTTCACATTAAGGTGCTTTTTAATGTGAAGCGGATTAAAATTTCTTAAGTGTTAATGATACTATCTTGATAGTCAAGACTAAGAATAAGATATTTGAGCGAAACTAAAATCAATATTATAGCTCTAAGGTTGAGTTTTTTCATGTAAATACTGTTTTATCAATTTTTAAATCAATAAACTTTGTACATACTTTATTAAATAAAAAGGTTATATTTTAATATAAAGATTTTTATAACATTAGTCTAAGTATAATATTGATGTATTTGAAAAAAAGCACCGGACCGGACAGTGAACCGGACGCCTTACCGGTTAACTGGTCGGACCGTTTCAACCGGTTGGACCGTATATAAGAAACGGACCGTATTTATGTAAAAATTAAAAAAATAAAAAAATTATAAAAAAGCCGGTTCAACCGTCCGGTTACCGGTCCGACCGCCGGTTCGACCGTTCAACCGGTCCGGTTACCGGTCCGACCGCCGGTTCATCCGGTTCAACCAGTCTGACCACCGGTTCACTGTTAAACCGTTTTAAACACCGAACCGGACCGGATTGGAGTCCGTTCCCGGTCGAACCGGTCAGACCGGCCGGTCCGGTCCGGTTTTCAAAACATTGAAAAAAGCAATGCCTTTTTAACAAAAAAATGTTTATGCACATGATTAATTACAGTATTGTGTCTAAACTGAAACTGGATAATTAAGCAAACAGGAATAATTTATAGCTTCAAGGTTGATTTTTTTAATCTAAATGTAGTTTTATTAATTTGTAATCAAATAACTTCTATATACACTAATAATTTTGTTAAGGAAAGTTCGTATCATAAAATCAATCATTTTATTATTATTATTTAAGTACATTACTGATATTTCTAAAAAACATTATTTAACATATAAAAATATAGATTCTAACATAATTACAATGTTGCATCTAAAGCAAGTACACACATACTTCTAAATTAGGTACAACAGTGTAAAATTGTGCATATAAGTCGTTCATGTTTGACGAAAGAAAGGATTGCATTATTACAAATTACAATAACGTGTCTAACGTATTATAACACTATACTAAAACCAATTATAATTTTAAGAAACATTTATCATCATTCTATAATAAAGGGTCCTAATGGGGACACCGTCGGGGTTTTTGGTGGTAGGCCGGTTCAAACGGTCACGGTTAGGGCTTGCGGTCACATTTTGGCACCTAACCGTGACCGCAAGGGCTTGCTGTCACGGTTTATTTTGGCCTACCCGTGATCTCGTGACAACAAAACGACAAAATGGCGACAAATAGCCTGATAAAGTTGAAAAGCGGTCACCAAACTGTCACGGTTTGGCCTAACCGTGACCTCTAGGGTACGAGGTCTCAGTTTAAGGTACGAGGTCTCAGTTTAAGGTACGAGGTAGACTGATTTTGACAGAAGGGCCGGGAATCGCGGCACGAACCGTCACATGGAGGCCAAACCGTGACGGTTTGTGCACCAGATTTTCACCTTAAATACCTTTCCTCTTTCAACATCCACATCTCATTCGAATTTTTTCATCTCCACATCTCATTCGAATTTTTTTCATTTGAGCTTTCATTCATCCAACACTCGAGATTTTTCAGCCTTCGTCATTCCAAAACACGTTAATTCAAAAACAATGTCGGGTTCGGGAGATCATTATCAAAGCCGAAGCTTCCAGATTTGAATGAGGTGCCACATATCGAAGATTCGAACCAGGTTGAACTGGTATATGTTTTATTATAACTTATTATTTGAAATATCTAACTATTATCTTTTTAGGAATATTACGTATACGGGAGTCACCCTCCGTGGGGGGAGGAGGAACCAACCCGTCGAACACATTTGCTCAAGAGGCGTACAACTCTTTATTTCGACCGACAGGTTACGGTGAAGGGTACAGATATCCCCCTTGCAATTCTTACGGGCATGCCCCGAATACGTACCACTCACAAACAGAGCTGGATTACGGACATCCCCCGTACCAATCAGAACTAGAAATTACACATGTGTCGGATACTTTTAATGGGAATGACACAGATGAGAGTGACGGTTCGTTCACCTCAAAGAAAACCATGGGGACACCGCGGAGCATGATGAGGATGAGGATAGGATAAGAAAGGCTACGGTTTCTTATAAAACCGATAAAGTACAAAGAGTTTTTATTCTTTTATTTATTTTATTTTTTATTTGTTTTATATATTGTTTTTTATGTCTAGCTTTATCATTTTTTCAGTATTTTGATTCTCGTGAGGACTTGGAGAGCTGGGCTAAAATGAGAGGACACGAGCATGGGTGCGTCATTGTGGTGGGTCGGTCACGAAAAAAGGATGTGGAACTATTATGCAAACGTAGTGGTGAACCTAAATTCACTGACACAAGTAGACGTACTGGGAGCATAAATAAAGGATGTCCCTTTAAACTCGTAGGAAGTACGTAGGAAAGAGTGACAGTTGGATGTTAGAGGTGAGAAACGAGACACACAACCACGATCCTGTTATGTACGAGGAGGGCCACACGCATCTAGGAAGATGACTGCCGAAGAATTTGATCTTGCCGAGAAGTTACACAGGCAGCACGTGCGGCCACGACATATCCATTCAGCCGTAAGGGAGCACTTTCCCCACAGCGTCTGTGTTGTTCAAGACATATACAATCTGACGTCGAAGTTTAGGGCTGAGGGGAGAAAAGGCATGACACCGATGCAGGAACTTGAAAACCTGCTACAATCTATAGAGTTCGTGTATGAAACACGAATAAATGCAACTACTAAGGCCGTGGAAGATGTTTTCTTTTGTCATCCTACTTCGTATAAAATGTGGCGCGCATTCCCGCACGTGATGTTGATAGACACGACGTACAAGACCAACATGTACAACATTCCGTTTGTTCAGGTTATTGGTGTTACGTCGACGTCGAAGTCGTTTTGTATTGCGCATGCATTTATATCGAGGGAACGATAGGACAACTTCACATGGGTACTGGAGCGGATCAAGATATGCTCAATGGGTGTGTGGAGCCCCGCGTTATTGTCACAGACAGGGACCTGGCCCTGATGAGCGCGTGTGACACAGTGTTCCCGAGTGCTACTAAAAACCTATGCAGGTGGTACGTTAGGGAGAATATCAAAAGACGGTGGAATATGATATTCAAAACCGCATGTGGAAGGATTTTCCATACTGGTGGAAGACCTTGTGTTCGTCTCCCACAGAGGCATTGTACGATTACAATTGCAGGAAGATGGAAGAAAAGTTAAATGAAGATGGTAAACGTGGTAAGAATTTCATAGTTATTTTTACTCTAATAATTTATTTGTTCATTTTATAAAATTTGTTATTTCTTTCTGAGGTATGGGAATGTATTTGGAATAATTGGTTGGTGCCATACAAAGAGAAAATTATTACTTGTTGGATGTACGACCGCCTTAACTTTTTTGAATTTACAACTAATAGGGTTGAGGGCCAACATGCCAACTTCAAGAGTTACCTCACAGGGACCAATAATATGTTGCACACACTTGTCGGATATGTTTTTGACCTCGTGCGCGGCCAGGAGATTGAAATTTGTAAAACATTCGAGGTGTCCCGTGTGAAAATTAAAAAGACCATCGACTGTCATGTTTTCAAAGTTGCATTATAAAGTATCCATTTTTTGCCTTAGCCTCCTTGAATCAGAATTGACGAAAATGGAAATGATTTAGGAGTCTAGGGTTTCATGTGGACACCAGTTGTTCACGTCCATGGGCTTGCCATGTGCTTGTCGTTTGGAGATATACATCCAAGAAGGTTATATTTTTCATAATACATTTTTTTACTGTTGTCACACGATTGCATATTTTTCACTATTAATTTAACCTTTAAATCCAGTCACAAGTATTCCATTCGATGCGGTTGATCCACACTGGAGGAAGCTTGATTTCGAGCCAGCGTACGTCGCGCCGCCTGAACCCGACTACGATGTGAAATTTGATGACTTGAAACAAAAGGTTATGTCGTCTCTCAATCCTCAAGTAAGAAAAATTGTTTAAGAAAGTATTTGACTCTTTGTTTAAGAGCAAATCAAATCTTAAAGAACCTGAGGTGCGTCATGACCGACGTGGTCGTCCAAATATTAAGGAGCAACAAAGAAGAGCAGACTCCAATACATCACAGTATGAGGCTGCTAGACACAGCTCCTATACTTCCTCACAACAAACTATGCTTGACCCGACGAGGCATAGCTCATACACCCCTCAGTTTAAAATGCCCAACGACCGTTCTAATCAGGCAAAGGTTGCTTCAAATGTACCGATTACGGGAGCTTCCCTAGGGTTTCTTTTAATATTAAAACCAAAGGACGTGATAAAAGTTATGAAGTTTAAGGATCAGCTGCCCCAATAGATTCACCGGTACGTTTCGACTATAAAAGATGTGTGGCCTGATGGTAACTGTGGTTTTCGGGCGATCGCGGTGGCTTTAGGGAAAAAGCAAAATGAATGAGAATGGGTTAGCCGTCAAATATTGTCGGAGATGGACAGAAACATGTGGTATTGGCGGAGCAATTTGAACCGCGAGTTGCCTGGCTATTATGATTCTGTTCGTAATAGCTTAAATTGGTTTGGCACGACTCAACCCGTACCCGATACCCATTGGCTAACTTTTCCGGCCCATGAACTCGTAATTGCGGAAACATTCACTTGTATTGTGCATCTTATTTCTTCATTTGGCATCCAAACATGGTTCCCGCTGAGAACAGCCCCAGAGCCATTATTCACCTATCCAGTTGTCGCACTTGCTCATGTTAACCAATGTCACTTTATTTGCATACAATTCGAAGGGGATTACCCAATGCCCAG
>CM044018.1:34600093-34602593 GCA_024085815.1 Flaveria linearis
ATCTACTTTAATCTGAGATGTCTCGTCAATAATCTGTGGTGGGGATTATTCACTTGTTATTATGCAAGAAACTAATTGAACCGAGACATCTGTTAAAAAGGAATCAGATGCTTACCTGTGCAATACCCGCATGAAGGTTTTTTTGTGTAATATTTTATGTAGAGTCTTTAGACCTCGGGTCACAACACTAACGTCTAGACGATTCAGAGGACAAGTGTTATATTAATCGGATACACTTATTCGTTTTTTCAGTCAGGGCACCCCAAAACGGTGATATGGCCATTCTTGGCAAAACTGAGTTATCGGCCATGCACACATACATACACCTATGACCTATATATACATCATTATCACTGCAGCTTTCACTACTTCAATCAAGATCATGACACACATTTGTAATCAGTGCATTTCAGTCTTCATATGACATGAGATCATTAGCTACTAAAATAAAAATAAAAAATTACTTGTAATATGATAAATTAATAATAAACACAAAACACAAACTCGTATGTTACGATTAGATTAACCGTTTGATAAAATAAAATAAAAACAAACTTAAAAAAATTTAAAAAATATGTACAAAATGTCACGGTTTGGCCAAACCGTGACATATACACCTCCAAAACCCTAACTGTCACCCCATTAATTACACACCCAATCATTGCGATGATCCCGAGAACCTAACGTCACGGTTAGGCCTCACCGTGACCGCAAGGTCCTACACCCGACCTAAAGGTCACGGTTAGCCCTAACCGTGACCGTTTGAGGTGGTATACCCTAAAAAATGAGTGGTGTGTGCAGAATTTCTTATAATAAACGTGTCATATCATAAAGTATATATATATTCTCATTATCCTCTACTATTCGAAAATGTCTTTTGGTAGTCTTATGGACATAATAGTAGGTCTAGAAGATTTTCACAGGGTCCTAATGGGGACATCGCATGGGTTTTGGGGGTAGGCCGGTTCAAACGGTCACGGTTAGGTCTAGCGGTCACATTTTGGCACCTAACCGTGACCGCATGGGCTTGCTGTCACGGTTTGGGGTGGTAGTCCCCGTGACCTCGTGACAACAAAACGACAAAATGGGTTGTTAAAGTTGAAAAGCGGTCACCAAACCGTTTGGCCTAACCGTGACCTCTAGGTACGAGGTCTCAGTTTAAGGTACGACGTAGACGTGATTTTGACAAAAGACCGGGATTCGCGGCACAAACCGTCACGTGGAGGCCAAACCGTGACGGTTTGTGCACCAGAATTTGACCTTGAATACCTTTCAACTTAGAACAATCGGCATATCCATTTCTAAACTTCCGTTTCGCAATTTCATAATCCAAATTTTCAGTTTCTAATCGACCTTGGATTTTGAGCTTTCATTCATCCAACACTCGAGATTTTTCAGCCTTCGTCATTCCAAAAACGCGTTAATTCGAAAACAATGTCGGGTTCGGGAGATCACTATCAAAGCCGAAGCTTCCAAATTTAAATGAGGTGCCACATATCGAAGATTCGAACCAGGTTAAACTAGTATATTTTTATTATAACTTATTATTTGAAATATCTAACCATTATTTTTTTAGGATATTACGTATACGGGGGTCACCCTCCGTGGGGGAGGAGGAAACCAACCCGTCGAACACATTTGCTCAAGAGCGTACAACTCTTTATTGGACCGACAGGTTACGGTGAAGGGTACAGATATCCCCCTTGCAATTCTTACGGGCATGCCCCGAACACGTACCACTCACAACAGAGCTGGATTACGGACATCCCCTGTACCAGTCAGAACTAGAAATTACACATGTGTCGGATACTTTTAATGGGAATGACACAGATGAGAGTGACGGTTCGGTTCACCTCAAAGAAAACCATGGGGACATCGCGGAGCATGATGGGGATGAGGATCGGATTAGAAAGCTATGGATTCTTATAAAACCAATCAAGTACGAAGAGTTTTTATTCTTTTGTTTATTTTATTTTTATTTGTTCTATATATTGTTTTTTATATCTAGCTTTATCATTTTTTCAGTATTTTGATTCTCGTGAGGACTTGGAGAAGTGGGCTAAAACGAGAGGACGCGAGCATGGGTGCGTCATTGTGGTGGTCGGTCACGAAAAAAGGATGTGGAACTAATATGTAATCGTAGTGGTGAACCTAAATTCACTGGCACAAGTAGACGTACTGGGAGCATAAAGAAAGGCTGTCCCTTTAAACTCGTAGGGAAGTACGTAGGAAGAGTGACAGTTGGATGTTAGAGGTGAGAAACGAGACGCACAACCACGATCCTGTTGTGTACGAGGAGGGCCACGCGCATTTTAGGAAGATGACCGCCGAAGAAATTTATCTTGTCGAGAAATTACACAGGCAGCACGTGCGGCCACGACATATCCATTCAGCCGTAAGGGAGTAGTTTCCCCACAGCGTCTGTGTTGTTCAAGACATTACAATCTGACGTCAAAGTTTAGGGCTGAGGGGAGAGAAGGCATCACACCAATGCAGGAAC
>CM044018.1:34607593-34615093 GCA_024085815.1 Flaveria linearis
TTATACCCAAATTGACCCGTATAGGGTCAAATCCCATTTTAATGAGCGGGTTGCCATTCTTTCGTGAACGACCGCTTTCTTGGCGTTACCCAACGTTCACACACATTGCAAATCGTAGGGATAACCCTTTACCCTAGTGTTCACACACGATGTGAATCACTTTAATTCGGTTTGTCCTTGGCGTTACCCAACGTTCACACACATTGCAAATCGTAGGGATAACCCTTTACCCGAGTGTTCACACACGATGTGAATCACTTTAATTCGGGTTTGTCCTTGGCGTTACCCAACGTTCACACACATTGCAAATCGTAGGGATAACCCTTTACCCGAGTGTTCACACACGATGTGAATCACTTTAATTCGGGTTTGTCCTTTCTTCCCATTTTCATGGGACGGTCACGCACGTCGTGACTCGTTCTGTTCCACAACCCTGTGGTATAACACTAAAGTGTTATTTTCCTTTATGTTCACGCACGTCGTGAATCATTTGTCATAGAAGCTCACATACGGTGCAAGTCAACTATATATCCTTTTAAAACGTGTTTCATTTTGTTTGAGCTTATGAGCACATGGTCACACACATTGTGACTCATGCCTTTACTTTGTTATGCTCAATTTAAAGAATGTCTTACCTTGAGTCCGGAAGGTTTAAGTGGTCAATCAAACGTGTTCTTTGCCGGTTCCCTTGGATCCGCTTGCCACACCACTTCCTATTACCATTTTAAGGACCCATTTACACATAACATTCATTTAATCACACATATGGTCTATTTGACCATTTATCACCTTTAACCTACAATCTAGGCTTTCACATTGCACATTCCTTGCATTAAGTAGTCCATTCATGTTTTTCATCTCATTGGAGCATTTAATCAAACACCTTATGTGCATAACTTAACATATTGGTTATTAACTAACTTTTAAACATCATCAAGCTAGTTTTACACCCAAATCACATAACACACATGTGATTCATCAATTTCAACCAAAGGTTATGCACCTATCACATTTCTACAAGGATGTACATGGATTCTACAACTAGCAACTAGTTTACATGATGAATCCTTAGTTTAACCTTCTAGTAACTAACCCATTTCCATGGTTCATGTAAACCTTCAATTAAGGAGCAATTACACATCTAGTTACCATAATACACATACACATGATCATCTAGCACTATAACACTAGGGTTTCATGTTTAAACCATCAATTTCTACACCCATCATGTGGGTGGCGATTTACACCTCAAGAACATCAATAACACTTACTTGTAGCTCTTGATGAGATGAAGAATGATTTCTAGGGTTCAATTTCGGATCTTGCACTTGAATCACCAAAAATTTGAGCAAAGAGATGATCAAAACCCTTTTCTCTTTTTCTCTTGAAAGAAACGTGAGTGAGTAGATGGTGCTCACCAAATGTATGGCATATCATACATATCCATGTTCAAGTTTCATCAATTGGCAAGATCCACCCCTCTAGTATCATTTTTCATTCTTCCATCACTAATAACTAACTAGCAATTTTCTAGTTAAGTCTTAATGTTTAACCTTTAACATATTTACAATATTAGGTTTTAACACATGATACCTTAATTGTATTTTAATTACATAATACGAAATTCGGGTCGTTACAAGTCTCCCCCTCTAAAGAGAGTTTCGTCCCCGAAACTTTACATACTAATCAAATAGATGAGGATAAGACTTCCTCATTTCATCTTCCGATTCCCAGTGGCATCGGACCTCTTACGATTCTTCCATTGCACCTTCACCTGATTGAGTGTTTGTTTCTCAGTTGCTTGACCTTTCTATCCAAGATAGCCACCGGCTTCTCGATATAGTTCAATCTGTCATCAACTTCCAAATCCTCGTACGGGACATAGGCCGACTCGTCAGCCAAACACTTCCTCAAGTAAGATACATGGAATGTGTTGTGATTCCTTGAAGCTCTTCCGGCAATTCCAACCGGTAAGCAACTTTATCCACACGTGCGATGATTTTAAACGGCCCGATAAACCTCGGACTCAACTTTCCCCGCTTCCGGAATCGTATAATACCCTTCCATGGGGAAACCTTTAATAACACCAATCGCCCACCTCAAACTCGATGGGTCGTCTACGCTTATCCGCGTAAGCTTTCTGACGGTCTTGCGCCGCCTTCATGCGAGCACGGATTTGCTTAATCTTTTCATCCGTATTCATTATCGTATCGTGGCCCGCGAGTTCCCGTGGACCAATTTCTCCCCAACAAATGGGAGTTCGGCATTTTCTTCCATATAAAGCTTCATACGGAGGCATCTCGATGGTGGAGTGGTAGCTATTATTGTAAGAAAATTCCGCCAAAGGCAAATACTCATCCCAACTACCCCCAAAGTCAAGAACACACGCTCGTAGCATATCTTCTAATGTTTGAATGGTTCTTTCACTTTGTCCGTCGGTTTGGGGATGGTATGACGTGCTTAGCAATAGCTTTGTCCCCATCTCCGCTTGAAATTTCCTCCAAAACTTGGAAGTAAACCGTGTGTCTCTATCGGACACAATCGACACGGGCACCCCGTGTCGTGACACTATTTCGTCACGTAAACCTCCGCCATTTTCTCCGAATTGTAAGTCTCACGAATAGGAAGGAAATGAGCGCTCTTGGTCAATCGATCGACAACAACCCATATCGCATCGTACCCTTTCTTCGTTCTTGGAAGTTAGTAATCAAATCCATTGTTATCTTTTCCCATTTCCATTCCGGAATATCCAACGGTTGCAATTCACCATGAGGTTTTTGATGTTCCGCCTTCACTTGCAAACAAGTTAAGCATTTCTCCACGTATTTGACAATATCGCGTTTCATGCCCGGCCACCAATAGTTAACCCGAAGGTCTCTATACATCTTAGTCGCTCCCGGGTGAATTGAATACTTGGATTTATGGGCTTCATCCAATAGATCATTCTTCAAGGTACAAGTAGGTGGTATCCAAACCCGACCCCATCTTGTTTTCAATCCTTGACTATCATCTTCCAAGTTTTGAGTTTGACCTTTGATTCGATTTTTCTTCAAATTTTCTTCCTTTAGCGCTTCAGTTTGTGCTTCCTTGATTCGTTCAACCACTTTGGATATAACGGTTATCTTCATTGCGGTTATTTTGATAGGAGTATGATCCTCCTTTCGACTCAAGGCGTCAGCCACGACATTGGCCTTTCCCGGATGATATAGGATTTCACAATCATAATCCTTTAGCAATTCCATCCACCGCCTTTGTCTCATGTTTAACTCCTTTGCGTAAGAAGTATTTTAAACTCTTATGGTCCGTGTAAATCGTACACTTTACACATATAGATAATGCCTCCAAATCTTTAACGCGAACACCACCGCGGCTAGTTCAAGATCATGGGTTGGGTAGCTCCTTTCATGCACTTTCAGTTGTCTCGAGGCATAAGCAATCACCTTGCCCCTTTGCATTAGAACACAACCCAAACCAGAGTAGGAAGCATCTGAGTATACCACAAAATCGTCGGTTCCCTCGGGTAAAGACAAAACCGGAGCTTGAGTCAATTTCGACTTTAACTCTTGAAAGGCTTTCTCTTGCTCTTCACCCCATAGGAACTTCACCTCCTTCTTGGTAAGCTTGGTTAAAGGAGAAGCAATCTTAGCAAAGTCTTGAATGAATCTCCGATAATATCCGGCTAACCCAAGAAAGCTTCTAATCTCGTGGGAGTCTTAGGTGGACTCCATTTGGTCACCGCGTGAATCTTTGTGGGGTCTACATGTATACCCTCCGAGTTTACCACATGACCCAAGAATTGTACCTCTCGCAACCAAAAGGCACACTTGGAGAATTTTGCGAACAATTTCTCCCGACGAAGCGTTTCGAGAACTTCACGCAAGTGACAAGCATGATCACCCTCATTTTTAGAATAAATAAGGATATCATCTATGAATACAATGACAGATCGGTCTAACATGGGTCGGCACACCCTATTCATCAAATCCATGAATGCTGCCGGGGCGTTTGTCAACCCGAAAGACATCACAAGGAACTCATAGTGCCCGTATCTAGTACGAAATGCCGTCTTGGGGATGTCTTCTTCCTTTACCTTCAACTGATGATAACCCGACCGTAAGTCGATTTTCGAAAACCACGATGCACCTTGCAACTGATCGAATAGGTCATAATCCTAGGCAATGGGTAACGATTCTTAACCGTCACCTTGTTCAACTCTCTATAGTCGATACACATCCGAAGACTTCCATCCTTCTTTTTCACGAAAAGAACCGGTGCTCCCCATGGCGAAGTACTCGGACGTATGAACCCCTTGTCTAAAAGATCTTGCAATTGTGTCATTAACTCTTGGAGCTCCGATGGCGCCAAACGATAGGGAGCCTTGCAATGGGTTTAGCTCCGGGGTTAGGTCGATTCGAAACTCGACCTCCCGTTCCGGTGGGACTCCCGGCAATCCTCCGGAAAAACATCTGGAAAATCCCGAACAACCGGAATATCTTCCAACACTTGAACTTTCGTTTCCGTGTCTATTACATAGGCCAAGAACGATTGTCCTCCATGGCTCATGTATTTCATCGCTTTAACCAATGAACATAAAGCTACGCCACCGCGTTTTGCACCTTGGATTATTACCTCATAACCACTCGGAGATATCAATTGGATGCACTTGCGATTGCAAACTATATGGCGTGGTACATGGAAAGCCAATCCATACCAATTACTACATCAAACTCCCCGAGTGTCATGGGTATTAAGTCAACCGAATAATCCTCACCTTCGATGGTAAGTATGCAATTTCGATAAACGTTGAACACTAAGAACGTTTTTGAATCCGCTACCTCAATCTCTAAAGGACTAGGTAAGTTGTCTAACACCATGGAAAAATGACTCGCAAATTTAACCGAAACAAACGATCTATTAGCACCCGAGTCAAATAGCACATAAGCAGGTAGTGAGTTGACGAGAAAGGTACCCGTCACAACGTCGGCTATAGATTTGGCTTCTTCAGCCGTAATCAAGAAAGTTCTCGCCTTAGCTTTTCCTCCATCACCCTTTTCCCCGAACTTGAGCAACCGAGGATTGACTTGTACCATCCTTCTTTAGTTCCGGACATTCGCTCTTTTTGTAGCCCGGTTTGTAACAGTTGTAGCACACACTTAACGGGCTTGTGCATTGAGATGTCGAATGACCCGACTTTCCACACTTGAAGCAATTTTTAGATCCGTATCTACAAACTCCCCCATGCTTCTTCTTACAAATCTTGCAATGTTGGGGTCTTTGTCGTTCCCAGACTTGTTTGATGAAGATGAAATCTTGGCTTTCTTAGACGATCCCGTCTCCGTTTCAGTCGCACGCTTCTCTCCACGATCAACTTGCCTTTTCAATTCCGCTTCTCGATCCCTAGCACAATCGATAAGCTCCGCTAGAGTTTCACATTTGGACGGTGTAAGAAACTCTCGATACTTGGCACTCAACATGCCATAGTAGTGGTTAATCCACATCCTTTCATCCTGGAGCAACTGTGGGCAAAACTTGGCTTTGTCGTAGAAGATGGCCGTGATGGTATCAATACTTTCGTCTTTTTGTCTTAACTGTAGGAATTCTTCTGCTATTCTGTTGATAGCGGCTTGTGGGCAAAACCGCTTTGTGAACAACTTCTTAAATTCTTCCCAAGTCATACTTTTGATACCTTCCCGCCCCTTCTCATCCCGTTGCAATTCCCACCAGTCTTTAGCTCGTTCCCGGAGTTGGCTTGCAGCAAACCTCACTTCATCAGATTCTTCACAGTGTGAGGTTTCAAAGGCACTTTCCATATCTTTGATCCACCTTTGACTAAGTAGTGGATCGACCTCACCCTTGAACGTTGTAGGGTTGCATGCAACAAACTCCTTATAGGTCACTTTCTTTGTTGGCCTTTCGGTTTCTTTGTCAGCCTTCAGAGCCACAAACTCTTGTTGAATGAGATCCCGTAGATCTCTGCGTACATCCTCGATGTATCCCGGCAATAAAGCCTCAAAGCCTTGCCAACTTCCTCCTTGACCATTTCCCGTATTGCATCATCGGGATGGGTCTCGTGATTCTCTATATTGATCACGTGATCGTCACCAGCCATGACCTAAGACTGTGACAATTCAACTTTACGTTAGTACCATGTACGTCATCTATAGCATATACACCGATGCTTATGATTCTACTATCACTAGGGCCTAACCTATTCACACAATACCCATTTCCATCCTTAAGTTTAAAACAACATCCCTAAGAATCCATTCGCGTGCCTTTGATTGTTGTTAGACTGGCCAGGCCTAGCAACAAGCTCACCACACGGATGCCTTCTTAGTTCCATTATTCCAAACTTAAGTCAAGAAACTAGGTCATCAATTCATATGATTCATATCATACATATATCATACATATATCATACATGTGTCAAGCCTGTTACGTTTATAAACGGCACACTAACCTTGTACCTTTAGGCTCAGTGATCGGCTTCTTGGATCGAACGCTTGCATTTCTCATATCTAGAGCTCAAAAGTTTGAGTCCAAGTGTTCGCGACGCACTTGAATCCCTCAACCGTTGGCTCTGATACCAACTTGTAACACCCGGACCTCCAAAGAGTCCATTTAAGTTAATTAAACATGCGGAATTTGGTCCCAGAAAATTTCATTAACATTTAACTCCCAAAAATATGTGTTTCGTGTCAACCGACACTCAAAAATGAAATTTAACATTCCATTTACATCAACACGTGATAGGAAGTTTCAAAATAATATTAACACGTTAATTTCTACAAAAGAAACGTGTATGCAAGTCCCGTTCGATCCTTGTATGCCCCATCGATCACTTTAGCCTTCCGGTCCCGTAACACCTGAAAACACACGTTTAGACATCCATTAGTTCATAAGAACTAAGTAAGTACATTCTAACATTCAATTCGGTCTTTACGGGGTTTAAACGGACTCGGAACGCGTTAAACGATAATCGACAAAACCTGGAAAAGGGCCCTACCGTAACTTACGGTGGGTACCGTAAGTTACGGTAGCCCCAAATTTTGCTACGGTGGCTACTCTCTGGCTTACGGTAGCCCATTTCGCCCAGAACCTACCGTAACTTACGGTAGGCACCGTAAGTTACGGTGGTACCTGCATCTTAGTTCATATTTTTGACCCGTTAAAGGTTGTTCCGCGTTCCCGAGCCACCCCTTTCGATCCCGATTGTTCCAAACACCTGGAAATAACATATTTTAACCTATACGTGATTCCCATGGAGTTTCAACGAGTCTAACCCGACTCTTGGCAACATACCAAAATTTTTCTATTTATTTGGTATTTAATGCCTTAATTCACCCATTTATGGTTCGTTTGTTCTTTAGAGTTCCCGACCGTCCCGACAACCATGGAATCGATCTATTATAACATATTACATATGTTTGGTGAGTTCTTAGACCCAACCCATCCCATTTGCTTATCCAAACGCAAATTTCCATTTTATACCCAAATTGA
>CM044018.1:34620093-34635093 GCA_024085815.1 Flaveria linearis
CATATAAGTCTCTAACATTCTATGAGGAAATCCTCAAAAAGAATCATGCGAAATAACGCATTATACTGGGGCTAATAAAGCCATCAGTTTCAGTAAAATCGTAATTAAACAGATCATATCTGTTGAAACTTGGGGGACATCACCTCTAAGAACAAGGGAAATCATATTTCCTGAATCTAAAAATCCTATTAGTTATAACTATTGGGATTATATCAAAGCTTTTGACAGAGTTCTTTTATATGAGAATCCTAGTCAAAAACATTCTTGGTTTATAAAAATTTGTTCAAAAGTCTATGATTCAGATATTCCAAATTGGATTTTTAAATGGTGGCAGTTATACGGTCTATCAGTAAATATATTTACTAAAAATGCAAAAATATTTAAAGATTTATATACCCAATGGGTAGATTTATCTCCAATCTTAATCGAAGCCCAACATGATAATACCCTTATTGAAGGAATGGCTTCATTTTATTATTTTACTCAGTTCAGTATCCCATGGATATTGAAGTGGGTTCCGGAAACGGGTTATACCCCAGAAAATATTTTTTGTTTAAAAAGAAAATTTATGACTAAATTCTGGAAGAAAATGATGCAAGAGGAAATGGCAAATTAAATTGCCAAGATACTCTGGATTATATCCAGGAAATTATTCAGTCATACAAGCTGCAACAGCAGAAGAGACAACAAAGGGAATCTCCTAGTCCGTTCAATCATATTGTTACAAAGCTTAAAATGATTAAAGGCACTGATGATATTAGTGAAGAAGAAATTATGAAAGTATATCTAGCAGAAATGAAGAAGGACATAGCGAGACATTTCAAGAAAGGAGCATCTCCTTCGACGGATACTACATCAGGTACATCTTCAAGTAATGAAGAAAATCAATTTATTTTTCAAGACTCTCAAGATCCATATGAAGAAGACTTCAATGAAGAAGCTTACCAAAGAATAATGGTGGAAGAAGATCCAGAGATATCTGGTAACTCAAAAGAAAAGAAATAATACAATAGGTCCCACAACAAAATAAAGGACGTCAATAATTAAAAAGAAAGGACGAAATTTCTCCATTCACCAGACAAGTTTTGTTTGGTTGTTGCATTATTGTAACTTTTTCTTTTATAAAGCAACTTTAATAATTGTACTCTAGACACGTAATACGCATAGGATGCGAATATTCACATATTATTAGCATATTCTAGTGTCTGAGCCTCCTATAAATAGAGGCAATTGTAATTAGTTTAGACACACCTCGATCACTACTAAGATCAAAATCCCTCTCCACTCTCTTGTAAAAATTCTCTTATAATATATTGAAGTTAAAGTTTAAGAGTTTTAAGAGCAAGCGCCTACGCTCCATAAATTCTGGTAATTTTTCTCTCTATATTAAATATATTCTTCTGATGATAGTCTCTCTAAGAGGCTAAACATCTAAGTGTTAAAACATCACCATGCTTAACTAAATCCTATGACTTATTATTATTATTATTATTATTATTATTATTATTATTATTATTATTATTATTATTATTATTATTATTATTATTTATTATTATTATTATTATTAAAAAAAAAAAAAAAAAAAAAGAGTCTGAAAGGCCAACGATAGTAAAAATTCAGGAAGGATGATTATGGACAGGTTGCAGTCTGTTCAAGATGTTAATATGGCGGTCGAACTCTTGGGGCCCGTTTTAAGCCAAAAAGCCGGGATGGCGTGGGGCGTTTTAGGGCTGACCTTTACTGATCACATGTTAACATCCTTGACAAAGGCTGTGTAAAATCTCCAATTGGTTCATAGCCTTCCTGGATCTAGCCGTTGGTGGCCTAACAGATTCTATTTTATTAAGTGTTTTATAATTTATATTGTTTATAAGTTTTTAGTGTGTTTTCTAAATAAACATACCTCCTGGGGAGGCCTCCGGCCTACTTAGTTGGTATCAGAGCCATGTTGCTCTAAAGAGTCATAGAAGGAAGTTATGTATGTGGATGTTTTAACACTTACTTTGTTCATACATTATGAACATATTAAAATCAGAAGATACTGTTAAAAACAGTATGGAAGAGGAGTATGATATCCCTCATAATTTAGAATTATTGAATAAATGGACAATTCCAAAAATTGATTACAAGCTAATTTATAAATTAGGCACTTTTGAAAAATTAGGATTAAAACAAGTTGTGAAAACAACTGAAGAAACATTTTCTTTAAATAAGGATGAAATGATAATAAGATTGTTATCAAACAAAGATTTAAATAAATATAAAAAGGAATATAAATTTATTCATATAGGTCTTGTGCAAATAGCATTTAAGCCTTTAACATTAGAAGGCTTACCAGAAAGTTTTATAGCAGCTCTTAGAGATGCTAGAAACTTAGATTGGAAACAATCCCTTATGGGAATTGTTCAGTCAAGCCTGGCCCATGGCCCGGTATATTTTAATGTTTATCCAAATTTGCAGTTATCATTGTCAGATATAAATATATTAGATGCTTTGACATTAAATGTCAAGACTCATGGATACAATTATGCTCCAGGATCAGAGGTAATATGTATCTGTTATAGGATTTATTATAAACCTTTATTCACATTAAATCCACAATGTAAAATGGTAGATAAACCATTAAATGAGACAATAATGATAGAAACTAATTTTGGTAAATCAAATATAACCACCAGAAGAAGAATAAAATGGGAAGAAATAAACTTTCCACAAAATTGGGTAATAGATAAAGCTACCCCATCACAACAATATACAGATCATAATCCAATAAATATTTCACAAACAATAGAAGGTTCAGTACAAATACAATTTGAAAATATAAAAAAATAATGAGCCATCTCTATCTAAATCTGTGTCATCACACTATTATATTTCACCAGTAGATTACACTGTTAGGAGTCCTTCTAGGGCATCTACTTCTAAGATTAGAGAAGAATTTCCTGAAAGAAAATAGATGAATTAAGAATAAACTCTGATAATATAGTCAGAGGAATTAAGCAAGTTGATCCGGAAATAACCGAATCTGAATTTAATTTTGCATAATTAATGGAAGAAAAACTAGATTTTACTCCGGGATCTCTATTAAGAGATGCAATTTCAAAGGAATTTTTTACCTCCAAATGGGAATTATTTAGAAAATGGTTTTTCTCTAATTTTAATAACAAAGAGAAAGAGTTTTTTAGTGAAAAATTTTATACTGATTTAGCAGAAAAAAATAAGGTCATACCTTTTGTCCCTTGGTTTATTGAGAAATATACTCAAAGTATAATTTCAATAATAGAAAGACAATACAATGTAAATGGTACGATAAGTACTCAAGTTTTCCCTCCAACAACTGGTTTCAAAATAGAAAAACAAGGAGAGGAAAGATGTTATCAAGCTTTTCAAAAATTACTGGAAGGTGATACCTTAGCAGTAACAATTTCTCATATAAATAACCTCATAAAATCACAAAATTATACAAATCTATACCTTATAATAATAGGAGAACAATTGCAGGATATTGCTAAAAAGATGGATAATATATTATCACATTTCAAAGAAAAACAAAATATTGTTAATAATAAAAAAGAATATAGTGCTACTCCAAGCATACAATTACCACCAAAAATAACAGATTTTAAAACAAAATCGGAAGAAAATATTCTTCAAACTCTAAATGATTCAATAAATATATTAAAGAATCTTAAGATTAATACTTTAACTGAATTTGAAGAAAGTATTAATGAAGAAAATTATAAACAAAGAATAAATGATGAAATAGCAAAATGTCATCAAAGTTTGCTGATAAGCCAACTCAAAGAATGTATTATTATCCTAGGCCAACACCACAGGATATTCTTATAGAAGAACAAGAATATATAGTTAATAACTCATATAGTGGTAAAAATATCTATAAATGGAACATAGATGGTCAAACTGAATCTCAAATATATAAAACAGTCCATAGGATGTTAATGTATAGTACGATTTGTCAGAGTAATAGGAACTCAACTAAGACAATAGCTCATATGATTATATCAGGATTTACAGGACAGCTTAAAGGCTGGTGGGATAATTATCTATCTGAAGAAGATAGGAGGAAAATCCTCAATAGTGTAAAAGAAGAGGATGGAGTTACAGAAAATAATTCTGTTTACTCACTGATAGTAAATATCATAGAACATTTTACAGGCAGATGGTCTGATAATTCAGAGAATATAAGATCTTTATTGCAAAACCTTAAGTGTAGAACCCTTACATCTTTTAGATGGTATAAGGATACGTTCTTAACAAGAGTAATGGAACTCCCAGAGAGTAATAGCTCTCATTGGAAATCTAAGTTCATAGATGGACTTCCTCATCTATTTGCAGAAAGAATAAGGAATAACCTTAGAAAAGGAGGAAATAATATAGATTATGATGAATATACTTATGGAAAATTAATAGGTATATGCATGCAAGAAGGTTTAAATCTATGCAATGAAATAAGATTAAACCATCAAATTAAGAAACACTCTTTAAATGAAAAGAGGCAATTAGGTCAATTTTGTGAACAATTTGGATTAGAGGTAAAACCTAGTACTTCTAAATCATTAAAATTAAAGAAATCTAACCCTTATAAACATAGGAAAAGAAAAAGAAAAGGGAAGATAGAAAATCTAAAAGAATTGAAAAATATAAGCTTCATATAAGCCTAAGTTAATTTGTAGAAAATGTGGCAAAATAGGTCACAAAGCAAAAACTTGTTGGGTTAGGAAAAAGCTTAATAAGCTAGAGGATGAAGATTTGAAAAATCAAATCTCTAAGATATTATTAGAGTCAGATTCAGAATCATATTCTGAGCAATCTTCTATTGAAGAAAAAGAAATAGACAATTTAGAAAATGAAAGTCTTTATTCTTTATCTGAGGAAGAAAATAACTGTAATAATAATTGCAACAAGGAATGTTGTAATCCAGAAATAAAAGAAGATGATATCTATCAAATTATTTCACAATTCCAAGATATGGAAATAAATGTAATAACTAATGAAATTCTGGAATTATTAAAACTCATAGATAATCCACAAATAAAAGAGAAAATAATCTCGTCACATTTTAAGAGCCAAGAAGAGGAAGAAGCTTCTACTTCGGCAGAACTAAAACCCTTCTCTTTGGCAGAATTAAAAAATCAATTAAACAAAAGAATAAGAAACCTTTTGATATTCAGGAATTAAAACAAGAAATTAATAATCTAAAAATAGAAATAAAATTGTTACAACAAAATAATAAAGAATTAGAAAAAAGGATCATAGGTCTAGAAATAGGAAAAATAATTCCTCAACCAGAGGAATCAGAATCTCATTATTTAAAAAATATTATGGAAATTATAACTTCACAGAAGTGGCATACGAAAATAAACTCCTTATAGGACAAGACTTCTTTATAGAAGTAACTGCGCTAATAGATAGTGGTGCAGATTTGAATTGTATACAGGAAGGATTAGTACCTGTAAAATATTACCATAAAACTTCTCATAGCCTGAGTCATGCTGGTAAAGGAAAACTCGAGGTAAATTATAAAATACCCAAGGCATTCATATGTCAAGAAAATACATGTATAGATACTAATTTTGTACTAGTAAAAATTTGGCAAATCAAGTAATACTCGGTAGCCCATTTCTTGATAAGATTTTCCCTATAAAAAGAATAGATCGTACTGGAATAACTGGTACATACCAGGAAAGAGAAATAAATTTTCCGTTTATAAGTAATCCTTTAACAAGGACATTAAATAATGTAAAAGAGGAATTATTAAAAGCAAAAATAAATCAGATTGAATTTCTACAAAAAGAAATATTTTCTTTAAATATTCAAGAAACATTGAGTAAAAATAGGTTACAAGAAAAGATTAAATTAATTGAACATCAATTTTCCTTACAAATATGTAATGATCATCCTAATGCATTTTGGGAAAGAAAGAAACATATTGTTTCTCTCCCATACGAAGATGATTTTAAAGAAAGTCAAATACCGACTAAAGCAAGGCCATGCCAAATGAATTCTGAATATATGGAATTATGTAAGAAAGAAATAAAATCTCTCTTAGATAGAAATTTAATTAGAATCTCTAAGTCTCCATGGTCATGCACCGCATTTTATGTTAATAAACATGCAGAACAAGAAAGAGGTGTACCCAGATTGGTAATAAATTATAAACCTCTTAATAAAGTCTTAAAATGGATTAGGTATCCTATACCTAATAAAAAAGATTTACTAGATAAATTGCATGATGCAAATATATTTTCAAAGTTTGATTTAAAGTCAGGATACTGGCAAATTCAAATAGAAGAAAAGGATAGGTACAAAACTGCTTTTACAGTACCTATAGGACATTACGAATGGAATGTAATGCCATTTGGTCTGAAGAATGCACCTTCAGAATTTCAAAATATAATGAATGATATTTTTATTCCATATAGTAGATTTATCATCGTTTATATTGACGATATCTTAGTATTTTCTAAAGATATTGAAACCCATTTTAAACATTTGAATATATTCAAAGAAAATTATAATAATAATAATAATAATAATAATAATAATAATAATAATAACCGTCAACCATTAATTTTATAAACATTGTAAATAATGATAAATACGTTTTTTTTCACAGATATGGATGCCGACGATGCTTTTATCCTCGGCATTGATGACTGCCCGACGCTGCAGTTCGAGCAGGGGACTACACCGTACGAGCGGTTCAGGACCCTGAGAGCACGTGTGCCAGCACCGGGGACCGTCCTGTCGGATGACTTCTTACAGCTCATTGGAGAGCGCGGCCGGTTTTTGGAGATCATCGGCGAGGACGGCCCGTGGGAGCAGCTGTTCCGGATGACCGACGATGCCCATCGAGAGCTCACCGTGGAGTTCTACTGCACATTCACGTTCCGTCCACGTGAGCAGGGACTTGCGGAGCTGGACGAGGACGACATAGCGGACGGTCGTGCGCCCGCGGAGGTTGCTTTTCGGTTGTTCGGGGTCCTCCACCGCATGTCACTTAGGCGGTTCGCTATCGTCAGCGGCCTCTACACGGAGGAGGAGACCCGACAGCCGATGTACACCACCGCCTTGATCCGCGGGCCAGACGACTCCGATCAGGTTGGTGGCCTGCGATAGGCGACGGACCATACGACGGTGATACGAGGTCCTCTCATATACGAGGTCCTCTCATATACGAGACCCTCTGTATAGATACATTCACCGACTCATCGCCACGTCCGTCGCCGGTCGTGGGGCGGGGACCGACAGGGTCAACGCCTCCGACCTTTTTTTTCTTCGGTGTGTACTCACACACCGACACTGCCACCTCGTGCATGCCCTCGCTGATTATTTTGCTATTTATTATCATCGGCAGTATCGAGGGCGTTGGTGGGTGGGAACATCGTTTCCCGGATCACTCGGGGCTTGGGGTACGCACACGCCATGTCCCAGCTCCCGCTACCTCCGACTCCTGTGCGCGTGGCCTCCCGGTCCACCGCCACTGGGATGAGGATCGTTCGGAGGTTCCCCGACGGCACGTGGCACCTGCTTAGTAGATACCAGGAGCTCGTGCCATGGGTGCCCGAGCCGTTGGTGGACCCCCCCGAGCTGGCGGGGGCTGAGGTCCACCTTCAGGATGCCCACGAGCCTCTTGGCGGCGGGGAGGATCAGCCCATTCCCCCGCCGCACGACCAGGACCCGCCCCAGCATCCTCAGCGCGTGTACCATGCCGTGCGATTGCCTGCTCATGTTCTTGATATGCTTCAGGACACACGAGATAGGGTCACGTGGCTGGAGGATTTGACTAGGAGGCTGGAGGATACGACCACGAGGCTGCATGATATGATGGACTGGGTCGTCCAGCACATGGTCGCGGACTATGCCGCCTCGGGTACGCCGTTGTTGTCACAGCCACCGAGGCGGTTAGACCATGACGGTGCTGGCCCTTCTGGCGCGGGCGGGTCTGGTCAGGCAGCGATCCGGGGATGATGGATTAGATAGGTATTTTGTTTGTATTTTATTTCTTTTTGTATGTAAAAACTCGTTGTATATATATATATATATGTGCAGTTTCAGTTATGATGACTTGTATATTTGGTTGTGTTTGTTTGGTTGTGTTTCTTTCTTTGTTTGTTTTATATTTGTAATGTTGATAATGTTAATTGTATATGTTTGATAACAACTGATTTTTACGATTAGGTTAACCATGTGATAAAATAACAACCAACTTGTTTAAAAAATAATTAAACGCAAAAATTACTTGTAATATGATAAATTAATAATAAACACAAAACAAAAACACGTATGTTACGATTAAATAAAATATTTAAATAAACAAAAAAGGAATGAAAAGATAGAAATGATGTGACGGTGAAACTAGTAATCGATAATCAATCATCATTTGTACAGACTAATAAACCATGATGACGTCAGAAAAAGGTAGACCACACCACCGGACCATGGTGCAAGATCCTAGTGCCACAACCCTACCTCTCCCCCCAACCATCCTTCTCACACTACTTCTACTAGCTAATGACTAAGGTGAGTACGTTAATAAAACTAAAAGTAATAAAGTACCTGGATTCTAGCACGACTAACATCCGCAATCTTTTTGCTTTGAAACAAATCCCAATGTTTTCCTTTAACCAACGTATGAAACTTCCAAGCTGCTTCAGATGTTGTAAAGTTCACAAACGCATATCCGGCATTCAAACCATGCCTGTATGTATATATCAACGTCAAAACTTAGCTTATATATATATATAATATATATATATATATATATATATATATATATATATATATATATATATATATATATATATATAGACATGTAGTATTTACACCATAAAAATTAATAATAACATTATTCAGATAGATACCAACTTGAAATCAATCAGAAGATACACGAAATCAAACTCCGATCGAACGGTGTTTCCCACTTTTTCATTCTCAAGTTTACAGTGATAAAATTAAAATAAAAAACAATGTTTAATGCTTAAAAAATAAAAAAAATAAAAGCAATATGTCACGGTTTGGCCAAACCGTGACATATAGCCCCCCTGCGCACAATCAATTCCCCATAATTACATACACAATCATTGACTACGGATCCCCAGATATAACTGTCACGGTTAGGGCAAACCGTCATAGTTAGGTCTCACACCTGACCAAACAGTCACGGGGAGACCTAACCGTGACCGCTTGGGTCGGTTTTCTCCAGGAAAAGGAGGTGCGTCTAAAATTTCCCTTTTCATATCCTTGAGTTGTCTATATTTGAGTTAGATGAGTAATTTAAGCATGATTATTTTTGTTTATTTTTTTCAAGTTCTTTTTTTTTAATTATTTATACTTTTATATACAATATTAATATTTAGAGTAAATTACTATTTTAGCTCGTGTGCTATAGCCAGTTTAACTATTTTAGTTCAAAAAGTAAATTTTTAACATATTAAACCTTAAGTTTGCATTTTGTAATGAATTTGGTCTCCTAGCACCAACTCTGTTAGTTATTGTTGTCAAGGGTATTTTGAGTCTTTCATACCCCAGTAACTATTTGTATAAATTAAAAAGTTTTTCTTTTTAATATTTAAGGGCCCACAGAATTACTCAAGTTAACAAAACAAAGTCCCGACCCTATTCTTTATTCTTTATCAAATGAGTTTATTTTATATTTGTATATTTAAAAGGATAAATGTTTTTCTTTTTTAAAATTTTTTTTTGGAATTTTGTTTTGTTTTTATTTTTACGATAGTTATTTAATAGAACATGTTTTAAATATACAAATAAACACATCTTTTCTAAAGGTTTTGCTTTAAAAAAAATCGTATTTCAATTTTTTTAAATAATTGTTTGTCTTTTAAACCTTTTGGTTCTTAATATCACTTGTTTACTTAAAATCGTTCGTTTGTTCAATACTTGTTCATTTTTCTAAAACTTTTGTTTATTAAAAATGTCCTCTTTATAAACTACTCATTTTTTAAAATTCATTTACATAATTATTCTTATTAAAATTTTTCTTATTAAAATTGTTTATTTGTAATATCTTTCTTTTATAAAATCATTCTTAATATCATTCAATATTCGTTGGCTTTTTTTAAATCATTTCTTTTCAAACCGTTCTTATTAAAATCATTCGTTTTTATGTATTTTTAGACATTTCGTTTTTCTAAACACGTTTCATGAAAAAAAAACTCATCATGTTGATAAAATGTTAAGAATTTAAACAAGTTAGAAACATAGCCACCTAGAAGTTAAAAATGAACTAGTTTAATCTGACGAACAATTTAAAAAATCAAAATTTATTTAAAGATTTATAAAAATATTTAAAAAATACGCAATAAAATGAATGATTTTTTAAAAGCGAATGATGTATGATAAACAAAAGGTTTAAAATATAAAAGAATGTTGAACAAATGAACGGTTTTTAACAAACGTACGATTTAAAAGAAACAAAAGATTTTAAAAAAGAAGAACAATTTTTAAAAACGTTTGAATATAAATGATTTAAAAGTGATGTTTATGAAAACAAAAGTTTTTAAGAAAGATGTATTTATTTGTATATATAAAATAAGTTTTATTAAATAATGAGCGTAAACAAATATTAAACATTATAACAATAAATGACTTTAAATAATAAATAATAAAAGCATTTTTTAAATATTTAAATAAAACTCATTTAATAGAATAGAAATAATGAGGTTAGGGGTTATTTTTGTTAATTTGAGTGTTTGCATAATAGCCCTTTAAATATAATAAAAGCTTTGTAATTGACATAAATAGCCTATGAGGTATAACAAGATCAAAATACTTTTATATTTAACTGAAAAATTAATAGAGTTAGTGTTGGGGTCAAATCCGTTACATAATATAACTTAAGATCTGATATATTAAAAGTTTTTTTTTGGGCCCAGAAGGGTTAAATCGACTAAAGCACATGGGCCAAAATAGTAATTTATGTACTCTAAGCTACATCATAAGAACAAACATTTTATATCTTTTAAACAAGTAGATATCGCTATAATATATATATATATATATATATATATATATGTATATATATATATATATATATATATATATATATATATATATATAGAGAGAGAGAGAGAGAGAAGGATTCTAAGAAAACCACAATGTATGTGAAAACTAGAGAAAACCAATTAAATCGATCACATAACTTATTTTTTTTATATTATCATTTATATTTATGTGTTTGTATATAGAAATAAGGATATGAGTCAAATGAAAAACCGTAGCTTGGTTTTACATATACGTCACATATAGATTACGTATACGTAACCATTTTTCATTTGAAATAGTGTTACGTATATGTATGACTCTTCATTCTCGGATTTATGTTCAACATATATGTATCAAATGCTTAAATACCCTTTTAACAATTAAAATAACCTAAAATTTATGAATTATATTATTAGTTTCCGTGGTTTTCTTTGGTTTTCACATAAATATTGGTTTTCTCAAGAACCATCCCCTATATATATATATATATATATATATATATATGTATGGTTAGGATCATTACTGAACCACCTTTTATTTTCAAAACCATTGATTTACATAAATATAAATTAAGTCTGATGTTACTTGAGCTGTTTTACATATGTGTATATCAGACATGAACACTAAACTATGTGAAACAACTAAATATCATGAGCTTTAACTTACATATATGTAAATCAGTGGTTCGTAATTTATATTTATTATATTTATGTAAACCAATGGTTATTTTGGTTCTGAAAATAAAAGTGGTTCTATAATGAACTTGACCATACACACACACACACACACACACACACACACACATATATATATATATATATATATTATGTTTTATAGCTCATATGGTTTCTACTTGTCATTATGTGTTTAATGCAATTCATTGTGTATTTCCGTTTATTATTGTGTTTTTATAATCACTATTGTGATTTTCTAAAATAATAAATTCTAAAAAAAACACTATAATAAAATTACATTATTGTATGTAAGGATCAGCACATTAGAATGATCGATCTCGTAACGAATATGCGGAATATAGACATCACGGATAAGATTGAACAATTGAAGAACAAAACATAATATGTAAATAACTTCGATATAGTATTGCTCTCTGATTTGATAAGTGTTAGAAGAAATGTGAAATCAGAAAATATGACAAAAAGCTTAACTATTACAAAACACAAACTCTATATATACTACAGATAAACTTGAGTCCTCGCACGACAAGTAGTTGTCGCACGAGAAGCTAGTTTTTATGTGGTAACTTGACTTCTCGCTTGGCTTCGGATCTTTATTTTTATCTTGATTTGATTTCCCGAGCCTCTAGATTCAACCTCTACAATCTCCCTCTAGGCTCGGTAAATCAATGTTGTTTAGAAGTCCACATCTGCAATCTTGTAACTGCCCCCATAACCATACATCTTGTTGTCTAGGGCCTTCGTGATCAACTAACAAAATTGCGCTGCTAATAGATGTACAGATTCATTAGCTGAAATAGGACAAGCCTACGACCTTATCAAATCATCTCTTTCAAATTTGAGCAAGTCAACAGGGTCGATGATTCGATATTTTCTATCCACACAGTGTATAATAGCATGACCGGTATCCTTCTCACAACTGCACCACATAGACAAGCTGTTAACTGGCACAGGAGCATGGATAGATATCTTCCTCACATATCTCAGATGCTTGTAAACCCTTATCTTTATGGGCTTGTTTGTGTTCGGATCTATATGGGTCTCATCTTCAATGACTTTAGATATGACAGTTTTAAAGTCCTTAAAGTTGGATTTACTGTGTCGGTATATGAGGTTCCTAATCCAAATACCCTTCTCATAATATCTAGGATTAACAAACAGAAAACGACCCATATACATCAGACGCTCTGAGCGTATCGAAGTCGTGTTAATCCTGATAATACTCAATCGCTCCCGCCCTACTCTTCACTACATACAACTTCTTTTCTGCATCGTATGCCCAACTAATGATAGGTTCAGAGTTTCCGTACCTTGTGAAAGTTTTGAAATGTCTCAGCGTGTGTATATAAGCTCGCGGTGGCAGGGTAGCAAAAGTCAAATTACCAACTTGACGTACAGCACTTTGACCAGTTTGTTCTGCTGTCTTGTCAGTCGGTTCAGCACTTAATCTCCTCACTATCTCTCCCTTTTTAATCAAATTATCAGAAAACAAGTCTTTAAGACTGTTCTCAAATATATCAGTGTAATCTACAACAATCTCCTGTAAATCATCAAACGAAGACAAACCCTCATATTCATCCTCAGTAATCAATTTCTACTAGAAAGTATAAAACTCATTCTCATAAGTTGCCTCAGTAGCAGGATCCAAAGATGTGTAGTCTGCTGCATTATTAGGACTTGGTCCGGAGACATTGACAGACCCTGGTGATTCAGTAGTACCAGTAGGAGCACCCGTGTCACCGCCTTGATCATCATCATCATCCCCCTTCTTATCATCACCATTACCATCATCTCCCTCATCACCATCATCATCACCACCATCATCATCATCATCTTCATAATTAAATTCAAAATCAATATGATCTAAATCTTCATCATCATCAGCTGGATCAAGGAATAGGCAACATGTGTTCGGCTTAAACAAATGCCTCTCTAGTAAATGGTATAGGCTGATCTTCTACAGCCTAAATAGGAACATCTAATATAGGCTCTTGATCAGCAATAGCTGTGTCTATAGTCCTTTTAGTATTAACAGGATCTACCATACGCTCTGTATCAACAACAGGCTCCTCAACATGCTCTGGAGCTATAAACGACTCAACATCAGGATCAGGACCAACATCTTGTTGTCCACTAGACTCTCCAACCTCAGTGGTATGTTATGTGAAAGATGAAAACACACGTGAGGTGAGATCTCTGATGTTCTGATCCATAATCTGTACATAACTATATAAAAACTATTGTTGGCTCTCTAAATTCTTAATTCTCTCATCCTTCTTAAGCATACCCCTATATAACTTATCTATAATCTGGGTCTTTTCCATCACTTCCTTCTCTAACATACACACTCTCTGCTCTAGAGTAACCCTCGTGGGTGATAAAGGTCTGGACTCAGGAGTAGTGTTTGGTAATCAGCATCTCCAAAAAGATCACCATATATAGACTCCCTTGGAGGTGTCCTCCGCACATTAGCAGTAGTGGGCATAGAGGTAGATGTCACTGTAGTTGACTCTATGACAACCACTGAAGGTGTAGCCTCACTAACTATAATTGGTACGTCTGGTACTGGAACATCCTCAATCATCACAGTGTCATCGGGGTCCGACATTTCCTAAACACGCCTCGTCCTCTACCCCTACCATGTGCACTCTCACTGGCTCTCCTTGCCATAGTCTTCCCCCCTCCATGTTTAGGGGCTGGTGTCTCCTTGGGAACAAAATCAGTGTCACGTTCCTCAGCAGTACGTTTGGCTGGTGTTTCACGCACTCTGGACGCTCTTGTAGAACATAAGGAACGTTTCCGATTTGATCACAATCTGTCTCACTATCACTGCTAGTGAACCACGTGTTCACCTCATCCATGTTCGAGTTTTTAGCACCCTGAGAACTCTCATATGCTTCTTGAGTAGTGCTCGTGGATGGACTAGTAGTCTCTGTATCTCTAGCATGAGTAGATGTAGATGTACCAGATGTAGCATCTCTATGAACATATGTAGTCTCTGTCTCAGTCTCTTAGGGATGTGCCTCAGCTTGGAAGTCATCTGTAAATCTACCAAGCTTTGGAAAGTGTGAACTATCCCAAGCGTTCCCTCGAGCTCCCATAAGATAAGTGAATATGTCCTTCTTCATCACCATCACAACGTATGTGGATGAATCGGACACTGCTAGCTCAAGATGAGCAACATTCACTATCATCTGTATAAACGGGGGTACATGACAAACTTCTTCCCCACTGTTGCAGTCACGTTCTTCTGTGTCTCTGAAAAAATAGTTCTGGATAT